>CM059191.1:51688955-51704009 GCA_030323885.1 Branchipolynoe longqiensis | reverse complement strand
AAAAAAAGTGTCTATTAGATATGCGTAAAATTTACCAGATTTATGGGGTTGCCACAGTTAAGTGTGACTTTGTTACTGGCAGGTTTGAATGTGCAAATACGCAGAAAGGGTCATTTAGTAAATATCCTGCTGACTGACAGGTTGAAAAATGCCCGAAGGTGGGCGCTGAGGGAATGGAGTTTTGGCCGGTGAGGCCATGAATAAAAACAGGTGCTCTTTTTATGTCAGTACCAGACAGGGGGGCAGGCACACACTGTACAGAACGAGTAGGAGAGTAACTGTAAACAGCGACAGCAGTACAGTCAGTATCGGTCAGCAACGCTCATAGGGTCTGTACACATGTGAAGATATGGAATTCAAGGCTATTTCAAAGCTTTTCAGGACTGTTTTATGGGAATTAAAGACTATTTTCATTTGGATTTATTCTGAAAATGCCCTTCTGAATGCCGATTTTGGACTAATTTAGATCAGTGGGGACAATTTAATGGAATTCATGGCCTTTCAAGACTAATTACCCAAAATAGGTTAAATTCAAGGCTTTTCAAGGCCTTGAAATGCGGCAAATGAAATTCAAGACTTTTCATACCCCGTACACACCCTGCGGTTAGAGCATCGAGCGAGTGTCAGAATATACTTTTATCTCTTATTATTTCCATGGCGGAGCCTCAAACCGAGTGCACAGCAGGACCGCAAGCAGCCATAATTCCAAAAGGAGTAGAAGGTCACTACACACGCACCTTGTCAATGAGGTTCTGCAGTTGCTTTCGGCCCTGCATCGCTCGCAATCCAGGCGTGTTCGGCGAGGAAATGTTGATAACGAGGTAGCCAGCAAGCTTCCCAAAGCGCCGCACTCCAGCCACGTAGTCGCCCACAGCGTCAGGAGAGGTCTTGTTCTTACCCAGATTAATCCCCAGCATCCCTCCATCAGAGGCACCGCCTGGCATTTATTATGACAAACACAGGGTTCATACACTTGAAGGAAGTAAAAATTCAGGTTTAAAAAAAAAAAAAAACACTTTCCAGGTCAACTTGACCAAAATACAAAGACCGTACCAAGCTAAGAATGACAAACATTCTTTTCCAATATCGCTTCGATCTTGTGGCTGCGTGATTCTCGCATCACAAGATATTAAAAAAAAAAAAAAAAATCCACCATTTTAGGCGAGGATTATCATTTTCAAGATTTTTCAGACCACAAGATAATTTTTAAGGGTATTCAAGTACTCGAATACATTACTTCATTTTCCACAGGTTTCAAGGGTTTTCCAGGCGAGTATGAAGCCTTTGAATAAAGTAGAGTAGAAGGTCACCACTATAAACGGACCTTGTCAATGAGGTTCTGCAGTTGCTTTCGGCCCTGCATCGCTCGCAGTCCAGGCAAAAGATGATATTAGTTTCCTAGGATTTCCTTCAATTAAATAGTTTGCGTAATATTCTGGTACATTCCCAGGTTCATCAACCCATGACACTGTTATGAATTATTAATCACGTGTATATGCCAATATAGGTCTAAGTCGATAATGTTCCTATTACCGTACTCCCGCCGC
The DNA here is from genome assembly GCA_030323885.1 of Branchipolynoe longqiensis. Taxonomy (NCBI): domain Eukaryota; kingdom Metazoa; phylum Annelida; class Polychaeta; order Phyllodocida; family Polynoidae; genus Branchipolynoe; species Branchipolynoe longqiensis. Next base: position 51,702,462 of record CM059191.1, on the reverse strand, counting down.
TCCCCTACTCAATAAACGAACAGAACGAGAATTAAAACTTTCATACATTTTGTAGATAAATTTGTGTAGACATACCCTCTTTCTGCTGTTCTCGGTTATGTAGTCTTTCATATACAGCATCATGTCCATCACTGTTAAATCCATATCTGAAATATAAAAACATATAAATACAAAATAGAAGATCTGTTGGTTCGTTCTTAAGAGTTTTATCTCCTGGCAACATCTAAGGTCATATCAGGATGGGTACCGACTTGTGACAGTGCACTCATGGTGACTTTATAGTGCTGCCCCACTGGAAGACCAGGCCGCCAACACCATGACACCCACTCAGTCACATTATCCTGACACTGAGCCAACCAATCCTTGCCCTATTCTAATAATGCCAAGCGCCTGGCTAGGAAGCGACAAGTATACATTTTTAAATCATTGGTTTGACTCGACCAGAATTCGAGCCCATATGTTCGAATCCCTCGATCTACCAAAACGGGAGACGGACGCTCGATTCATTCGGCCATCCCGTTTGGTCAAATAGAAGAAGACATTCACGATAATAATATTACCACAAGTGTAAATGGTCTAAGAAAGTAACTAAATTGTACTGCACATATAGAAATAGCACTTTCATTAATTTGGAGATGACAACTAGACTCCAACATCTTTTTGCGCAAACTAATGTATTTATTCCATGACAAACTGATTTCTTTACACCAAAACAGACTGACTTTTCTTTCTTTCTTTCTTTCTTTCTTTCTTTATTCCATGACAAACTGATCAATTTATATCATGAGAAAAATGCATAATTTTAAGTTATTAACCTTATTTATCCCATGACCAGAATTCGAGCCCATAGGTTCGAATCCCTCGATCTACCAAAACGGGAGACGGACGCTCGACTCATTTGGCCATCCCGTTTGGTGAAATAGAAGAAGACATTCACAATACTAATATTACCACAAGTGAAAATGGTCTAAGAAAGTAACTAAATTGTACTGCACATATAGAAATAGCACTTTCATTAATTTGGAGATGACAACTAGACTCCCAACACCTTTTTGCGCAAACTGATGTATTTATTCCATGACAAACTGATTTCTTCACACCAAGACAGACTGATTTTTCTTTCTTTCTTTCTTTCTTTCTTTCTTTCTTTATTCCATGACAAACTGATAAATTCATATCATGAGAAAAATGCATAATTTTTAGGTTTTTTTTCTTCTTATTTATCCCATGACAGATTGATTTAGTTTTCTGACTTATTTATGCCATGATATACTGATTGATTGATTGATTTATACCATGACAGACGGATGACCGACTGACTGGCCGTCGAAGAGTAAAAGTAGGCTGCACACCTGTTGATGACGGCCTTGTCCTCTGTGAGTCTGAACACGCGAGGCTTCGGGTTGCCCTCTTGTGGGAGCGGGGTCACACTTCCAATCTCCACGAAGCCGAAGCCGATCTTCAGCAACCCGTCCACCGCCTCGCCCTGCTTGTCGAAGCCTGCCGCAATGCCCAGCGGGTTTGCAAACTCTCTCCCGAACACTTTAGTTTTCTGCAATAAGAAAATTAAAACTCATCTGAACTCAGGCCTATCATGAAATACGTGTGTTTTGAGTTATTGTCTGGTTTTAAGGTTATCATTTCTAGTAGAAATTCCAATCTCTCTCTCTCCACCCTCAAATCATACAAATAAATAGTTTTTGAGCAATTTGACATCAAACATAAATTATGTAATTTTCACTAACTATGTTTAATAGAACATATATATATTTGAGATATTGAGCTATTTGATATTGTCGTGGGGGTGATGAAAATGGGAAATATTGCGCCTAGAGCGGGACTCGAACACACATCTCTTTGCATTCCGGGCCAGTGTGCTAACCATTACACCACCTAGGCTCCCTGACATCAACACACTCCCCACGCCTACCTGTCTATGTGGTTACTTGCCTGAGAGGTCAGTGCAGACCACTACAATATCAAACATATATTATGAAATTTTCACTAACTGTCCTTAATAGAACCTTTAAATATATATCTGGTTCTATTTGAGATATTGACTTGATTTTTGTACCAAAATGACATTGTCTTTAACCTGTACCTATATGCGAAACAATCTAAAAAATATGCTTGCTAAAATGAGCACACCCTTCCTATGGTATTGGGAAAGATGCTTAGCAAGCGTGCTTAATGACGGTTAACAATCCACACGCTTTGGTAGAAAAAGAATTTTTCTATGTAATATTATATTTTAAATGAAAAATATTTGGCTAAAATCAGGTCCTATGATCAATCCAAAGTTTTCAAACCTCACTTTCTTTTACTTTTCCAGCCAGAAGTAAGCCATAATGGTTAAAAAATTAAAGCTAGTGACCTCTACTTGACAGTGAAAGTAGTTTAGTTTTAGCTCTGACCCACTCCCTCACAGCAAGCAACATTCAAAGAGGGGTAGTGTAGTGTACTGAGAGCAAGTGCTCTTATTTTATCAGTGGCCAGTCAAAATCAACACCAAGTTCTTTATTTGGAGTAGGCCCTACCTACTATAAGTTTATTTTGAACCCACAAACATTTGGTTCCTTATGACAAAACTTGGTATTGTTCTTTTGCGTCTAGTGCGTAGTGCAGTGACACCGCGCTGACAAATAGTCTACAGTAGATCAAATACAACTTCTTTTATGGGTGGATACTAACTGTCAAAATCTCAATTCCAAGTGACAGTCACCCACAGGTAGGTGGGCACATCTAGAACATGGGGCCCGGGGTGTAATTATTTAGTAGGTGTAGGGGGCCATTCAAATATTACACAACGCGATTTCTCCCCCTCAAAATTAGCCTCCCCCCCCCAATGTAACGCTCCGTAAAACTAGACCATACACACCACGTAACGCTTGGACCCCCCCCCCCCCGCTCCATTCCCATAAGTGTTACGTAATATCTGAATGGCCACGAGAAGGCTTATTTTGGAGATGAATGCCCCCCCCCCCCCCCCGATCTTTCCTAGAAAGAATATATATTTTAATTATATATAGCGAAATAGCGATATAGCGAATGGTAGACAGGAAGTGTGAACACTTATTTGTCTCTCATTTTTGTGTAATTTTTTTTTTTTTTTTTTTGGTACATTAGTTGTCCCAAGCAGGGGAAATCCCAGTCACAGATGATGATCGATAGAAAGCTCGAGCCTACACTTTTACCGACCCAAGGGATTTTTAACCTCCCACACCACATAGACATGGTATGAGAGCAACCGGCCTTTGATGACGCTGTAAGTTATACACAGCGGTGGAAATCCAAATTGGCAGAGCTGGGGGCACGGGGAATTGAACCACCGACCCTCAGATTAGGAGTCTGACCTAGAAAAAAGTCAGACACTCTAACCACTCCGCCACAGAGAACGCAAGGGTATTTTATCTGATGGTAGTAGTGACTTAATGAGACTAAAAACAGTTTGTCCACTGAAAAAATGTCCTTCGCATGGTAATCACAGAGGTCCCCGAAGACAGGTTCTATTGCATACATATTTTATGTTTTAAAAACAAAACTAAAAATGGATAGGGAGAACTGAGAATAACATAGTTTTTCATTTTTAAAAGAGCAAGAGATAAGAGTTATTAGAAACACATTGAATAGAGCTGTACATGTATATTTATTCAGCTTAAAAAAAACAAATTACTGGAAACTATTTATTCCTCTGAACCAAGGTGTTTTTTTGGTTAATGGCAAAGCAGGGTATTTTTTTCGAGATAAAAGATCCACCTCTGGCTCTATTTAGGCTACTGTAGTACGGGGTGAATCTTTTATATATTCTTTTTTTTCCAGCCATAGTAGGTAGGACCTAGTTATACACTTATTTAGCACATTGCTCACCAGTATGTCACTGTTTGGCTGCTTCATTTTGGGTACGATGTGGTAGCGGGCGGCCTTGACGGCCAAACGGTGGCCAGTCTCGGGCTCGAGGAGACCGAGGACGGGCATGACGAGGCGGTCCCACATGGTCTCATTCCCCGTGTACAACATTAGGCCTGCACCGACCAGATGACCCCCAATCAGGATCTGAATCCCCGAGGTCACCTTGCGCTGTCAATGGGTGGTAATAAAGGAACTATGTATTCATTCCATATCAGGTCCACGGTTCATGCCCATTTTAACATAGGCATAGCAAACTCCAGGACTTTCCGGTGCAAAATTCCAGGACGTTTTAAAGACTTTGATTAAATTAAAGACATAGACTAAGACTTTATTATAGTATCCCGAAATACGATCATATTCATAGTCACTGTGTAAGATGTGAAGTGTAAATAAGCATTAACAGAACAACAACGAACATGTGCATAGTTTTACTATAAACATCAAGAGGCAGGAAAACAAACCCACAAATTACTTTAAATAAAAAGCATCACTGATTAAGTTTGGGCCCGTCCTCAAATATATCCAACATAACACCACTAACTGCCATTACTGGATTGGACTAATGTCGTTATACATCCCTTATAGGCTATAAACTAGACGCCACATTTAACATTAATAATTGTAGTTCTTGCACTAAGTTTAAAACTAAGTTGCAGGCTTCCTGAATAGTAAATTGCTAAAACATCACTCCGCATGCTAGTTACTCCCGTAGCACTGTCTGACCTACTCAGTCTGGGTAGGAGAGAATCTAGATAATAAATTCACCCCATACTTTTATCTATGGTGAATCTTTTCTCTATCATCACAACATCAGGCAAGCGGCAAGCCCAAGGCTAGGTACCTGCCAATCCGCCGCCGGCACCACTATCGCCGGACCAATCAAACTCGTACAACTTTTTGCGACCTCATTTGAGGCAGAGTAGAGTCGGGAAAAGGCACCGCACCTGAGGCACATGCACAGTACCCTCCTTATTACATCCGTTTTTGAAGGGCCAAAGATTTCAGCAATGATAGACTATTTTCAATGTTGTACAACATTTGAAAGGCATTTTACTAAGCTATTCAAGTCTTCAGATGCAAAATTCAGAGGCAAGACAGCCAGGAATGACCATTTTAACTATTGGAATCTGAATCTTTAGCATTTTTTCCCCCTAATAATGGTCATACAATTACTACAACTGGGACCGCAAGTCTAAAATCTGGCAGGGTATTGTAGGTGTCAGGCGGTTTTGACTGGATTTTCTATGGCAGAATTTCGGAAACCCACATTTCTCTGTGATCTAATTTTTGTATATCAGTTTTGATAAGCTGAGGTGATTTCCCATAGCAAGAACCTTGATATCAAGTTTGATCAGGATCAAACCATTAATAAAGAAACTGCAGTTGTCATATTGTAGGTGGGCATGATTGTATTACAATGGCCATGGAAACCTAAATTTGTCTGTGATCTAATTTAAAAAAAATCTATTTTGATAAGCTGAGGTGAATTGCCATACCAAGAAGAACCTTGATGTGAAATTTCATCAGGATCTGATCATTACTAAAATGAAAGCTCCATTTGACTCACATTGTCGGTGGGAGTGATTGTATTATGCAGGGATGAAAGTCGTTTCCGGAAAAAAAGCGAAAATGCTGATATTCTCCCATAGGTTTAGCATTGTCAGGGAATCGCGGAAAATTCATATATCATTGGTATACGCTGATAGTGCTGCGCCGTTTGAAGCATGTATTAGTAGTATAGGCTGATATAGATAAATGATTCACCCCATACTTGCAGTACAAGGGTGAATACCAACCATATATAAAAGCTGTCGAAAAAGTGGGGAAATGAAATGAAATGAAATTTCACAACCTAAGAAGCAACAATTATTCTTTTTATATGTCTTCATATTTCCCTGCTACCTTTGAGTTGAAAAATATAATAAAAAATATAGTTTAATAGAATTTAAAGGTGAAATCGACGGTGTTCTATGGCCGCCATCGTGTCTTTTTGCATTCTCTCCCATTTCACCAACTCTGTGCTGATATAAGTACCCATTTGATACTGAAGACAGGCATTCTACTTCCTGTTCCATACTAAGGCTATTTTCGCCTGTATTTATACTACGTTGTCGTTCACTCATCCACTGCAAGTATGGGGTGAATCCTTTATCTAAGGCTGATAGTGCTGTGCCGTTTGAACCACGTATTAGTAGTATACACTGGTAGTGCTGTGGCATCTGCACTACATATTAGGATACACTGATGGTGCTGCAGCATAAAACAGTAGAGCTCATATGTTAATCGTGCAGCGGGATTGAAAAATCCGCGAAATCGGCGAAATCGCAGAGGATCTTTCATCCCTGATTATGGTTACCATGGAAGCCTACATTTTCCTGTGATCTAATTTTTTGGGATCAGTCTTGATATAGAATACATCACGGTTCCAGCGGCGCAGTGCATTGTGGGATGCATCAGAGCAAAACAAAGCCGCGAGAAGCACATGGCACATGCTAATACACTGGGTGCAGCTATGAAATGTGCTAGTTTCAGCTCATCTCAGCTCTAGTTTGAAACATAGAATACCAACTAAAAAAATATATATAATAAATTAAGATATTAATCTTTTATCCAGCATTGCATTTACATCAATATAACCAGCACGTCTTATGCCATGTTCATTTAGATTTATACAAATCTAGGCACTCAGACTACCGTTAGAGCCATAGCCAGAGTCAGTTTTATTTATTTTATTCATGTTTTTATTTATATTCTATGGTTAATGACATATGTAGAAATAGAAAATGAGTAGGGTTAATCAGATATTGGTTATATATCTCTTTGAAACAAGTTTTTATTGACACATTTGACATTTTAATATTTAGAACAAAATTTACTTTTGGCTAATCAATGGTGATGTAAATATCAGCATGTAAAGTGACTGAAATTGTATGTTTCTTAGCTCAAAATGCTTAATTATGGAGAGTTGTGTCTTAAACATATTCATTATATTATTATATTGCATCCTTCCGTCCATGTTTATGCCAAATTGTTATGTATTTCTATTTATTTTGAATAAAATGCCAGTTTTGCCCTACGCGTATCGGCAAACTCAATGGGTGTACACCTTTGCTTTGCTCCCAATGCCGTATTCAGCGCATGCGCAGTCGGAACCGTGATGTAGTCTATTGTTTGTTTGTTGTTGCTTTATGTCCTAGCAACATCTAAGGTCATATCAGGACGGATACCGACTTGTGACAGTATGCACTCATGATTTTATAGTGCTGCCCCACTGGGAAATCAGGCCGCCAGCACCATGACCCGATATCCCACTCAGACACATTATCCTGACACCGAGCTAACCAGCCCTTGCCCTATCCTAATAATGTCAAGCATCAGGCTAGGAAGCGACAAGTATAAATTTTTAAGTCATTGGTTTGACTCGACCGGGAACCGCTAATTACCGCTACAGCCAGCGTTTGCCGCACGAAAACTATAATTTCACTAGCTCCCACTTAGACAGGCCAAACCTGCTAACAGGCATTGATGCCTAATTTCTTCAGCAGAAGAGGATAAGTGGAAGTGGGAACCGAACTCGCGAACTCCCTCCCGATCTTCCGCACGCGAGGCCTGTGCTCTACCGATTCGGCCACCGCGCCCGGTCCAGTTTTGATAAGCTGGGGTGATTTGCCATACGGAGAAGAACCTTGAAGGCTTGATGTGAAGTTTGATCAGGATCTGACCATTAATAAAGAAACTACACAGAAATGTTCATAATTAGTCTATTTAACACTCCTTAAGTTTAACAAGGCACTTCTCTAATCATACTAATGCGTTAGCTATTTTAAGTATTTACAAAACTCAAAAGATCGGAAACTCAACAACCTTCAAATGTAGCTATGTGTGAATACCGCCGATTGCCGCGAAGCGGTTCGGCAACGACGATAATGCTAGCCCTATTCCGCTGCGCGGAGCTGCTTTGCAGTAGCCTAGTAGGTGTTACCTTTCAGGTCGCCAATAGGAGGGTTTTCTAGCTACAATTTAACTCTTGGTTTCATGACATAGAGCACATATTTATCTACATCCTCATTTTTTAATTGGTTCAATTGGACCAGTATTAGTTAAAAAGATTGATGGTTGAATTTCAAGTTTTACTTTTCTCCAGAAAATCTTCATCAAATCACTCAAAGTTGATTAAAATGTCCTATCAAACTATGCACATATTGTTCCTTTATTAGTTCTCAACATGTTGTGAAATTTTAAGGATGTTTTATAGATTGCCAAGAGAGTTTTTTAATCCACAGCACTTGCTTACAGTGTCCCCTCTGTGTCACACAAATTGGCAGTTGGCATTCACGCCTCAGCCTTGCTCATAAAACCATTAATATGGGTCACAACTTTTGGCTGGTTTACTATAGAACAAAGGGCCCATAATTAGGCATATTTTTCAAGTTCAAATCGATGTAACTTTCTTGATATTTACATTAGAAAAATTATATAACTACCAAGTTTAAGGTCTCTTCAAGCTCTTTCCATTGGAATATGTTCCATTGATAGGTACCCTAGAATCCGCCGGGAGCGCCACCCTCGGCAGACCGATAAAACTGGTACAACTTTTTGCGACCTCATCTCAGGCAGAGTAGATTCAGGAAAAGGTACCCCACCCGAGACTCTGGCACAGTACCTTTATTTTTACATGCGTTTTTGAAGCACCAAAGACTTCAGCACATATAGACACTATTTTCATTGTTGTATGACATTTGAAAGGCAGTTTACTAAGCCATTAAAGTTTTCAAATGCAAAAATCAGAGGTAAGACTGCCAGGAATGTGCATGTTAACTATCAGAATGTGAATCTTTAGCATTTTTTTTCTCCTAAAAATGGTCACACAATGACTACAACTGGAAGCGCAACTCTAGAATCTGGTGGCCAAAAGTTGGTGTCAGGCAGTTTTGACTGGATTCTCTAAGTCAGAATGTTATGGTTGGGGTGAGTAAGTCATCACACAGCCTATTATGCATCATCACAATGCATCTGCTCATCACCCAATTTTCATGAAAATTGGTCAGTACATAGAAAACAGGTATACGAAAATTAATATGGTAGATTAAAAAATGTATATCCTCAAATAATAATAAATATTCATGATTATCGGCCGAGCGAAAGTCGGGTAAATACTGTGATGTGCACATGCCTAATACTCATTGGATAATAGGAGTAGCGCTTAGCGGATTACACCAATGTAAAGAGGTCCTTCTAAAGATTTTAAATACAAAGTTTCATGTTATGCTATAAACAACTCACGATTCTACGGACGCTAAATAGACATGAAGGTGGGAGTGATTGTATTACGGTTGCCATGGAAACCCACATTTTCCTGTGATCTAATTTTTTTGTATCAGTTTTGATAAGCTGGGGTGATTTGCTATACAAAAAAGAATCTTGGTGTGAAGTTTGATCAGGATCTGATCATTAATAAACTACAAAGAAATGTTGTTATAATTAGTCTATTTAACAGCCCTAAATAAGGCACTTCTCTAATGCATTAGGGATTAGCTAATACAAAAAAAATCTTAAATTCAACAAACTTCAAATGCACATATCTCATTCAATTTGTGGAATATCTTAAAAATTCAAAAAGCATATTGCTTTTGATTCATTGGAGCCTGCAGTGAAATTATAATTTGAATGTTTGGGCCAATTTGACAATTTTAGGAGGGTACCTCCCCAAGCCAAGGGCAAGGCCAAGGCTGGCAAGGGTTCGGGCGGCTATGTTCATTTGAATCGGGTATTATTTCGACTTTTGTACTTCAAAAAGTGCCACCGCTATGACTTTGACCTATCTTGGCAAAACACATTTCTAAGGCACTATTTGTTCAAGAACATACTACTCACTGCACGTGTTAATGGTGGCATTACTGTATATTTATATAGTCATATCACTTATTCACTGAAAACAGCGTGTACGTCTTGTTCAAGTTGTTGATGTCTGGTGAACCAGATACAACGGACATTATTTGTTTTTATGTGTTTTATATCAATTTTGATTGAGTTATAACACTTTCTACTAGAAACACACAACCTATACTGAAATAAGGTTAGTTAGTTGCCTCATTTGGTGTATCCTTATTGAATTGATCAAATAGTACTGTTGTGACAGTTCTTGATCAATTTTCAGTGGGACTGTGTTTTATTAATTTTGAAATTGACTCCTATAAACAGATGCTGACGCTGTCAAAAGTAATTCGGTGTAATAAATACATTTGAAAAATAGCCAAGACAATTTCCATGTTAAAACTTCCATAATCTATTACGTGCAGTGGAGGTTGAGGTTTTATTATAATAATTCTTGATTAAAATGTAGTATCTTTTGACAGAGGCAAAACCGGTCTGGAAACGTCAGAAAAGAGGGGAAAGTAACGTCTACAAAATGACTGCCTTTGAAGGTATAGCACTAAATATGATGCATTGGCTATTTGGAATAGTTAAATTTAATCACCCATAATACGTCCTTTTGTAAATTCGTGGGTCGTATCCTGCCGTTCCATTACCAATATGGCAATAATTAGGTATTGCTTACTTACTGTCACTGACACTGCCAGTGCCACTGCCATAATGATACTCCCATTCTCGATGTCGGCATGACGTCACAACCCCGGAAACTAGCCCGCGAAGGGTAAAATACCACCGTGATGTGTGCTGCGGCAATGCTGTCTATGGGGAGCATTTATTTTTGTAAAATAAATTTAAAAACTTTCATCGAATCGATTAAAAATATCTCAATGCGCGATTGAAGAGGAAGATCTGAGGTATTTAATTTAACCTAAGAGCAATTTTCTCTGAAAGTATTAAAAACAGAGATAATAGTGAAAGTTGGGATATTCTGAGTGTCAGTGCCAGTGTTAGCCTTACCAGATCATGGCCTCAAAAACTATTTTCGCCAAATAAATTCAAGAACTTCCAATTGGCTGATAAAAAAAAAGCTGAACATGAAATTATAGAGAAAGATCTGAACTATTTAATAGAAACAAGAGAAATTTGCTTTCAAAGCACCAAAAAGCAGAAATCACTGTGATAGATAGGGTAGTTCTAATGTTGTTTCTATGGGAGTAGCATTTGTTTTACCCTTCGCACACCGTGAACCCCAAAAGTGCCCGGATGTCCGACATCGAGAATACATAGCACAGCCACAAGCATATGATATATGGCATAGACATAGTCACTGATATGATAGTGATACTGCTCATTTCCCTGCTTTTTCGACAGATTTTATATATGGTTGGTATTCACCTGTGTACTGCAAGTACGTAGAGCTGTTGGTGAATCTTTTGTCTATCACTGCCAGTGTCATTTACTTGACTTGGTCTAAGACTAAGTCATATAGCTTAGTTTAGACTAGATAATGAGTAGTAGATAGAAGATTCACCATGACTCCTGCATAGGCCTATGCTCAGAGCCAGAGGTGAATCAAAGACCCTATAACACTAAGAAGGCTCACTCAGCCTGTACTATGTAATCAAAATGATCAAACCCACCACTTGGTGCGCTGGCTGTTCTCTTGGTTAAGCAGTTGCTATATTATATGTATAAATGTATATATACATTTATGCATTTATATATGAATGTGATAGATGTGTGATGATGATGATGTGTATTTGTTTATAGCAATTTCATATTGATGTGTATTCATACTTACCTATAATATAGATATCATGTATAATATAATTGTATGTGTTTACATGTGAAATACCAACCAGCAGCCGAGCTGATCAAACCCACCACAAGGTGGCACTGCAAAATTTACATTCCCGTGGGAGAGAGCTGTCTTAGTGTTATAGGGTCTTTGGATGAATCTGTTATCTAAGTTGAGTAATTAGACTAGTTTAGTAGTTACTCCTGATCTGCAGCTCTGGTGAATCTTTTATCTAGGTTTGTCTTAGTCTTTGACTGTCAGTCACCCAGCCTCTTACTAATTTAGTATTCGATTAGCATAACCGACACTTCACGCAGTGTTTACTAGATAACAGATATACACCTACCCGGTCCCAGAATAGGGGTGAATGACAACTCTGTTTAAATTCGAGCAAAATCTGCTTCAGCGTGAATTAACTTTGGGAGGAGGTGGTTCAAGTGCATAGAGTTGGTGAACTGGGTCTTGGAGAGAATGCAAAAAGACAAGATGGCGACTTCAGAATACACTCGATTTGACATTTAAACTTTATTAAAGGACGTGTTTTATTATATTCTTCAATTTAAAGGTAGCGGGTAATAATGAAGAGGTATGTGAAGAATATATTTTGCTTGTTTGATTAAACATGTATGTCCTCATTTTATTTACGCAGCCTTCCAAAACCTTTTAATGGTGTTTTTTTTTTCAACAGCCGTGTCTCTGAGACTGCTGTCAGAATAACTATGTGTTTACACATTGCAAACTCTTTAATCCAAGAAATGTATGTGGTTAATAAAATATCAGGTATCTCACACAAGTCACAGGTGTACAACTACACGAATGTCAATACATTGGCCATTGTAATCGTATCTCTCAAGCTATCCAGCTAGCACACATTTTACTTCTTAGATTTACGTCTATTCTTACTTCATCTTCCGAATACCGGAAGTTAAGTACCCGGGGAGAGGACAAGCTCGCGCAGGCCGGAAGTAGCCTCAGTTTGAAACTCGGCAGCGAAGTGGCAACAGCGAGTTGGAGGAGGCTACCAAAGGTAAGTGTTTTTAAGGAGAAAAATAGAAGTTGTTGAGAGAAAATTTACAATTAAATCGATTTGTATTGATTTATGGTGAAGTTGGTGCTTAATGCCCAATGTTGTCATTTCAGAACGACCAGTAAGACTGCGAGATCGGGTGCACTGCCACAGTCTCGGCCGATCGTTCGAAGCTTCTAGGCTGTCGTTGTCGGAGTGGTCGCATTACTGAGGGGAAAACTTGACCCTAATTCGGTTGAAATACCTAAATATGGCAAGAATGATGTCTACAGAAGACAAGCCACCGAGTTCACTACATGCGTTAAGTGAATCGGAGCCCGAGTCGGCAGAACCTGTTAGGCTGTCAAAATCTAAGCCGAGAAAGAAAATGGCGGCAGAGAGAAATACACGTACGCAAAATGGCGACGGGGGAAAAGTGAGTGCCGGGTGCTGCACCGTGTCGGTACCTGAGAAGGCGTCGGAAACTGACTTGTCGGATTTTAAAAAGATGTACGACGAGATGGTGGCGCTGAGGGATGAAGCGAAAGGTCTTCAGCTTGACTCGGTACGCATTCGTGAGGAATGGCGAGCGGACCGAGTATTGAATGTGGGCCAGATGCGGCGGTGACGTGGGTGGTTGTACTCTTGGTTACGAGGGACAATCGCGAGGATTATCTTGGTCATGATGACGGTGTTTGTGTTCGTGGGCGGATTATGAGCCAGAGGAGGAACCGAACTGGGAAGATGACGACGGAAGTGTGTCGGTAGCATCATTGAACATGGCTGATCAGTTGGCAGTGTTAAAGTCAGGCGTGCAAGCGACTAAGCCACAGGTCGCGGAGGTGACGGAGGCTTATGAAAGCAGTGTGTCGCCGTTTGGGAAGTTTAGGGTCCCACAGCCACACATGTTGAATGCAATA
>CM059191.1:51672421-51688456 GCA_030323885.1 Branchipolynoe longqiensis | reverse complement strand
TCTAGTTCTACGGCTTCAACGCTTGTGACCGGTCTCACTCTCAGCCTAGCCCTAGCTAGCACTAGTACTACTACTAGTAGTACTAGTACCAGTGCCAGTAGCACTAGTACTAGTCTAGTAGTAGTACTAGTAGTAGGTATCCCAAGTGATTTTTAAAAACAGGTCTGAGCTTAATTTAATGGATTTCATCTGTTAGGATATTTAACTTGAAACAAAATGATACTTCATTTGTCAAAATCGCTCTAATATTCAGGAAGATATGGGCGTTTTTAGGTTGTTACTTAATTGGGCCCATCCGAACCTAAAAAGATAGCATTTTTGATGGTCCCCCAAATTAAAACTAATCACCCTATCTCACTTCTAATGTTTTTTCTGGTGATTCCATGGCCTGTATAAAGAGAATCTAGAGATCTAGGGGTATGAGATGGTTACATTTCAAGATATGGATCTTCAAAAATGCTAAAAACTACAATTTCTCATAACTCACCATTTTTCAAATTTAGCTGTGGAACACTTTTAGAGGTGGGCTTGTGGAAAAAATATGCACCCCAGATGGATTATTCATATTTCTCCCTGACCTATAGGTGAGTCTTGTCACCTCTATTTTTTTCAGGACCGCATACGATTGGGAAAAGTTGATAGAAATAGGTCCAAAATGCTCCAGAGCTCAATTTGGCAAGTGATAAAATCTGGTAAAATATGAACAATTTTGAGAAAGTTTTAAATGACACAGAAAATCACCCGTACAAGATAATTGCATGAAATGTTCAGGCTTTATTAGGCTCAATATCTTCTTTCTATTTCCATTATATAAAATACACTTTGATATATGTGAATTATTTTAATTTTACAATGATTATGATTAAATCTGGCAAAATGCCCAATTTTGAGCAAGTTTAAAATGACACAGAAAATCACCCGTACAAGATAATTGCATGAAATCTTCAGGCTTTATTATCGTCAATATGCTCTTTCTATTTACAGTATATAATATGCTTTGACATATATGAATTATTTTAATTTTATAATGATTGTGATCAAATCTGGCCAAAAATGCCCAATTTTGAGCAAGTTTGAAATGGCACAGAAAAACACATGGAGATTGTATTATCCTCAATATGCTCTTTCTATTTACATCATAATCTATATAATTCAAAACCAGACACGGATAATCACTTTCTTGGGCTAATAAATTTATTAATCAGGCTTAATAAATTTTTTACACAGCCTTATATTTCTATCACTATAGAACATGAGTCATTGAAGCTCCTCTCAATAGGACAATTGAGACTATTACACAGTATTAGCTTTTAACTACTCTAACTTCGCAGGTGGTACAACCTGGTACGACAATATGATTACTGTTAATCATTACTTATGTGCAAGTCAATAATTAATTGTTATATCATAATATTCATATGATAGTTATTCTTGAATGCAGGATTCTTTGAATATACTTGAAATTGAAGACATGAGGCAGGAGCTAAGGGTAGATCACGGTCACACAGTCAACTCCCATCCGGCACACACACACATTCATACTTGCAGTACACATATCATCATTCAACATAGGGAAATAAAAGGGACCATTAGATCTCAGCCAAATTGGAACACGAGAGCTGATGGTCCCTTCCTAAATAAGGTTTTATTTACATAATTAACAACACTGCTTGATTTTGATCTTCCCAGTATTCTTAGGCAGTCTAATGACGTAACCCCCTGTGTTCCGCCTTATAACCCGGGCCCCCAGCTCCCTCCATAGTCATTCCGCCTCCAGTAGCGCTCTTAGTCGCCGGCCTACACCCACTCATGATGCTGTCAGTCACCTGCGGATGAGGCCGCCCCGCCGGCCGTCGCGGAACTCGGATATCCACAGGCGCCACCGCCCCAGATACCGCCTCCGCGACCTCCACCTCAGGTCGCCAATCCAAAGGCGGCTCCAGTAGCGCGCTTCTTCTTTTTTGGCCTACCACACCACATCACGCTACATCACCTAGTCACTGGCCTACACCCACTCATGATGCTGTCAGTCACCTGTGGACGAGGGCGCCCCGCCGGCCGTCGCGGAACTCGGATATATCCACAGGCGCCACCGCCCCAGATACCACCTCCGCGACCTCCACCTCAGGCCGCCAATCCAAGGCGGCCCAATGGGCCTCCTCGGTCGAGACGAGCATGCAGGCCACGGCCCGCTCCGTCGAGCACCTCATCGGCCTCGTGCAGGCGAAGACGTGGACTGCCTCTAGCTACCGCGCCCGTTCGGCCGACATCTTCACGGCCTTGGAGCGCCTCACTGGAATAGTGGAGGTGATGGCATTGGTGTCCGCCGCCCAGCAGCCTCTGGCTGCCCTCGCCCCAGCAGCCGCCCCGACCACGCCGCCTCAGCCGGCGGACCCGACCACGCCGCCTCACCCAGCTGCCCGAGTCATCCATCCCCTCTACAGACGACACGCCCGGCCCCTTTCCATCTCCTCCCGTTCATCCCCTGGGCCCAGGTCTCCCCGATGATGACCCGCCCCAAGTCCTACCCTGGGAAGAGGCGGGTCATCGTCGACCTCTCCTGCCATCCCGGAGGGAGTGGCAACACCGGCATCCCCCATTGGGAGTACCTCGGGAAGCCCCACACATACAGGCTCCCGTGAGCCGCCGCAAGGGTATTCCGAGGAGTTCCGAGCGTGCTTCCCCGCGATCCACAAGCTTGAGGCGGTCAACCTTGTTGTGGCCCCCCCCGGACCTTGCTCCCGGAGGATGTGGCAGGGGCCACCGTGGTCGTCAACACCAACAACATGGCGTCCGCCGCCTCCCTGGAGTCCGGGCGCGCCCGAGACCCTACCCTTGGGACGTGCGCCCGCAAGCTCTGGCTCATGGCGGCCGAGGGCTCCTTCACCCTCTCCATCCTCCACAAGAACGGCGCCGTCCTTGCCGACGCGCTCAGCTCCCACTTCGTCGGGCCCTGGGTCGAGGTCGCGCGCCTCTGTCTGTCCTACCTCCACCCTTGCCACGACGACTTCCCCTACAGCCCGGGCCTCTGATTCTAGGGTACACCTCGCATCCCTGGCGCCCGCCACCTGGAGAAAGAGACGACGCCAGGCGAAGGCCTACGTCAAGTTCACCTCGGGACACGACCTCAACCCGCTTATGCCCTCGGGATTTGATGTCGCTGCCTCCCTCTACGCCGGCGCCATGGCCCCCGTTAGGAACGTGCTCTTCAGCGTGTGCTCCTTTTTTTTTCTTTTTTTTTTTTTTTTTTTTATTGAGGCTGTATTTATACTGTCCATAGCATATAAGCCTGGGTATTCAGGCTTGTTTTCAATGCTGGCCAGCTGTAGTGTTGGTGTTGTCTTATCACACAGTAGCTGCTGATAGGGTATTTGATTGCCTGTATTTCAGTAGCAGATAGATAGTTGGTTGGTCTGGTTAGTACTATAGTAGTCTATGTTAATTTTTTTGGATTTTCTTGGCATATATGTAAACCTGCTATGGAGTTGTGTTAGCGTACCCGATCTTAAACCCCGTCCAAAACCAGTTTTGGCTCGCTAACACCGTTCCATGCATACGGCCCCTGGTAGCTGTTACCCTACAGGTACCAGCACAAATGTGAAGTCATTGCTCCTAGCCAGCCCCAGCCAAGACGTGGGTTACTGGGGTTGGGACTTTTTGCACACGGCACTTGTATTTGTCGACTCCACTGGGTCGAGGCGGGGGCAAGCGAGCCGCGGCGCACGTCCCGCGCCCCACCCCCCCCACTCACAGCGGAACACTTCGCGGCCGTCGCTGGCTGCCGCCGGCGCGTCGTTCCTCAGGCCGCCCTCCTCCTCGGGTACTACGGGATGCAAAAACAGTCCAGCCTCCTCTTCCCCAGCTCCAAGGGGTGAGGCGGCCCTCACACCATCACCCGCGCTGATGTTGCGGCCGCTCCGGGCGGGCTCCGGGTGGGCTCCGGGTGACCCTCCAGAGCTCCAAGACCATCTCGGATCCCTCTGGAGCGGTCGCCCTCTTTATCCCGGCCTCCCCGCGCTCTCAGCTCTGCCCCGTCGCCACCTGGACCGCCTCGGTCGCCCTCGTCCCCGCCTCACCGGCCTTCATCATGCCCTCGGGCCGGCCGCTAGACCCTCGGACCCTCCTCACAGCCATCCTCCGCGGCGCCCTCCGGGCCCTTTCTGTGTTGGCTCCCAAGACTTTCACCCTCCACAGCCTACGGCGGGGCATCGCCCAGGCATGCCAGCGTTCCAGAGTTCCCTTGGCAGACATTATGGCCCTGGGCACCTGGACTTCGGCGGTGGTACACGCGTACCTCCCCCGCCTCGCCCCCTCTGCCGCCCCTCGCGCCCTCTCCTCCCTTTTGGTGGAGGGCTCTTTGGGACCCCCCCCCCCTTCCCCCTTGATCATTCCCTGTCATTGTCATTGCGATTGTTCTTGTCTTATGCCTATTACCTCTTCACCTATTGCATTGTATTCTTGTCACACTTTGAATAAAGCGCTCTTCTTCCACCCGCGCCTCCTCTTCCTCCTTCGCCGCGTATCACTATCCAACTTCCAAGATCTGTTCTTTAGAATATAGTCTCGATATATGCTTTTTCACCCATTTGGGTTTTGTAGCAATAAAAAGATATCTATTGTAAGCAATTTGTTATATTCATTTTTATTTGCGTTCTTTTTATTTGCAATGTAGATAGTAACAACAATTCATTGTGGGATTTTTGGGCGTTTAAAAAAAGATTTTTTTACATTAGTTGATTAGCAGGGAAATTTTCAATCGCCGACAATTGAACTTCTTCACTTCACTGCTCCTTCTGCAACATGTATCAATTTTTAAGTCACTAATTTTATTCAACCAGGGTTCGAACCCGGGACCTACCAAAACGGTCACCCCGTCTAGTGCACAACTCCCTTCTATTAAATAGAATAATGGGACATTGATTTTTATTCATATCATTATTTATGTGTATATGTTCAAAACCGTTGATTGACAATTCTTTTAATCTTAAACAAAATTCTGATCATTGTCCATTATCAATTAAGTTACCCAATTTCCATTTGATCTCTTCCTTCTAAATCCGATCCTAGTTGTAAACCAGTGTTATGTATTACTCTAGATGTATTTGTTTTAAATGTTTACAGGTCTGAATATTGGGTATCACAAGCCAAAAAGCATTGTGATTTCTGCAAATGTTGGATAGCCGACAATAAACCGGTAAGTAGGTGAAGATCCAGATCTCAAATCCTAATAGTGTCACGCACACACAGACATACTACGTATCTATTTCACACACAAAATTGTTCGTATATATGCTAATGAATTATACTAGTTGTATCCCAATCAATCATCCGTTCTGCCAAGGAATTTGGCTCTTAGCTATAGTCTGAAAGAAATTATTATGGCATTCTTAAAACATAGTCGATGCTGTTTAATAATACGTTTTAATGTATCTATTAACTAGACAAAATAAGTATCTTTCTATCAAACATTTTTTCACTTGTTTTTATTTATTTATTTATTGTAGAGTAAAGATTTCCATGAGCGAGGAAAACGCCATCTGGAGAATGTCAAGAAAAAGATTGAAGAGGTATGCCGTATTAAAATTAACTCCCAAACAAATTAAAATTGCTTTAGTTTTCGATTGATAGGAGGACTTTATAACCGAAAAGCCACCCTGTCATTAGCAGGACGAACAGTCAGTTGGCAATTAATATCGTGCCCCTCTCACATTCATATTTGGGGGTGAGTGTCCTATTTCAGGAGGTCACAGTGCTGCCTCGTGTGGATGTTTATAGCGGACTCTTGCGGCCATCAATCAGGACATTTAGGGGCCCTCCAAAATTTGGAATATTTTCACGGGCGCACAAAGCGCAATACTTTAACAGACTCCCCTGCAAAGTAGTACACATCAATATTCTACTGCAGAACATAAAGACAGGAAAATCAACGTTTTAAATATCAACATTTTATTAAATGATAAAAGTTGTTCTTAACTGACACCCCCATCGCCCATCGTATGCAGTGTATGATTGTGAAAATGTTGAAAACTTTGGCTGACCCCTTAGTGAATAGCATCGTCTTGTTTCTAGTGATGTGTCTGTTTTTAAACACTGAGCATACAGTTACTATGGTGACTGGCATGTCATTTACTATCCCTACCCGTTTGGGCTATTTGATTTGAAATTGTGTAGAACTAGTTTTTAGTTGTTAGGCAGCATGATATTTCTATTCTAAGCACGTAGCTATTTCCCTATACCGAATGTTCATAAAGACATGGAGCTAATGTACGGATGAATAGCGAACTATTTCTCAGATAATTTTCTATATATATACATTGGGAGATGTGTGCAAAGATCAGCTCGATTTGAAGGGTGGTGTGGGGCGAGGGCATACTTCCGTCATGGGTTATGGCCTTGATCCGACCTTTAAGCTTGGGGGTTAGGGGTTAGTACAATTTTAAGATAGGATTTATGTTGCTATGCTTTCGTTAGTGCCAGTATTAAACGACTATCTATTCCCCAACTTTTAAAATTACAATGGCCATGTCTATATTATTAAATAATAGTAGATTTCTAGCGTTTATCTTTAGTTTTACATGCTGTTGCAGTTTCCATACACTTTCTCCAGCAGTTGCCGTCGTTTCTTCATCGGTGAATTGTCTCCATTGGTGAAATGTAGATTATTTCTTCGATTTTATTATATATGCCAGTGTTCTCCTATGAACTACTGCATTCACGTTGCGATATTGACGATATCGATCCATTCTTGCAGAGTCGCTATCGATCTTGGTCATCATTTCGCAGAAAGTTACCTTTCTTCGCATTAACATATATCTGAGTTTTATTCAGTAAAGTATTTGAATAATACATTTCCTCAAGTATTTTCAACTCTCAAATCTATCCACATAGATTATATAACAATATGCATTTTCCTGCTCAAAGACAATTAATCTGATCCATAGACCAATATCAATAATGTCAATGACACCATAAAGTTAATAAATTGTATGACAATAAATGGCAATATTCGACACATATTTATGTCCATGAATTTTCAAATGAACCAACCTTTCATGAATAAATGGCAATATTCCACACATTTTTATGTCCATGAATTTTCAAATGAACCAACCTTTCATGAATAAATGGTAATATTTGACACATTTTTATGTCCATGAATTTTCAAATGAACCAACCTTTCATGAATAATTGGCAATATTCCACAAATTTTTATGTCCATGAATTTTCAAATGAACCAACCGTTCATGACAAAATGGCAATATTCGACACATGTTTATGTCCATGAATTTTCAAATGAAAATGTCATCTTATCGCACTTCTTGGCCAGAGCCAAGCAAACTATTTTTAGTAATGTTAGTAATCTAGCTGTCAATCTAAATTCCAACATATCTTTGTAGTTGAACAACAGTTTGTAGATGAATTGTTCTGTATAAATAATTTAAGAAGGAAAGAATTTCATCACCTTTTAGCTGAGCTGTCCCCACAGACTCGCTTCTGTAAAGTGATTAAGGATGTCAAGACAAATTTGTTGTCACCTTTTAGCTGAGCTGTCCCTACAGACTCGCTTTTGTAAAGTGATTAAGGATGACAAGAAAAAATGTCATCACCTTTTAGTTGAGCTCAACCAGACGGGATGGTCGAATGAGTTAGAGCGTCTGTCTCCTGTGCTGGTAAGTCGTGGGTTTGAACCCTGGTTGAGTGAAACCAATGACTTTAAAATTGATGCTTGACGCTTCCTAGCCAGGCGCTTGGCATTATTCGGACCGGGCAAGGACTGGTATGCTCAGTGTCAGGATAATGTGACTGAGTGGGATATCAGGTCATGGTGCCAGTAGCCTGGTTTCCCAGTGGGACAGCACTATAAAGTTACCATGAGTGCGTACTGTCACAAGTTGGTACCCGTCCTGATATGACCTTAGATGTTGCTAGGATCTAAAACACCAACAAATTTAGCTGAGCTTTCCCTACAGACTCGCTTTTGTAAAATGATTAAGGATGGCAAGAAAATTTTGTTATCACATTTTAGCTGAGCTGTACCTACAGACTCGTTTTTGCAAAGTGATTTATCACCTTTTAACTGAGTTGTCCCCACAGACTCGCTTTTGTAAAGTATGGAAAAAAAAATCTTTCTAATCATTTGAGCTGAGCTCCCAACAGACACTCGCTTTTGAAAAATGATTAGAGTTCATTCAATGTCCTAGGCATTACCTATGCCTCCCCAGGCATTCTCTGCAAAAAAGCAGCGGAAAGAATCTCATTACTCGCCTAGTGAACAATAGGAAAAGAAAAAAGGAAGAATCTTTCTGATCATTTTTGAAAATTTTATGTCTAGGTCTGAACATCGACAAGAGTACCTATACGTTCGATCATTTCAATCCAACTACGTAACGCTCCAATGTCTGGCCCGGATCATAGGGCAACAGACTGATCAGTGTCTGGCCCAGATCATAGGGAAACAGACTGTTGTTCGCTTTACTTTGATCTACTGGTACTGCTCTCTGCCTGTGTTTAATCTGTAAAATTCTTCAAAAATATATATTATTTTATTATTATTTTTATATTTATTTTTGATTAAATAAAAACGCTGTGAATATGGCCTATGCTGCCGACACGGCATAAAGAAACCACCAATCAATCAATCATTAAATAAATAATTTGTTTAAAGATATATTATATCATTATTATTTTGATTAAGTAATATCCATAGATAGAATAATTCTTTATAGAAAATGAAAGTGTTTTAAGAAAGTTACCTTAATTACTATTATTTCATATTTTTATTTATCTTTATGTTTTGTAATACATATGGTAATATAGAATAGATTCTCTAGCTATCATAGTTATTTGTATTTCATGTTTCTAAGTATTGTAGGTATTTAGTTATGCATTGCAAACAATATAAACATATGTATGGAACTCTGTCAGAGTTCCGACCGATGAAGTCATGCTCATGCCGATCTTTTGTCATCCACAACAAAAATAATCTTATGCGTGACAAAACTCTCACATACATCATGTTTTGTTGAATTTCGCTTCAATCGCCAATGAATGCAGCTTCAGTCAAGCCTCACAAAAAGACGGTAGTCACTTCGCTCGCATGCCCGTCGACACCTGATAAGAATAGACTCTCGCACCAAGCAGCTGATTATTTATAAACGGCTACCGTATACTCACGAAAAAGTTACCCCTTCCCGAATAGAACTGTATCTGCTATTCGCATTCACTTTTTTCCTAATGAGTATGATGAGTACGAAAAGAGTGCATAGATTAGAAGTCTGGAATAAATTTTCAGGATTTGAGAAATTACTATGATTATTAAGGTAGTGCATGAATCAAGGTGCTGTGCAATGCGGTCTTCGTCCTCCACGCATCTGCCGAGTATGATTTTTGGAACTAGAAAAGCTAATACCTACTCAATGCTGTCTCTCAAGCACTAGCATGTAACATCTTTGATTTCTTGCATTCGTCTCCGCATCCAGAGTTTTCACTTCTCCACCTGCTTAGTCTACCCCGAAAACTAACCCAGAGCCCGTAAGTTCCAACAGAGCTCTACGGTGTACAGTTTTAAAGGACCCAGACCATTTCCATCATTAGTGTGACAGTTCAGAGGTTTTCCAGTAGATAAACAAGTTTCAGCTCGATCAGCTGACCACAACCTCTCGTCTGCCACGTTACGTAATACACCAAGTGCACACCTGCACTAGACCTGTCTACAAACAATTAACCTAGATAAATAGAAAGTCAATAGGCAAAGAACTTGTCTGTTAATTGTTAGTGTGACATCACGTTCACCACCGGTGTATGTTTTAACGTCTATGTCATGATAGAATAACAAGATTTATTTGGTACATGGATGTACATGACAATGTCTATACAACTCCGTACATGTTTATACCGTTTCTCCATTTTATACAAATCTTCCATCCTGAAATGTAAGTAGAAGCATCAATAAGTAAAGGTGTCAATATTCTTACTCTAGCAATGCTACTGTGGAGTCTATCCCATCTCCAACATGCCTGTAACTCCATTGAATTAGTAATGTTTATTAGTGGCACAACTTACATTACTATGTGCAAGTTTAGTTAGGAACATAAACATTTCTTATGACTAAACCTCGTAAACCCTGTCGATCAGTTTGAAAGCTGTCGACTTCCACTATTTTTAGTTCATGCTTCGTATTAACGCAATGGTTAGGTATGGTGCAATCATTCCTAATTTGTGGCGCCAAGCAAAGAATTTTACCATCAGGCTGAGCCAAAGCACTCCGCTGTCCGCGCTGCCGTCGATTCCCTCCGCGGCGTTCTTTGCTGTGATTGGTAAATTCTGTGGATTACAGTACAACTAGCAACAAGCGTTTCTGTTTTACGTGCCTGCTGGCACATATATGCTCCAGTACCAATATCACGAGAATGTATTATCTTAGGTTTTTGTTTTGTTTTATCAACCAAAAATACATTAGTTTGTTTATCCTGGCCAGAAACAATTGGATCGAATGGCAAAGGTTGTCCTCTACCTTTTAACCTTTCCGTACGCGTTAATATGGGTGCCAAATCATCCCAACTAATTTTAGAATCAACTATTCGAACTGTTTCTCGAGTAACAATTTTCTATCGTTCTTAGGCCCTACCACGGTTGCTACCGAACCCCGTGATCTAACTACTATGTATCCTGGATCATATTTTCGCTCCAAAGGTCCAGATTCATTCACTAATAAAACAACCTTATCACTCGGATTTAAATTAATTGCATTCGCCTTTTTATCCGCACGAGCAATATTGTATTTTCAACTTTCCCATCGATTGTCAACTGCTTTATTTAAAGCAATAGACAAGTCATCTATCCGATATGCTAAATTTGAATCCCTCGTACCATTAGAACGATAAAGTAAAGAACTATGTCTCGTAGCTGGATATCTACCATAAGTTAGAAAGAAAGGAGAAAAACCTGTACTATCCGACGCTACAGTGCGATACACGTATATCACCTCAGGTAAAGAACTCTCCCATAGACTAGCCCGAGAATTTACCAACTTCCTCAAGATGATTTTTAGTGTTCTATGGTAACGTTCCACCATCCCATTAGACTGGATGATACGGTGTAGTATGCCTTACCTCTACTCCAAGTTCTTTAAAATGATATATGATCATTTTATTTTTAAATTCTACCCCATTATCTGAAATAAATACACAAGGAATTGAATGGTGAGGAATATAATCATTGAATATGTAATCATGAACACCTTTCGCTGATTTATCTGGCAATGATTTATATTCAACCCAACCATTACAATGGTCAATTATAGACAGTAAATATCTATTTCCACTAGTATTAACTGGATAAGGGCCAGACAGATCTGCAACAATTACGATATCAGGTGCTACCGGTAATGGCATCGACTGTGGATACGCACGTGTGCGTCTGCTACAGTTAACTACACAATTAGGACAATTGGCAATTACTTTGTGGACATCTCCAGCTATCCCAGGCCAACGAAAGTGTTCCTGCAGTTGTCTCAGGGTTTTGGACATAGCCATATGACCTACTTCAGTATGGGCTATTTTAAATACACAATCCCTGTATCTCTCCGGCAACACTACTTGAGGATACGTGTCTCTTTACGTGTAGGGGCAATCATTGAATAAAGAAGACTATCCATTAGCAAATAATTATTTTCTTCATTCTTCCCTAACGTATATTGGGGCATATTTTTCTGCTCATTCATGAATTCATCGAATGTCAGTTTATAGTGCTCAAATGGAATTGCCTGTTCTGCCAACATAGAATCAAATGCAATCTTAGGTCTCAATCTATACAGCATGTCAGCCCATACATTATCTACTCCTTTCACATAGACAATTGGTGCTGAAAATTCTGCTAATAATACTTCCCAACGTTGAATATATGTATTACGGATTTCCTTAGTGAAAAAACATTTTAATGGAGCATGGTCTGTGTAAATAGTAAATTCAGCACCAGATAAGTATGGTCTTAGTTTAATTAATTAATAAATTATAGCAAATGCTTCTTTTTCTATCATAGGATAATTACGCTGAGCAGAAGAAAATCTAGTACTTATTAAATGTACAGGCCTATCTATACCATTTTCGTCTTCCTGCACCAGGACAGCACCCAAACTGTACTCAGAAGCATTTGTATACAATTTATAAGGCTCAGAAGGATCAGGAAATTTTAGGACACATTCTAATAATAGACTTTGCAACTCATTCCAAGCATTTTCACATTCTACGGTCCAAACAAAGCTACATTTATTACTAGTTAAATAAGTAATAGGTGCTACGACATCAGCATAATTAGGAATTAATTGTCAATAATATCCTGCCGATCCTAGCAAACGTCTTACTTCATTTTTATTAGTCGGAGAAGGCATATCCCTAATGGCAATAATTTTTTCAGGATCCGGTTTTAAAGCTGCCTCACATACAACGTAACCCAAGAGTTTTACTTCAGCCACTCCAAATTCACATTTAGATTCCTTAATACAATTATCCTGCAAGATGGCCAAAATGTTAACAACATCTTGTTGATGACTTTCCTCATCAGGTCAATAAATTATGCCTACTTTCCTCGTCTACCATTACCTGCCAATAACCAGATTTTAGGTCTATAGTGGTAAAAATGTTACCTCCATGAAGTTGATCAAAAATATCCTGTATCTTGGGCAGAGGATAAGCATCTTTAGTTGTAACTGTATTTAGCTTACAATAGTCTCCACAAAGACGAATGGTACCATCCTTTTTCAGCACTATAGTGACTGGTGAAGCCCACAGACTACAACTTTCCTCTATAATATCATCTTCAACCATTCTATTTAACTCTTTTTCCACCAGATGTCTTCTACTTAAAGGTATCCTATAAGGGCTCTGATTTACAGGATATGCACTACCAGTATCGATATGCATTTCTACCACCTTAATAGCTCTTAGTTTAACATCAGATTCCGGAAATAAAGAAGGAAATTGTATCTTCCAATAGTCTAATTCTCGAACTATCTCTGCAATTCCTCTATTTATGATCTCTAAACCTATCCATGGATGTAGAATATCACACAAGGAAACAAATTTATCTCTATAACTAATTTCAGCTGCACAAATTTCCATTACATCTGTTCCTATGAGCATATCAAAGCTCAGTGAATCTACTACAAAGAAAGGACATAACGTATTATAAAGAGAAATATACCCTATACATACAGTTGGAATTAGATATCCTGACAGAGATCTCAATCTCATAAAAGTTTTTGGTCGGTTCGTCTCTACATACTACGTGGTATTATCAAGTAAGGAGTCAAGAAATCTCAAAAGGAGTATCTCGAAGGTATCAGTGCCAAATACTGCAGTAGGAAGATCGCAACCTTTAGCTGCAGAAGTCTTAAACCACTGACAGTATGCAGCTACTGTTTCCCCTTCATTTTGCTTCATAGCCATCACTATCCCCTTTAAATGACTACATTCATCCACTGTCAAAAGAGTAGACGCTATCACTTCCTTAATTTCTTTCCAGGACCTAGCATTTTTATGCTGAAAACCCGTCCAACAAGGGAACAGACTTGCCATACGCTTTCAATGATCTATTTCATACTTCTCTCTGTCTATGTTCAACCTGCAAAAGTTCATGTGCTTCCCTACGTTCTTCTCTATCCTCCCATGATTCTGTCCTGTACCTTAAATCAGACAAACGCTCATCATTTTCATCTCTAGCCTAAGTGCCATAAATTTAGACCATGCTCCTAACGCTCCCGTATGAGCAGAATAGTTGCCTAGTGTATGCTGACCTTGAAAACAAAGTTGAAATTCTTCACGCAATAGTTCCTCCTTTGCGCGTGTCACTGGCATCTTCAAGCTGCTGTTGATTGTGGTGGTAGAAAATATTTTGCAGAATTGAATCTAAGTATAGTTGTGTCTGTAAAGTAGAAGAAATTTTTTTTTTTAAACGGCGTGTATTCCTACGCTCACCCCTCCGTGACAAGGTTAAAGAAAAGCCGAAAGTAGTCTCGTAAAAAAATTTAAAATTGTGGCGACGCGAGGCTTCAATGATGGAACGTTACAGATATACCATCAATAAAGTCTAGCGGGCCTTCTAAAATAGTAGTATTGTTGGAAATAATCGCCGACAAACCCATTTCCGAATAAATTTCAAATCCCCACAGAGTCGAAAAAATAGCAGAAAAAACACTACCTACACAATGCACCAAACAAGTACCAGCCAACAAGTTCCTAATCTTTTAAATCAACACCGTGTCAATAACCAACGTGGTCACAACCCATCATGTCAAATAACCGTTGTGGTCAAATAACCAACATATTACTAACCGTATCGTGTCGATAACTGTCATGGTCACCAATTTTGTAAAATGACTAAGGCTCGAATATGTGGCTGTGTAGGCAGGCTATAGTGAAATCAATATAGACAAAGAGAAAGGAAGAGTATAAAGTGTAAAGAAGAAGAGAGAGTCAAGCCCTCTGGTTTATTATTTATATGGTTACATGAGTTCATTGTAGAGTATCACCCCACCCCTTTCCCCCAGTGGAAAACAAGCATTCTTAGCCCTACCAATAGGGATCCAGCATTCCTTGTCCCCATGGCTACCAGTGGTCTGGCCACCACCACCAAGCTGTATGGCCCATGGCCACCACTAACCTTGACCTTTGAGTGTGGTGATCACTATCCCAGCAGAGGGTGTAGGCCCTGAGTGCACCCACACCCAGACCTGCCAGCACCACTATGTCTATTTACATCCCACTCAGGCACCACCAGCCCTTACATATATACATACATGGACCTGGTCACGTACACCCATCAGTAATAGAACATTTGCATTCCCCCCTATGCCGTATATCAGAATATTTTACAACATAATTAAGATTCATTTACACACATTGAATTGGGTTATTCATCACTGCTGGTCCTAATTGGTTCGTCCCTCAAATTGTAACTGTTTTCTTCTAAATCAAAAACCAGACGGGATGGCCGAATGAGTTAGAGCATCTGTCTCCCGTGTTGGTAGTTTGTGGGTTCGAACCCTGGTCGAGTCAAACCAATGACTTAAAAATTTATACTTGTTGCTTCCTAGCATTATTAGGATAGGACAAGGACTGGTTGGCTCAGTGTCAGGATAATGTGACTGAGTGGGATATCAGGTCATGGTGCTGGTGGCTTGGTCTTCCAGTGGGGCAGCACTATAAAGTCACCATGAGTGCACACTGTCACAAGTCGGTACCCGTCCTGATATGACCTTAGATGTTGCTAGGATGTAAAACAACAACAAACAAACAATCGAAATCAATTTCCCTTCTCAGATGGAAAATATTCCTTTTGTTATACTCTCAAGAAGCAATGAGAGCCATGCAGTGAAAAATAAAAAGTTTTGTTAATTTTTATGTGGATAAAATAGAGACCTGTGTCACACAACTATACACACAAAAATGGGAATGGCAATATCCTACTGATTGTGCCAGAAGCTAGTTCATCGCAGACACAATATTTAAACATAGTGAGCTTCCAAAATTGTTAGAAGGCTTATGTCAGGACTGTTGAGCCTGTCTGTGTAAAACAATAATGCTTAAGAGAGAGCACAATGCATGTTTCTTCTTTGTGTTATGCCATGAAACATGAGTTTACGCTCCATTTTCACATGGTTAAGCAATGCAAGCAGGGGAAAGCACTGCTGCTATAAATAGCATAACACCATTGATCCTGGGATCTGAACACGAAAGTCACCAGATTATTTCCTAAAAATGCATTACAAGTGCAATGATAACTTTGCGTCATGGGTGAAACATGCATTATGGCAAAGCCGTACCCATGTTTCAATGTGACAATTCTCTAGGTACTCTATTCTACTCTCAAGTGGATGAATCATCCTCAAATTTCACATGATTACTTTTCCAAACCTGTCTAAGGAAATTAAGTTCTTGTTCTAAAAATTACCTTTGCATTTTGTATCACAACGAAGCATGTCCACTGCTTTTCTTTTAAAATTTCGAATATTCTGCAATAATTTTATGTATTTTTTTT
>CM059191.1:51587557-51671923 GCA_030323885.1 Branchipolynoe longqiensis | reverse complement strand
TGAAGCATTGCCGATAACCAATGTAAATATGGTGTTAACAACGTATTAATCACATAGCTATGCCGCTTATAATTTAAAATAACAGTTTAGTATAACAAGGTGTATTGCTCATACATACATGCTTATTTAGTTTGAAGCAGTCTATTGTCCAGGAGCAATAAGTAGGTCAATCGTTGGCTTCCTCGGCCGGAAGTTTTCGGAATTCCCATTTGCGCACGCGCTCTGTAGTGGAACGATGCTTTGTGGGAAGGCTTCCGAACGGAGTCCGAAACATCGATAGTAACCCAGTTGCGATTGGTAGTCTAAAATGGCCTTTATTTGGTGTGCAACGCAAAACTAAATATAGCACGCCAATCGGATTGTGTGTCATTTCAGACGTTGGTTAAACGACGCATGCGCAAAGATGGCTTATTGTTGTTGATAAAATTTGGCAGGCATTGGCAGAAGGGAATCCCTTACAATATTGGGACAATTTATGTGCTCAGCTGGATATTCCTGGGCGGTAGTAGGCTCCAGTAGCCTACAAAGTTCCTCCTAAATGGTATGTACAATTTTAAAGTGAAGTTGCGAAGAAGTGACGTTGTATCTCCCCAGAAGCATAGGCCGAAGTTTGTCGTCTGTAATCAGTTGTCGGTTTACAATTACAGCACGCACGTTCGAAACCAAACAATAACAATCAGAAATATGCTATCTTTCTGTCAAAATGTTACTAATATGAACATTTAAAAATATTAATAGTTAGTAAAGATCCTAGCGGATATGTTATTTTTCATTTCCTTGGGGAGGCGATACCTACACGCTCTGACACACTTCTTGAAGTTAATACAACAGAGCTGAGTTGCCCAACCCACCTTTTGAATTTCCATCTTCATCTTTTGTGAACTCGAGTGGTTTAATATGTCATCTCAATTTAAACAGTAAACCTCAAAGAAAGTATACGACGTTTTCACTTGACGGTCTACTTTAGTATATTCTTCTCACAATGCAGTAAGTAAAAACATACTCCAACTGTCAATCCCGTAACCTCTTTCATGTATGAATGCCCCAGTCTCCCCTGGAGGCTGGACCCTGGCTCAGTGGCTGGACCCGTGTGAAGTTGGTTACTTATTCCTTATTCGATATTCAAAGTGTGAATAACATTAAATATTAGTACTCAGACCCCATACGAAAAAGAGCAGTCACTTAAGCCCCAAAGAATGGTGTTTGTTGTTGTTTTATGTCCTAGCAACATCTAAGGTCATATCAGGACGAGACAAAGAATGGTAAAACAAAGCTTGATATATAACACTAAGTATTAATGCTACAGGAAAAGGAGTCCGTGTACCATCCAAGACTGGTTTGAAATATGTCAACCATCTATCTCTGCCCCTGATAAAATATTGCATTGACCGACTGACCCTAGACGAAAAAGAGCAGGGGCACTTAAATCCGAAAAAGTTTTGAAACAAAGCTAGATATATAACACTAAGTATTAATGCTACAGGAAAAGGAGCCAGTGCCCCTGATAAAATAGTGCATTGACCCACTGACCCCAGACGAAAAAGAGCAATGCAATATCAGGGGCAGAGAAAGCTAGATGCTTGACATATTTCAAACCAGTCTTGTGTGGTACACTGACTCGTTTTCCTGTACTGTAGCATTAATACTTAGTGTTATATATCTAGCTTTGTTTTACACCTTTTTGGTTTTAAGTGCCCCTGCTCTTTTTCGTCTGGGGTCAATACAATATTTTATCAGGGGCACAGATAGATGGTTGACATATTTCAAACCAGTCTTGGGTGGTACAGTGACATCTATTTCCTTTTTTTGCTTTGAATGTCGAATAAGGAATAAGTAACTAACTTCACATTTTGAATGTCAAATAAGGAATAAGTAACCAACTTCACACGGGTCCTGGACCGTTGGTATTCTACACTCACACTCACACTGTCATTGCTATATTATAGATCTATAAACAGTGGCAGGCGTACCACCGTCTTCTACAATACTCAGTAGCCAGAGGACAACCACATACACAAATAATTTCATTATGAACCCTTCCGTGGTAACTAAAATTACCGAATTAAAATTTTAAGTTGTTAATTATGCTGTATGCCCCTCCCTTTCTCCCTCCTTTTTATATGGAATTCGTATTCCCCTTTTTGTAAGGTCTCAAACCCGCGTTCGCAAAGCACGTTGCTTGGTTTCGGGGTTCCTCAAATAAGTTAATTCCAATGAATTAATAATCTAATGTAGGTATGTGCCAAACCGCCGACCAGCGGTGGATATTTTCTTACCACAAAACTGATCCAGCCAATCCCACCTTGTTTGTGGAAGGGTCTAGAAAAACGCCTCTATGATTGGTTTGCATTGGTCAATCTTGGGTATTCTAGTCTATTATGTAGTATGGGAATCCCTTTACAGCTTAGTTTAAAATATTCCAATTTGGTGAAGTGTTGCTATTCCAATAATAACTTCAAATGTTTCACTCAATTTCAACCTGCAAATTCACCATTTAAACTAGCTTCACTAAAAATTTCATCAAGATATCTCAATTATTAAAGAAAGTACATGAATTTCACCAATTTCAGTCACAGAAATGTATTGTTTCAGGTCACTTTACTTTGTTTTGGGTCACTTAATTTTGTTTCAAATGTCACTTTATTGAATTATATCAATAGAACATGCATTAATCTAGCTTCAGTCCAAGTTTCAGCTAGATATCTCAATTATTAAAGAAATTACATGCATTTTCCCATAAAAGTCACCAATTTCGGTGACAGAAATCTAGTGCTTATACCTTAATTTAATGTAAGAAAATAAGGACCAATTTCAGAGTTGGAAAATGCCATAACTTCCTTAATACTCCACCTATTCCCAGAATCTTGGTGTCACATTAAAGGGCTTTTCAAGGTCTTTCCAGTGGTACCTTTTGTTTTATTATTGAAAGATTTTGACCTATATGTCTGCTGCAAGAAATGCTGAAATACACGGAAACTTTCTAGACCAATATTCATTATGACTTATGTTGCTCAGTGCAACAGTTGTGACGCAGTCAGAACCACATTGCGAACAACCAACATTTACAAATACGGTTTTTTTTTCACACTGCTAATAATAACTTAGGAACAATTCATTATATACTACTTTATATCAATTGACACATTGGCATATTCCATTAGTTATTGCAATGCTTCCTTATCCGATCGTTATAGCATAAGTAAAAGTTTAGGGTAAGAGAATGACTAATGGTACCTGAATATATATATAATATTTTCAAATCTTTATTCACCTGAATGTACATATTGTTAGTGCCGAGATACTGATACTGATAGTACAACCCTGGTGACAGATGAATATTATGCACTAAAATACAGTATGAGTGGTGTGACAGTATCTGAGTAAGATTCAATACTGCTGTTGATACAGTTAGATAGGCTGGGTATATGAGTCAGTAGTGTGAATTCTGACAGTGATAGAGTTGGTGCCATAGTAGTTTAAAATATTTAAATATGACCATTGAAATAAGGTGCAGTTTTAATTATATGTATGTGTGTGTGTGGTAGTGCAAGCGATATATGCTAATTTTAAAGTGTACATATTTTGCAAAAAGCTATATTAATTAGTATTTGGAACTTCTTCATCATCTAGCTGTAAATGTGTGTGGGGAAGAATGATGATACCACTTTTGTCTGCTGAAACTAATGGAGAAAACCAAAGTAGCGTTAGATATTCACACATCCTTTTATATATCCTTACCGTTTAAAACCGTTGGTTCTAGCGCCATAATAACATGGAATCACACATTCTTTTTTTTAAATCTTGCAGGTTAAAGCACCCAATGAGTTATCGCCAGACGTCTCTTTATCGCACAGATTAAAAAGTGTTATCGTCTTTAGTAATTGGCCAAATTCAGAAGTTGCAAACGGTCTGAGTTTAACAGCTTGCCACATTGGTAAATTTAAGCTAAAACCACCGCTTTTCACCTGTGTAGAGACTTATTCACGGATGTCTTTGTACGTTTAAATAAGTAAATAAATACACATACATACATACATACATACATACATACATACATACATACATACATACATACATACATACATACATACATAATATACATACATACATGTATACATACATACATACATACATAAATACATACATACATACTTACATGTGTGCAAAAATACATACATGATAAACAATGTAGATGCACAGAATAAGTTGTACCTTCTCTCTGCCGCAGGATCAGTCAGACACAGACTGGGGGGACTGGCCACTCGGGGATAATGCCGACATCGATGCAATGATTGATGCCTACAAGGCGGATGGTCTGGGAGATGACATCAAACCCGACATAACATCAGTAAGTATGCTATGTATTTGATTCAAATTTAGTCCAATTATGAAAATGTTTGCCTCTACCGTTCGTTTGGAATTGTTCAGAGACCCTGCACCATATTGAAATGTGCCGCAATTTGTGCGGTGTCTATCGAAAAGGCCTTAAATTGATCAATTCCATGGAAAAGCTTGGAAAATTAGCCAAAAGTCCAGAAATGACGTGAGGTTCCTGCTTAAATAAAGTTTCTCCAAACAAAGGTTTAATATTAATAGCATGTGGACCATTATGAACTTGACAAACTGATTGATAAAACTTGAACAACCTAGTATGTGCTTTATTAATTAGCCTAGTGTATCAAAGAGGGCATATATGTATTATATGGTGGCGTTAAAATGTAGACCTGGGTGGTAAATCTGGTTGCTAAAGATTTGTGCGGACACCCTGATTATTAAATGTAGGTGCCCACCCCGGAGCTGCCCTCCTACGATGAGGACTTCAACCTAACAGGCTCAGCGGAGAGTGAGGACAGCGATGATGAAGAGGAGGAGGAACCAGTGGTGGTTCCCGTGCCACCTCCACCCCGACCGGCCACGCCCAAACCGACTCCGCCCAAAGCAATAAAGACCGAGACTAATGGTACCAGCCAGCCATCCCCCCGCGTTCCAAATGGCATAGGCATGCACCGCTCCGAATACTATCAAGCCGTAGCCTCCCAAGATGGCATGGGTGAGTGTTGAATTGGAATGTTTTTGTGGGGAGTTTTCATATTTGTTGATTAAGCACGTGGGGATTTTAATCGCAGAAAATTGGGTCTTCCTCATCCCATTGCTCCTTGCCCTATCCTATTATGAGTGTTAATAGACTGTCAGACTAGGTAACAACACCTATCAATTTTAATTGTCGTTAGTTTGACTCGGCCGGGGATCGAATCCCGTGACCTGCCACACTGGAAGCGAGTGCTCAACTCATTCGGTCTGTTAATAATCGTGTTCATTTCCAGACTAGGAATATGTATATTTAATATATATTTTAAGGAAATATTTTTGATTAACTGTGTTTTCCATTCTTAATGAACAAAGCCTGTAATTTCCGTTCGTGATGGTTAAATTAGTATTGTGCACAAAGCGGTAGGAGGTAGAGTACATTCCGATTGGATGATCCCTCGTCATGAAAGCTAAAAGGAAAATATTTACGTAATCTTAATTCCGATAGTTGAAGGATAGAGAAATGACCGGGTCCATACAGGGCATGGAAATGCCTAAAATTAGTCTTGAATTCCATTAAACTGTCCCCACTGATCTAAATGAGTCTGAAATCGTTATTTTGACATTGTTATCTTTCATGACATCCAAATGAAAATAGTCCTATCAAAAACAACCTTGAAAAGCTTTTAAATAACCTTGAATTCCATATCTTCACATGTGTACATACCCTAGAAATAGCATTTTGTTTTCTTTTACTAAAGCTACATTTAACGACTGAGACTTGAGGACAGATTGAAATTGATAAAGAGAAGCTGCTTTTCTTCACACCTCCCATTGATACGGTCTCCAGTTAAATGATGCCATTGCTACTGTTTGTCATTACCAGCGACCTGCGAGTTTTGTGGACGGGTTGGGGTTCGACACGCATTCTATTCCAAGTCCAAGCGCTTCTGCACTCTCGGCTGCTCAAAGAGCTACTCGGCAGCCCAGAAGGACAAGGGCAAGAAGCAGCAGCTTCTCGCCATGAAAGCAGAGGTTCAGGTGAGCAAGGAGTAGTATGCCCGTAATGGTGAAGTAAGCATGTGTGTTGTGTAGTAAACGAGTAATCAAACAGTGGAGAGGGTGAACTTTATGTAGTTTGTGTTCGAGGGAGTGTATGTGGGAGGGGGATTGTGTGTACGAGAATTGAGTGTGTGTGTGGGGGGGTAGATGTCATCAGGCCATCTGCCATTAAGGATCTAGTTACATGATTTTAAGATGTACTCCTTAAGTGGATATTCAATAATATGTTACAATTGAGCTGACATGTGGTATGAGTTGCCTAGGGATACTTGCTATAATGCTTCTATTGAGCTCAAGGAGCCGCATTCTGTGACGTCACATGGAAGTTCTGGATCGAATTACCATAGGATTTTAGGTATAGATAAAGGGGACTTCCATTTTCGATTATTCAACCGATGGTTTTTGATTCATGTAAAGAATTTCGTGATATAATTTCATTGTAGTGAGTTTCTTGTTTATAGTGCTCTGCAAATATGTAACTTTCAATACAACCAATTTGATATTCATCTAACCCCTACAGAGGTGCCAAGTAGATGCGAATATGAGATGGGAGATCTCCTTAATACACGAATTCTAAATCGGGACAAATAGCATGGCCGAAGTGGGGATGGGATCTAACATTGTGGGGTGTACAAATAATACAAAACTGTGCATTCTGGTGCGATTCGACCACCAAAAAAATGCATTTAAAAAACAAGCGAAAATGGTTCTTTGGTAGGAGATTACAAATTAGATTGGAGTTATTTTGCTATATTCTAGCGAAATCTCCCGCCAAATCGTGAGACTTGGCACCTCTGCCCTTATTGAGGGGAATGGCCGTCCTAGGTGGGGATGGTGCACACTGCCTAAGTGTAGTAAAAGGGTGCAGTGTACATTCAAGGCAGTTGCTCTTGTACTCATTTAGAGTTGTTCCTGACCATTTGCATGCAGGTTTGAACGGGGCAATTACCTGACCCCACACAAAAACTAATTTTCAAGTGCACGTGAACAGTACTCAATGACTACATAACTAATATGCTTGGGAGTGGTTGATTTCAGAAACCACGATATACTCTCCGATATTTGTGCATTTCTTTACATTGACATATTACGTATTATATATGTTACGTATAGGCCCGTCCGCGAAAGATGCCTTGCAGGAAGATGAAACTGGTAAAGTAGTTAGGTCAAGGGGTTTTAATAGGGATGTATATTTATCTTAAATCTCACTATAAAAGGTTTCCCACATACGTAGGCCTGTATGTTAAAAACAACTCTGAAATCCTCGTACTCTGCAATGAGGACTGCTTTCACCAGCAGTGCCTCTTAATGTTAAAGAAGTGCTAAGATATTTTTGGGTCTCGATATTAAGTATCATCGACTTTAAATGTATGTGCCAAGAACCCTTTCTACGACCACGACCCGTTCTTATTTTGCATATATTTCCGAGACATACTCACTTTAGCTGCATTGGACAAGACACCTTTAATTACGTGGTCAGATTTAAGTTACTTTCAAGATAATTCTATACTGCATTTGTTCCCCACGCCCTAGTTCTGTATAGTTAATAGGAATGAGTTGAGTTTTATTTAACCATGACAAAGAGAGTTGTAAATCGACAGTCTTCTGGTACTTTACATTCAATCAAATGTAAATTCTTTATGTTTTTTACCGAATGTTGATACCCCACTCCGATCTGAGACACTCACATTAAATCCTTATGGCCGTGTGAATGGGATGAAAACACAAATAACAGGTTACACAAAATCGTCCCAACTGTGGAAAAACCACCACAGACTCATCCGGGGGGGGGGGGGGGTCGGCGAGACCAAGTGGTCCTTAGTCGTTTCTGCATTGGCCACCCATGGCTTACACACATGGAGAACCTCCTCCCAAATGCATTGGGTGTCAGTCCCCACTGATGCTCAAACACATTTTTATTAAACTGCATAGATTTTATGGTCTTGCGCCAACAATTTTACAATGCAAACACCATTCATGATCTTTTGACTAATGTAAAACAAGAAGCGGTCCTAGCTTTCTTGTGGGTGGCAGGACTAGACCGCCTTGTATAGTTCATTAAAACAATTTCACCAATATATCTACTATTTTACCTGGCGTCAGATTTGTTGTCATTATTTGTGAGCCTATAACTTCAAAAGTATCTCTGGACACATTGTTGATTATATGCTTTTACATTCTCTGTAAAATTGATGACCTGATAATAATATGACAAAATAAAATCTGAACTATTCTCGCCGTGATTAAGGCCTTTGCTGCCGACACGGCGTTAAGCAATCACCACTAACTAACTTAAATTCTATAACTGGTTTCTGCTTAAAGTTACAGTCATGATTTGATTTTCTGGCCGTGTACATATTGTAAATAGATTAATCTAGCAAAGCTTACTGCTTTAAATGCTGTTTGACAGTTTCATGGGTGCATTCTTTTTGTTCATTCTATATGTTCAATGTTAAGCCTTTGTTTTGGTGTGTGTGTGTTTTTTTTAATTGAACAAAGAAAATCCCTTGTAGAATTCATTTAGGTGTGCTTATTGGATTTATTCAGTCTCCTAATGGCTTTGGTGTGGCTTTCTTGAATAGGCCAAGCAGGCTGCAGCTGCAGCTGCAGCAGCGGCGAACGCAGCGAAGAAAAAAGCCTTGTCTCCAAACGGGAAGACCCTGACTCGTCAAGGTATGTGCTGGGTTCGGATGGGGCCAAGAAAGTCTTGTACTTAATTTGCCCTATTTCAAGGTGTTGAAAAGCATTGAATTTAACCTACTTTGGATAATTCTTACTTCATCTTCCGGATACCGGAAGTTAAGTATCCGGGGAGAGGACAATCCCGCGCATGCTGGAAGTAGCTTCAGTAAACAACTCGGCAGCATAGGAGTCAGTACGAGTTGGAGGAGGACAAACATTGAGGTAAGTTTTTTGACGATCCAAATGGATTTATTTAAAAGTTTTTGTGAGTGAATGTTTTGTTATGTGAAGTGAAGTAATTGATTTAAAGAAATATCGCAATTATGCCTATTCTTATAGTTCTGACGCTTGTCATTACAGAACATAGACTGCTAGAGCAAGTGCTATTCACCTCACAGCCGGAACGAACGCGCTTAACACATTTACGTGACTAGTAAACGGTGTAGTCACTCAAGGCAAAGTATCGGAACGGTTTTGACATTGAAATGGCTCGAATGAAGACCTAGCCAATGTGAAGTCTGCTGTTCATAATTTAAGTGGGTCAGATTCTGAATCGGTGGATTATTTGTGTATGAACACATCAAAGCAAAAGAAGAAAGTAACGTTAGATTCTCCAATTGCAAGTATGAGCAAAGATAATTTGAGTGATATGTCAGAGTTCAAAATTATGTTCGCGGAATTGATGGAAATGAGAAAAGAAGCGAAAGAGGAGGAGCAGAAGGGATTGGAAATGGAACGTACGAGAGAGTTGCAAGAAGGCGCCATGGCAACAGAGGCGTCATATCTAGGTGACGGTGCGTGCAATGATTTGGAGTTTGATGCGCTGTATGACACAGAGGAAAATGAAGATTACGCATATTATGAGGAAGATGATGGTGAATCTTTGAGTGCGATCAACATGAATGAACAGTTGAGATTACTTAGAGCGGGTTTTGAGAGTAAAGAGAAGCAAAAGACGACAGAGACACTCATTAAACAATCGCCTTTCAGCAGTTTCAAGGCGCTGTCGAAGCCAAAAGTGACCGGTCGAGTTAGAAACGACCCCGGCAAAGGTAACCACGTCGAAAACATCGACAACAAATACGACTACGGCAAAAACAAAAGTAAGACGAGAGTTTAAGCTGGATACAGGGCTGCATGAGGGCACACTGTTAACAAAAATACAAGAAATATATAAAGCAGGATTGTAATTAGTGAATCGATGGCATGGGTCATCCATCATTATTACGAAGGGCCCAATGGTAGTGGACCGAAGCTGCTGAAAACAATACGCGAAATAGCAAGGCAGTATATGGGGCTATGATATGTACCTGTGGCATACATGTCCAAGCTTTAAATGAAGAGATACGATTTGCTGAAGGCAGGAAAGATGGTGAGTGCTCACTGTTAACTGTGACGAAGGGAGTTGTAGGAGCGCTGACAGCGATATCGCCTGTGATGGATATTATTTTGCAAAGGGGCTCAGCGAATCCTGAGCTAAATGATGACGCAATACAGATGCTGAATGCGATAAGACTGTAGGTATGCACACATAGCCAGATGAGGTTAGACAGGAAGACCAGTGTAAAGAAAGTAGTGAATTCACTTTTGGGAAAAGAAATTATAAAAGAGAAAAGAGATTTGTATGGAGATTTACCAGAACCATCAGAGTATTTGTTAGGAGATAATCTCGGCGAGAAAAAACAGACAACTGATGAAGTCAGTGTATGACATTAGGGCCGAACAGAGGGAAAAGAAGGTTTTTCCAAGGTAAGCAAGCCAGAAGCTACGTCACTCCTTATCCCAGAAGAGGAAATGGCAGGTTCAGACCCCACAGAGGAGGAAGACAGACGTCATCCTGGGGTACAAGGCAGCAAGTGCCAGAGAAGCACTTTGGCAGAATGTCGAAGGAGTACGCTCAATATGGAAATGTTCCATCAGTAGCCAGAGGTGCGAGAGGTAGAGGGAGCTCCAGCCGGGGTTTTCAGAAGTGAGCTACCATAGCCAGGTGGGTAACTCAGAGTTAAGGACTGAACCTGGGGAATCATTTAATGTTATTAATAAAAAATAATAACAATAAAACTAGTGATGAGCAAGTAGAGTTTATAGCAGGTAATATAGTTAATTATTTGAGCAGTTGGAGGAAATTAACTTCAGATGAATGGATCTTAAAATGTGTAGAAGGATTGACGATACCATTCATTAAGACACCAGTCCAGATAAGAGAACCCTTTCCATTTCAGAATGGAGGAGCAAGAAAAAGAATTTGTACATGAAGACGTAAAATTGTTGATTAAAAAGAGAGTTTTAAAGGCAGTAGAAGCATAGACCTATTTCAATGTTTATAAACATTATGTATGCGTGCGCAGCTCGGCTGCAGAAGGAATGCACACTGCCACTGAGTTTGCTGATACGCGCAGTGCAAAACGTTTGTTTTATTCAAAATTAATAGAAATGAAGAACCGTAACCATATAAATTTAATATAATCTATTCGGTGAATATGTTTTCTACATGTGTTCCAAGCGGATTGTGTGTAAGTGGTGTGGTTTGAGAGATATTTCACTTTTTCTGTATGAAGATTGCTCACTGCCAGTGAGTTTGCCAGTACGCGTAGTGCAAAACGTAGGTTTTATTCAAAATTAATAGAAATGCAGAACCCTAACCTTATGAATTTAAGATAATCTATTCGTTAAATATGTTTTCTATATGTGTTCTAAGCGATTTGTGTCTTAAGTGGTGTAGTTTTATAGATATTTCACTTTTTCTGTATGAAGATTGCTTACGACCATTGACAATGCACTGAGTTTGCTGACTAGCCCGCGAAGGGTAAACACTGCATTGATTTGTGCTGCAGCAATGCTATGTCTATGCAGAGCATTTATTTTAGCCAAATTAATTTAAAAGCTTTCACTGAGTCGATTAAAAATATATTAATGCGTGATTGAAGAGGAAGATCTGAAGTATTTAATTTAACTTCGCCGATCAGTGATGATAAGGCGGTTTATCCAACAGCTGAACACTGCCTCCAGGCAGCAAAATGCCACTTGGCAAACGACAAGGAAAAACTGGGTCATGTGCTGGCTGCCCAAACACCAATGGAAGCAAAGCGCATCGCAGAACAGATACCAGAATCGGCTGAATGGCGACACAGCAGAGAAGCCATCCTGACAAGGGTCATTGATCAAAAGTTTGATCAAAATCCTGACTTGGCGGACATGCTTGTGGCTACTGGTCACATTAAACTAAATGAAGCGACCAACAACACATATTTCGGAATTGGAGCCACCCTTCATAGCAGAGCCCTAAGAGATAGATCCTATTCTGGGCTCAATAAACTGGGACATGCATTGGCAGCTAAGCGAGAAAATATCAGGACTGGCAGGAGCC
Source organism: Branchipolynoe longqiensis (assembly GCA_030323885.1). Lineage (NCBI taxonomy): Eukaryota > Metazoa > Annelida > Polychaeta > Phyllodocida > Polynoidae > Branchipolynoe > Branchipolynoe longqiensis. Next base: position 51,659,784 of record CM059191.1, on the reverse strand, counting down.
ATAATAAATAAAGCAAAACTGAGCGATGGAACAAGCAGACAATTCTGTAAACAGCATCACACATCCGACTGAGGAAAGCAGGAACAATAGTTTAGACACTTGTGTGATCATTCATTTGGATGCATGCATAGGCCACCCGGACAAGGAGCGGAGTGCATGCCTACTTTGAACGGACTTATCATCACTAATATGTACAGCCCAGCGATGAATACCATGCTAACCTACATACTAAGCAGTACTGGGCCAGGCAGATCACCAAGACGGACAGGGCCATCCTACTATTGACAAACAACTTGGAATGCCCTGCCACCATGGCACATCCCGAAGCTGAAGCATACTCACGAGCAATGCCGATCACCACCACGGCTGCCCGTCGCCAGTGTCACTGCCCGTCATCATTGCCAATGCCAAGACCAGAAAACATTGCACCCCCTGTATGACACCGCTACCAGCGCCAGAACTCCGGGAGTGCAGCATCAGGATCGTCATGACCACAACTCACTGACCCATCATCTCAAACACTGGACTCTGAAACTGCAAGTAGACTAACCTACTAAGTGCATCAGCGATCTACTAGTTGGGTTATGTAGTCTGCTGATCCAAACCATACTTGAGGTCCAATCTGCCAATTACCTATTCGACTGACTTTTACATGTATAATCAGCATGCGTGATCAGTGTATGCACCTGGATACACACACTCATATATGTCAAACTCTGTGTGTATATGCCCTTATGGTTGTGATCATCAATTGTGGCACCTGAACTTACCACTGGACACAACTAAGGCATTACTGTCTATGACTCTAATCCCATCTGTATGTATTCAATGCTCTATATGTTATTGGCAAGCACTGTGACCTCTGACCTGGCCCGCAGACCACAGTGTTTTATGTTTGCAGGTTATTATTTGTATGAGGGGCTTAAATTGATTGACCTTCTGCACCACTACCCTTACTTATGTACAACTACTGTACACCTTGATTCTGCTTCGGAATCTGCTATTGGTGCGTGTCAGTCAGCTGGCCCAGACCATTGATCCGGTTTGGATCTACAAATTGCCTATTTGACTGCCCTCTATATGCATGGTCTGCTGGTGCAGACTTGACTGGTATGACTCAAGGAACACAAACTCCCCTGTCAGATATATTAAGCTCTCCTTGTACCCTGCCCTTCATGTGTAACGTATATGCCTGAGAGCACTGTGTATGGATGCCAAGCTAATTGTGCATGTCCCCTTGTTGCTGTGGCCACTTTCAAGCACAACCAAAGCACTATTATGTAAACAACTTTGCTTCAAACTATATAATCATGCCTCTGTATGCTAAGGATAGACCTCTGACCGGAGCCCACAGGTAACACCGCTTGATATTATTTGTATGTTAGAAATTGATGGACAAACACTTGAATACTACTGCTGTGCACCTCAATTCATGGTACTGATGGAGCTGGTCGGCGTGAGCTTTGTGCTGATGGAGGGGCTGGACTCAACCTTTGTAACTGGTATGCCTGATATGACACATTCACAACAGTCCTCAATGTACATTTGTCATACTGACCCTGGCTTGGGCGTCTGCTTGATCACCCAACACCAACTGCAGCAAATGTCAATACCCGATTACCAATCTGTAAGTGGTGACACTGTCTACTATTGACCACGCTCAGCTGTCACTGATCCCTGTCTAACTGTCATATATCATCAACTCAAACAACATTGACAAGAACCTATTAAGTAGACCTTACATTAATTAACCAGCACCCTGTACAACATGATACACTAATTGAGAAAATCGCAACTAAAACTGAATTCATCTACTATTGACCACACTCAGCTGTCACTGATCCCTGTCTAACTGTCATATATCATCAACTCAAACAACATTGACAAGAACCTATTAAGTAGACCTTACATTGATTAACCAGCACCCTGTACAACATGATACACTAATATCACCCCCCCCCCCCCACCATTGAGAAAACCGCAACTAAAACTGAACTCAGCCTAAGCCAACAACCACCACCACATCATGGCTAAAACCCAAATATCAGGTTTAGCTAAAGCTGGATGCCCGCTAGGTGGTAGTACCGGGCAAGCATCCATGCCCAACAAAGAATACGCTATGCACCATGACATAAGTAAATACACAACCACATTCACACTCACTGTGGGGGGGGGGGTCCTTTGGGGGACGGGGCGGACCGTATTTCCAGGGAGGGGGGCAGACTGATGGTGGCCTGGGGCCCTTGGGACCGTGTCATCTGGGCGCACTTCTTCTAACAGATCTGAAGGGCCTGCCAGGACTAAAGATTGGCCACCTAAACGTACGTAGCCTCACACATAAGATCAACCCGCTAAGAGCCGACCTACCCGGGTCTGGTTTTGATGTCTTCACTATATCAGAAACATGGCTCAATAGAACAGTTGAAGACAGACTCACATCTATACCAGGTTACCAATTTATAAGGGCTGATAGAAAAACAAAGCAACTTAGTGGGCAGACCAAAGCTGGTGGTGGGCTAGGTATTTACTTTAAGCAAGATCTCCATGTTGATGCAAGTAAACATGCTGAGCATAACCTATCAAATAGCAATATTGAACTACAGTGGGCTGTAGTCACCAGACCCCATACAAAACTAATACTCATCGGCAACGTATATAGACCCCCAAATGGCAACCTAATCGAAGGAATTGGGCAAATAAGTAACTCTTTGAATAATATAGCCAATATCGATAAATATGAGATACTCCTCATTGGTGACTTCAATGAAGAATATAATGGCAAGAGGCCTACGATGGGAGGGATAATAAAGCAACTTGCAGCTGAACATGAGTTGCAACAAATGATCCAGCAGCCAACCAGGGTAACTAAAACTACTAACAAAACAATAGACCTGGCACTTACCAATATCAAACATTGTACAAAGGCTGGAGTCCTTAACTATAACATAAGCGACCACAAACCAATATTTATAATAAAGAAAAAAATAAGAAATGACAAAAGAATCACCACCCACTGGGACGCTCTTATAGGAACTGCAATTTTAATGAATTGGCTGGCACACTCAAAGAAATAAACAGTGCCGAATTTCTGGATATGAGAGACCCCAACCTATGTTGGGATATGCTAAATGCAACAATCACTATTGCAGCTGACAGGCACTGTCCCCTAACCGAGATCACCACCAGAATCACCATGGGAGGTTACCTTAATGATGAACTACTAGAGCTTCAAAAGGATAGAGATTACTTTATCCAAAACTTTGAGAAAACAAAAGATCCAGGGGATGAATTCATAGCTAAATGTATGGTCAGAAAGGCTAGGAGTGAAGTAAGGAAAGCCAAAGCAAGGTATTATCAAGTCCAGATAGACAAATATAAACAGAATGCCAGAAAATGTTGTATGAAATAAACCAAATCGAACCTAAAAACGAGACAAGAATCAGTGGCCTTGCAAGTGAAGAGACTGGTATTAAAATCCCTGATGAATTACTGGCAGAGGAAATCAATAACTATTTCATAGATGTAGGTGAGAAACTAGCCAATAAATTCAAACAGAAGGATGATCAACACAAAACCTTCCATGCCAAACTAAATAAAGAAAAGTATGACCTTCTGGAAACCACCCAGGATGAAATCCTTGATAGAACTAACAAAATATCTATCTACAAATCATCAGGAATGAAGGATATCAGTACCACTTTGATAAAAAGTGTGATCACAACACTGAGTGCAGAATTTACACATTTATATAACCTAATAATCAGTACAGGCATCTTCCCTGATGACTGGAAAGTGGCCACAGTGACGCCCATACCTAAAGTCAACATCCCACAAACCTGTAGTGAACTACGCCCAATATCGATCCTCCCACTGCCTGGCAAGATCATAGAACAAATAATACATGACCAAATTAAGACATTCCTTGAGTCCTCTAACTATTTGACCTACAAGCAAAATGGCTTCAGGAAAAATAGGTCCACCACCGGGGCACTGGCGTCTCTACTGGACGAACTTTTGTCAAACATAGACAAGGGTGATCTTACTATCGCAGTCTTCCTTGATTTCAAGAAGGCATTTGATACGATCGACCACAAAATCCTCATGCATAAAATAGAACGAGCTGGGCTAGGCAATAGAGCACATAGCTTCCTCACAAATTACCTCAGCAATAGGAAACAATACACAAAACTAAGTGACACCAACTCGACCACTCGAGAAATAAAAACAGGAGTTCCACAGGGCTCTCTGGGACCCCTACTGTTTCTAATATTTATAAATGACCTACCTCTAGTTTCCAACAAAGCATCTTTCACATTATTTGCCGATGATGCAGCACTAACAATACATAACAATGACCTTGCCATAGCCGCAACCGAGGCTGGAATGGCGCTGGATGGAGTTAACACATGGTGCCATGAGAATAAACTAACGCTAAATGGCACTAAAACTGAATACATAATCTATGGAACCAAAGCCAGGAAGGTGAGGGCCCGGCCAATACAACTGCAGATGGGTGGCTTAGTGCTCCGTGAAGTGAACTCCTATAAGTACCTAGGCACAACTCTCGATGCAACTCTAACTGGTACCCAACAGCTGGCAAGACTTAACCAAAAGACACTGGAACTAAAAATGAACACATTCAGAAAAATAATGTCATATGTAAGTGAGAATACTGCGCTGCAGCTGTACAAGTCAACAATATTACCAATTATAGACTACAATGATATCATCTATGGATTACTAACGAAGCAGCAAGAGACCAAATTACAAAGAACGCAAAACAGAGCCCTCAGAACATTATTCCAAGGCAAGATACTAAGTGTGGTTGAAATGCATAGCAGAGCAGGGCTGGACACTCTGGATGTACGTAGGAACCTACACCTAATGACGTTGATGTATAAACGTGCGAGTGATGACAAATACATAGATCGCACAACCAGGGTAACAAGAAGGGGTACATCGACTCTGCTCGGGGTGCCCAACCCTAATACAAATAAGTTAATGAGAGCTCCGATTTACAAAGGAAGTGTCATGTGGAATGAGCTCCCAACCAAAACCAGAGAAGCAGGTTCGATCCTTGCCTTTAAAAATGCATACAGAGCTCACCTGGTTATTCAGGCCCAAAACCTGGCACTGCAAATATATAATACGACCTGCTGAACGACCCATTGACTTCGCCCTCTCTCATGCCTGCTCTCTCCCTGCGTGTCCGCGCCCCCTACCCATGAACCCCTCCCCCCCATCCACATTTGACAAACCAACTATTATAACTCAATGACTCGAGAATCACTACCCCATCTTTAGACCCATTACCACCACTACATAACTACATCTTCAACCAGCAATGCACACAATATAAACCACTATACATGCACAACATGGCACTATTTAAAGACTAACCGTTATTAAAACCAAATCTAACTGATATACACACACAGCATATGATTTAACCACTAGTGTACATTACTGCACACTCTATCTTGATGCATATAGATACCTTGCACTATGTTCAGTACATATGATGTACACTATGCAGCATAGGCTGCTCCCCCACTTTCTTTTATGTTCAGAATGGGTTGTGCTGCACACAATGCAACATATTCCACTTCCACTATGTTTAAGGGCAATTTTCTCTGAAAGAATTAAAAACAGAGATAATAGTGAAAGTTGGAATATTCTGAGCTCATAGCCATTGAGTTACAGTGACCGGATGTTGTCCTGCAGCCAAGCAGCGCGCACACTGACCTAAATACACGTACTGACGTCATATGAAATTGGTCAATGCCCGAATCAATGGGTGTCAGATATTTTTCTAAGACCAAAATCCAATGGGAAATTTAGAATGATTCTGGACCTGACAGAACTAAATAAAATAATCCGCTATGAGCATTTCAAGATGTATAATTTAAGAACAACACTAGAACTGATAGAACAGGGAAATTGGATGGCGAGTGCAGATCTGACAGGTGCATATTACTTGATGCCAATATTTAAAATTGATAAGAAATATTTTAGGTTTCGAATAGGAAAGATGTTACTCGAGTATCAATTATTACCGAATGGCCTGTCAACAGGACCACATATATTTTTACAAAATTGTTAAATCCTATTTATGCAGATTTTGCAGGAAAAGGGTTTATAGGATTCCCATATCTGGACTATAGCTTTGTGATTGGTAGAACAAAAAAGGAATGTAGAGAAGCAATTTTGGAATTAAAGGACAGTTTTAAAATGTTGGGTTTTAAAATAAACCTAGAAAAGTCCATTCTGGAACCTATGCAAAAGTTGATGTTTTTTTAGTTTGAATTAGACTCGGAAACAATGCAGATAATACTACCGGTGGAAAAAAGAATAAGATGATAGAGGTCATAGGAGAAGTTCTAGGGGAAAGAACACATAAGATTAGAACAATAGCAGGGCTAGTAGGCCTAATGGTAGCTTACGTGCAGAGAGAAGAGTATGCAGGTGGACACTTCAAGAGTATTGAAAGAGATAAGATTAAAGCCCTGAAGAGGAGTAAGGGAGATTTTGAGAGTGAAATGTGGATTATGCAGGAAGGTTTGGCAGACATAAGCTGGTGTTGTGAGATCATACACAATAGTAAGAAGATTAGAAGGGAGGATCCACAGATGGAACTATTCACAAATGCATAACATGCAGGCTGGGGAGCTCATACGGAGACAGAGGAAACGGGTGGACATTGGCACCCGGATGAGTTAATGCACATAAATGTGCTAGAACTGAGAGCAATCTATTTCGGATTAACAAGTTTATGTAGATATGAAAATATACATATGAGAGTAAGAACAGAAAATACAACAGCACTAGTGTATGTAAAAAACATGGGAGGAACCAAGTCAGAAGATTGTTTGAATGAAACAATAAGGATATGGGAATGGGCCCAGGAACATGGGAACTGGCTGTCCATTACTCATATTCCAGGAGTAGAAAACATTTTGGCAGACTTGAGATCCAGGAAATTCGGGGATCAGCTAGAATGGAGCTTAAGTGAAGACATTTTCGAAGAAATCTGTAACAAGTGGGGAACCCTAGAGATAGATATGTTTGCATCAAGACTAAATGCGAAAGTAGGAAAATATGTAAGCTGGGATCCAGAACCAGATAATTGGAAGGCGTATGCGTTTTCATTCAAGTGGAAAAATATGTTCAAATATTGTTTTCCGCCATTCAACTTAATACCGAGGGTCATGAGAAAAATCAGCAGGGATCGGCCCAAGGCGATAGTGGTGGCTCCGGACTGGCCAGCGCAACAGTGGCAGGTGTTAATACGACTGGAGGTAAAAGAAGAGATGGCATTCCCAAGGCAAGTTGGCAACCTGAGTGGAGCAGGCAACCCAAGTGGCGAGGGGGTACGGCAAAATCTAGAAGATATGAAATTCAAGGCGTACCTTCTTTAGCTAGGACATTGGAAGTTTTGACATAGATAAGACGTTGAGTTATTGTCAAGACACATGGAGGAAATCTACAAGGAAAGGATACATGACACACATTAATAGATGGGGACTTTGGGCCATAGAGAGAGGAGTCAGTGTATTAAACCCTAAGATAGCAAGCAGTCAGTGTATTAAACCCTAAGATAGCAGAAGTTTTGAAATATTTAAGGATGTATTTTGAAACGTGCATAGGTCATGGAGCGATCAACATGGCCAGATGTGCATTGAGCGTGATTTTACCTAGAAGAGATGGGAGCACTATTGGGGAACGTTATTTAATAAGATGGTTTTGCAAAAGTTGCCATGAAAGAGACCTCCACAACCTAGATTTGATAGTTACTGGAGTGTAAGCATAATACTAGACTGGATTAAGGAATTAGGGAATAATTCTGCACTAAATCTAAAATCATATAAATTAACGTTGTTATTGTTGTTAGTTTCGTCACAAAGAGGGAAAACGATTTGAAGTTTGTCGATAGACAGAATGAGATTTTAGGAAAGCTCTTCTTCTTCTTTGCCCATTGTGGCATCAGCGCCCACCCACACAAACACCTCCTCAGCCGTGTCGTAGATGAACGTGTCGCCTGCCACCCAACTTTGGGCATAGGCCACGAACAAGGGCTCTCCAGTTTTCCCGGTACTGGGCCTTGAGTTTCTTGTTCGTGATTCTGTAACATTGTTCTTTTTTCCGGGGTGGGGTTGTTGGCCCCACGCCCAACCCCCAACCTGGAGGACCAGTTGCTGCTCTTAGTCTGTCCTCTACCATGAGTCCTGCCCGGCTTGGTTAAACCTGCCAGGGGGCTAGCCTCCGCCGGTATAGCTCTCATGGTCATGGAGGCACACAAGCCTCCCCACCACAACAAGGTAGCAACACATTGGGGAGGAAAGCTCAGTAGTGTTTAAAATGAAAACATTGTTAAAACATAATCAGTTGGTTCAACCATTGGACTCTATAAGATTCCACAATTACACTGAAGATAGAAGACTGTTTGTAGTAACGGCTGTTAAAAAGTATTTATTAAGAACGGCAGATATAAGGAAGCAGAATAAACAATTACTGATTTTGTATATTGGGCCACATGGACCCATAAGTAGAGCAACACTGGCTAGGTGGACACTAAGTGCGATGGACTTTGCATGTATTAATACAGATAAGTACAAGGGTCACAGTACTAGAGGAGCTTCGGCATTGTCAGCAAAAGCGTTAGGAGAAAGCTTGAATGCCATCATGCGTAATGCTTCCTGGCGGGACAGTAATAGCTTCGCAAGGTACTATCATAAAAACAATTGAAGACCCAGGAGAGGTTCAGAGACTGTTATTGAGAAACAATTCACCCTATTCACACCGCGGCCATGTTGAAACCAGACCGAGGGCACTTACGCGTCGGCGAGGCGCCACTGTATGTAAAGTGATGTGAATACTTTTTGTCGACCAAATCCTCTCAAAATCACTCAAATTTGAGGGTATTCATTTTTGAAAGTAACATATTTATCTTTGTATACCTGTTTTCTATCTATTGGCCAATTTTCACGAAGATTGGGTGACCCTTGCATGGTGATTTTTCCCATTCTTTAACTACAATGTGACTGTCAACTTCAAGTCTGCATAGTTATAGTGGTATCACGTAATGCAGCACTGTCAGCGTAGTTATCTGTGCAACACAGTTGAACAACTAGTCTTAGTAATTACAAATTAATAAAAGCTTTAAAAGGGTTAAAATATATTTTTTAAATATATCTATATTAAGAAAGTTATGCAATTTTGAATTTAAGGAAAGATTGGCAGCCAAGGTGAGTGACTTTGTTGACATTGCCTACTGAAATGCATCTGATCATCACTCAATCTTCATGGAAATTGACCAATAAATAGAAAAAAGGTATGCAAACATGAATATGATAGTTTCAAAAGTGAATATCTTCAAATGTTACTCCTTTAATTTCTGTAGTAGTTCATACACATCAGCAATCAGCACACAGTAGTGTCTTATGGCCATTTCCAATACCGACACTTACTCAGCCTCGTTCTGATGACGAATTATGTCGCGTGTGAATAGGGTGAATAGAAGGAGTTAAGAAGCGTGTCTTTTAAAAAATTTAAGTAATAATAATTTACATAAGGTTAATGTTGTAATAAAGCCATAGGCACAAAAACAGTGAATCTTGGGACTGGATCTTGATTCCGTGTGAATAGAACTGTTGAAGCAATGGCTAATGCCGAAAAACAAGAATTGTTGTTGAATAGAAGGACGAGAAAAGAAGAAGGAAAGGAAGGAAGTAATGGAGAAGTCAGGCAATAAAAAAACATGCTACCAAGACTCTCCCGAGATACTTAGCTTCTGGTATCCGGAAGATGAAGTAAGAATATTTTAGTAAAACTAGACTTACCTGGAAGTTGAAGTATTACTAAGATTCTTATGAATCTACAGATACGAAGGTAAGGATCAGGGCCCACCCAACCCACACCTAGTAAAGAAGAGCTAAACTATTAATCTAGTATAAACAAAAAATATAAAATCAGATTTAGGTGAGGTTAGGGAAGGTTCGCTGATAGTTTTATTTTTAGTAAGAGTTAGGCTTTTTATTCCCCTCCCAACTTTGAATACTGAAGCTACTTCCGGCATGTGTGGGATTCTTACCTTCATATCCGTAGATTCGTAAGAATCTTAGTAATACTTCAACTTTCAGGTAAGTCTAGTTTTACTCAAATATTCGTCTTGAAAATCCTTGAATTCCATTAAACTGTCTCCAATGATCTAAATTCGTCAATATTCACCATTCTTGTTTTTTTTCTATGAAATTCAAATTCAAATTGTCTTGAATTCCTATCAAAAACAGCCTTGAAATGGCCTTGAATTCCATATCTTCACATGTGTACGGACGGACCCTGTATGTGTCGCCTGTGTCGTATGGAAGCTTGTGTAAGCAGCCATGCTCTCGTAGTTTATGCACAGACCATTCTAATGTAGTGGCGTATGAAAGCTACTAGAGACCAGGTGTCACTGGTGAGTCACACACAACTCTTTGGATTTAAGGCGATTTTCCAAATGTTTACCTTGCTTTTGTTGCGTGTTTTTTTTTTTTAAAGGAGGTCTCTTTTAAAGGACCTTTTTTGTCCGTACTTTTTAAATAAATATATCTGTATGTGTATATATTCAGTAATTTCTGCCAGAATATCTCTGGAAGTGTTTCCACTGTAATAATAAAAATAATATTCCATATTTGGATATGACAATATTTTCTAGGTGCAAAATATATTATATTAATTGGTGGATCCTCATGGTTATACCACCGATACTTGGTGGCGGCATTACACTGATGTCCAACTCCTTTATAACGAGCCAGTGCCTATTACATTACTTATATGCCCTCCTGCAATGAAAATGTACTAAATGTAAGAAAAGCAGCATCTCTTGATAATTTGTCCTCAAGACTCGTATGCTTAACATGGCTTTTTATGGTAAATTAAATTTCTCTCCAACTATTTTAACACATGTGTAAATATGTCTATAGCATTGTTTTACTGTACATTGTCTTAGATACCTCCTGCTAGTGGGACACTATATATATTCAATTCATAATACTACTACTACCACCACTACTATTACTACTAGTACTAGTGGTCCGTCCTGATATGACCATGGATGTTGCTCGGACATTAAGCCCCAACAAATAAGTAATTTCTACTACAACATAATATTTCGTGTTTCTGCAAGTAATGAGTTATCTGTGGCTTGCAGACTCTTCCTTTGATTGGAACGAGTACCTCTCCCAGAACCATGTGCAGGCTGCTCCAGTCACCTGTTTTCAGCATGTAAGTACCAAATTCAGATCATCGATTCTAAATATTGTGCTTTCTATTAAAAATTTCTTTTAAAAAAAACAACCCGTATTCTTGAGTTGAGGTGGGCATCGAAGTAGATACATCACATTGTAAAGTCCTCAGCTGGAATCTGTGGTTGTGTAGGCAGGCTATAATGAAATCAATACAGGCAAGAAGAGAAAGGAAGAGTATAAAGAATGAAAGTACAGAGAGAGAGACAATGCCCTCAGGTTTATTATTATATAGTGGTACATGGATCTGGTATGGCATACCACCTGACCGTGTTCTCCAATGAGAATCAAGCATTTACAGTTCCACCAATGAACATCAAGCATTCCGGTGTCACCATGGCTACCATGACCTGCCCACCACCACCATGCGGTGTGGCTGCTTGGCCACCACCTGCCTGAGCTGAGTGTGTGGTGATCCGTGACTAACAGAGGGGGCAGGGGGTAGTGAGTAAAGCTCCAAGTGCTCCTTACATATCTCTAGTGCCTCTTTCACACTATCTGCCTAATACATAATGACTATTCACCATAAGTAAAGGATCACCAGCAACTACATAAATACATTCATGCACCTGGCACTATATACCATTTACCATTATAGACCATTTGCATTCCCCTACCAATGCGTTTTATCAGAATATTTTACAACATGCTATCTGCATGTTGTGGCCACAGTGCAGAACATTATGCAAAGTAATAGGGAGATCTACATAAAAGTGAATGAAGTAGTTGTTAGGTAGCTAACAAATTATGTGAGAGCAGAACTTTCCAATTGGTACTACTTAAAATTGCATGGTCCGATGTTTTTTAGCTTCTACCATTCTTCCAGATAAATATATTAGGTTGATTGTTATCATCTATAGTACTTTAATTTGAGGTGACTTCTATTATAAAGGGTTTTATTTTAAGTAAGGACATGCAAAATCCCTTTTGATGTGTACATGTGTATCGAAATTCTGACACTATGGGCTTTTCCCAGGTTAAAAGAAATTGACTTCGCATTTCCTTCTGTACAGCAACAAATGCTTAATAAGTGCACTGGTAACTAAATTTGATCTGTAGAATCAAACCTAGTTAATTGTTTTGATTTTGACAATTTTATGCTTTCGTCTAATTATGCAGCTTTATCTGGAGAAACTAACCGGCCGGTGAAGGATGCTGATGCAATATTGAAACATTAAAAAAATGTTCGGTTTAATTCTAGGGATAGGACAGTTTTTATTCGATTTTACTGGGCTTTTTCATAGTTATGCATTCATAGTTATGTCTTAACTATCCCCATAGGATATAATTTGTTTTTGCTACTGTAAAAAAGGTGCCCGGGCTGGTGATTAAAATAAATGGTATATTCCTAATCCTGTTCGACCTCAATCTATGTTCACTTTGCGTCTTTATGCAAAATTAGCCATGGAATTGCAATAAAGTACCTAAATTGGTCTAATTTCTTAAAACATAACTGTCTCTGTATTGCAAGTTTACAGCTGCATATTCCGATGAAGTCATCAAAATTTTAATCCAAAACGCCTACCTAGATTTGATCCTACTGAGAAACTGGTGTACTAGTAAACATTTGTTTCTCCATACAAGGAACTATTTAACAGAGGAAGTCAATTTTATAGAGCCTGTCACTGCTGAAGCTTATGATGACGTATGTTTTCAGTTCAAGTACCTCCAAAGTTAACCTTTAAACAAAAAATGTTACTTCAAAATAAAGTAAGGTAGGTTATAACGGTCAACGTCATATAGTTATCTCAAATAAAATAAATTTAAATGGCAGAAATCCAAACTCATCAGAATGTAAATTTAAAGTTGCATAGTCCGATGGTTTTGGGTTCCTGTCATTATTTCTTTTCCCTTATATAAATTGTTATTAGCTATTGTATTAGTCTCCAATGACTTCTCAGACGAGGAGCCACATGGACAGGTAGACGTGGGTAGGGTGATTGATTCAGGGAGCCTAAGTAGTGTAATGGTTAGCATGCAAGTAGGAATGGATGTGTGGGCTTGAATCCTGCTCTAGGTGCAATAGTTCCCATTTTCATCGACCCCCATGCACTGGTTCCCGTGACCTGGATCCCATACAAACTGCTGTATGGTTTTCTCTGTATGTATATGTAAATGCATTGCCTGTATACAACTGTAATTGTAAGCACTAAAGGAACTTATGGACATAAACCATTTAAAAGGCTTACAATTCCAGGGGGACGAGTGTAGTAGTCTGCACTGACCTCTCAGGTAAGGACCTACACAGACATGTAGGCATGGATATGGGGATTGCATCAGGGAGCCTAGGTAGTGTAATGGTTAGCACACTAGCCCCAGAATGTCAAGAAGTGTTGGTTCGAATCCTGCTCTGGGTGCAATATTTCCCATTTTCATCACCCCCCCCCCCCCCCCCCCCCCCAATACACTACCTTATCTTAGTTTGAAGTAACTTTGATTTAAAGTGGCTAACATAGGAGATGAAGTATGAACATGCAAAGTAAGTTTTTGCGTGCTTGTCAAAACCTTGACGCCTTGTAACATGTTCCATTAAATTGACTTATTATTCCCTTCTATGCAACAACAAACGCTCAATAAGTGGACCAATATCTAACTTAGATATGTAGGATAAAATCTTTATAAATGTTTTGGTTTTAGTCGGGACTGTGGCGCTTTAAAAAAAGAGTTATTTATGCTTACGTGTGGGGTTTCGACTATTCATATTCACAGGGTCCATACTGATCTTCATTTCCCCTATTTCAAGGTCTTGAAAAGCATTAGATTTAACCAACTTTGGGTCATCATCATCATCATCATGCTGTCGGTCGCGATGCGGCAAAGACTGCTTTCATTACTTGACTGCCGCTCTCCATTTAGCTCTCTGCTGTGAGAGTTGCGTCCATGAGTCGGCTCAATGTCTCAGCTTCAGGTTTCTCTTGATGGTATCCCTGAACCGGAAACGGGGGTGCCCTCTCTTTCTGTAGCCAGAAGACAGTTGAGAATAGAGGATCTGCTTTGGTAGCCTCTCTGATGACATCCTCATGAGGTGCTTGCAAAAAGGTTGAAGTCCTGCTGGCTTTTGCAAGTTACCAGCGGCACTCTCTCGGGGAGCAAATAGAGGTTTCACACCGGCAAGAACATGTCAAGACAGGCGCAGAACTATTTGTCCCTGCAGTGGCTGGTCGGGAGATGTTGGGAGTTCCATACATCAACCGCCCTTAATGCTGCCACAGTGACATGGTTTTCTGTTTAGGTTTTGCTCCCTTAGCCTTTGGTTCTGTCAAGGACCTGTACCACAAGGCAGTGGTTTACGACTCTGCAAGGCAGGGGCGTCAAACTCCCTGAGGTATTGCTATACCTGCAATACCTGCAATACCTGCATACCACTCTACCACTTTGGGTAATTAGTCTTAGATCTTTGAATCCCATTAGACTGTCCCTACTGATCTAAATTAGTCCAAAATCGACATTCTCCATTGTTGTTTTTTCCTTAAATCCAAATGAAAATAGTCTTGAATTCCTATCAAAAACATCCTTGAAAAGCCTTGAAATACTCTCGAATTCAATATCTTCACATGTGAATGGACCTTGTATTCAGTAAGTAGGGCCTATCATGCTGAAAACATTCATAGCATTTTTCTCCGGTTATTCTCCAAGTGGCATCTCTGCATTCACATTTGCTTTAACAGTGGGTCCTGTGTTGGCACAGAATAGCATGTGCTGCTAATCATTGATTCAAGTTGCATATTATTTTGAATAGTTGTCATACCGTTGAGATAAATGCATTAAGTGGACAGTTCTATCCTGCTCTACTTTAGTATCGAGTAACTTCTATGACAACTGGATATTTGATTAAAGTGAAAACATGCAAAATAATGTTTTTGTACACACCAATACTTCTGTAATTCGCTGCACTCAGAGCAAACACAGATCAGAGAACAAGTAGTTTGAAGAGAGTTTATTTAAGAAAAGATAATCAGGAACCTAGTAGAGGTCTATCAACATGTATCAAGTAGGCGACTGTGGCCCAAAGTTCCTGGGCACTTCCTGGAGTGCGTAACGGTAGCAAAGTTTAAGTAAAGTCCTGCAGAGGAATGGAGAGTAGGGTGTGACAAGTAGTTGGTCAGCGCTCACCCATCATATGAGCGAGTGCTGACGGAGGATCCTTAACCTCGAGATGTGCAAGGTAGGCCTAGAGGGCGCGACTCTTCCAGGTTCCGGCAGACATGAGCGCTGGGAGTGGTAGACCAGAGGTGACACTTGCCTGGGCAGCACCTCTCCGGAGGCTGTGGAGACTGAAGAAGTGTGGCGAGTCAAGAGCAGCCACAGCAGCTGCACGGAGAGTATTAGTGAGAAACTTGGCGGTTAGGGGTACCACGGGGGAAGAAGGAATGCTGGGTCATCAGGAGACGGGGTAACCATCCGGGTTACTCACAGGGCAGCAGAGAGAGCCGGATATGGAGGGAAGGGAGAAGACAGCCGGGCATGATGAGCTTGGTCGGGTCTTGCTAGAGGAGACTCTAACTAGCAGGGCATTGTTAACAATGGAGACTTGCCTGAACTTAAGGATTTCTTTTCAAAATCAAATCACATACTTACATTTGATCTCATATTTCTAACTCAGAAGGGACAATGTTAGGAGGGTCGTTTCATGGTAAATGGGGCCTATGTATTTTCCAGTATGTAATGGTCAAAAACAATTATGGAAATATTAGAGGACGTATTTTCTTTATAAAATTAGTATTTTTACACTTTAGAGGGATAGATATGAACAAATTAAGGCCTAATGTGACAGTCAGGTTTGACAGGGAATATGCTATTCTGTGAATACCAGAACTTCAACAAGAAAACCATTTGAACTGTTGCTTGTGCAAGCATATTTTGGAGTACCATGACTAGTAATATAATTTTCCTACTAAGGTATATGGGAAAAAATTTAAATTGGAAGTACTATATTATTTTTGGTGTCCCCTTCCATTCTGTTACATCAAGAACTCAAAATTGGGAAGAAGATAATCATCCTATGCAGATTTCTTCACAGTGCATTTCAATACTTAGGGGATCACAACATAAAAATTAATTGTTTCATGCAATAAACTTTCTTAGATAATTGTTTTGATTAATAAATCCACACTTGTTGATTAATAAGTCTACACCTGGGGCTGGCTACTCAATTAGTTCTTGTTTTTCTGATGAAATGGTAACCTCAACTATCTTTTCCTTCACATTACCAGTATATATATATGGACAACAGTTGGCTACTCAGTGAAAAAGTTAGGAAATCACAGAATATTCATTTTTGACCCTCATGTCACACCTTGGTCCCATTTACCACGAAACGACCATAGACTGAAAATCTGTAGACACGCAGTTTTTTTGTGTGTGTTTTTTTTTATACATCAGTTGATTAAGCTAGTCAATTTTCAGTCACAGAAAATGTAATCTTCCTATTTCCCCTGCTCCTCGCCCTATCCTAGTTTAACCGTTTGTATGGTGTAATAGTGGCAATTTATCTTATAATATATTAGTTTATAGGCTAGCCATTTACCATCCCAGGTTGAACTGGCAAATTTCAACCTAGATGTATCAGAGCAGAAAAGGGTTTCTATTTGACTACGTAATAACATATTATATTATTCATTTAAATTGTGTTAATTTAAATGATTCAAAAACCAAAAAGCTACCCTGTTGCTAGATGACTGGCAATTTGTTTAAAATTGCCTGGCAAGTGGGCTCGACTTGTTGACATACATAGCAACTAATGATACTCGTTCTGAGATTCAACATTAAATTCAAACGAAATATTCAATTAAATTGCCCCAAAATCTACTATTTAATATCAAACAATTGGATTAAGTCCTTATATATATTATTTTAATAGTCAAGGGAATCTGGAATGTCACATTATTCCGATAATTCAGCGATATCGCCACCGTTTAAGCGGCTCGGCCCGTCAATGATGAAATACACCATTACGCTGCTATCTATGTGTAGACCACGTAGCTATTTATTAAATAATAATAAAATAATAATGAATTTGTCAAATAAATCCAAATAATCCAACGGTTTTCTCCCAAATGTCAATGGTCATGTCACCAGTTTAACAGTTTGTACGGTGTAATAATGTTCTGATTGTAAAATCGGTTCTGGTGGCAAAAGGAAACAAGTGACCAGTAGATTATGATGATTTGGTATTTTATTAATGATTTGAAATAAGGAACAATTGTATTGAATATAACAACAAATAATTAGAAATAAAGCCTCACAGGCTAGCCAATAGACGTGCCCGAAGGCACCACCTAGTGAGGGAAGGAAGAACTAGTCCTTCCTCAGCACCTATGGCAGTTGTAGGCCTAAGGGCTGACCAAGTATCATTTGTTAAGTCATTGGTTTGACTCAACCAAGATTCAAACATGGGGGTTCGAATTCCATGACCTACCAAAATGATATGGTGCCAGCAATACTACCACTGGACATCCTGGAACCTGACTAGGTACTTGGAATGAGGGTCAAGGCTAATGATGCCACGAGATTTACCTAATTGGTTAATGGCTTCCCTGTGGGATGGCTTTCTCAAAGTAGGTGTATGTAGTAAATTCACTGATTATTTTATATATGCTGTGCCAAATCACTACTTAATGCACCAATATCTAAGCTGGATATATATAATCAAATATAGATACAAGTTTTGGTTTTGAAAAAAAAGATTTCATCGGACCATGCAACTTTAATGTTGCATGGTTCGGTGAAACATTTTTTTGGTCAAAATCAAAACACTTATCTAAATTTGGTTCTATATATCCAACTTAGATAGTGCATTAGCTAAGGTTTGGGGACAGCCCTCACAGAATAATCAGTGAATTTATTACCTCATCCCAATGGACATCTATTTTGAGACAGCCATTATGCAGGAAATCTCATTAAGCAATTAGGTCAATCTCATGGCCTCATCAGCCATGCCCTCATTCCAAGTACCACATGTAACCTAGTCAGGTTCCAGGATGTCCCACTGGAAGTTTGATGGCACCATAACCTGAACTGTTTTATAGTTGCATGGTCTGATGATGCATTTTTTTTAAAAAAATGCCAAGCCACATACTTACATTTGATCCTATGTTTCCAACTCAGACGGAACAATTGAAAATCTGAAGGTACCCTGTGGGGTTTTCTTTTTTTTGGGGGGGGGGGGAGGGATTTTTGTACATCAGTTGATTTAAGAGGGGAATTTTCAATTGCAGACAATTGGTCTGTCTCATTCCACTGCTCCTTGCCCTATCCTAATAATGCCGAACACCAGGTTAGGTAGCGACAAGAATAAATCTTTATGTCATTGGCTTAACACAACCAGGGTTGAAACCCAAGGGTTCAAATCCCGTGACCTACCAAAAAGGGAAGTGTGTGTTCAATGCATCTGGCCACCCCTTCTAGTTAGTTTGAATCCTGTACTGCCAGCTATTTTTAAATCTAGTTTTTTCAATTGAATTTTTTATATTTACAGATGCACAAATACATCAATAATAAATCAATATGTGAACCCAATTTGATTAATTCTATCTATGGAATTGACTAAACTATGATATGGTGTCTGGGTGGGAAATTGAGTCATGGTGTTGGTGGCTTGGTCTCCCAGTGGGGCAGTACTATAAAGCTAGACAGTGGAGCCAAATGAGTAGAACACCCACCTCCAGCCACACGAGAGTCTTGGTAAGTTATGGGATTCATACCAACAGGTTTGAACCCTGGTTGAGTCAAACCAATGACTAAAAAAGTGTTACTTGTCACTACCTATCTTGGTATTAGGCATTACTAGGATAGGGTTAGAAGATGGGGAAATAAGGAACATCAAATTGTCTGTGACTGAAAATTCCCCAGCTTAATCAACTGATGTACAAAGAACACACAAACACACAAACTGGGTATCTTCAGATTTTTAGTCTAACATTGTCCCATCTAAGTTGGAAATATGAAATCAAATGTAAGTATGTGGTTTGATTTTGACAAAATAATTTTGCTTCATCAGACCATGCAGCTCTAAAACAAGTTTCAAACCCATGTGTTTGAATGCCATGACCTACCACAACTACATCAGTAGGTCATCCCACATCACCTCACATACCAACAAACAAATGAATACCAGGAGACCAGGCTACATTTGAATTAGGTCATCCCACATCATGTGGTCATCCCAAGATGTCAATACGCGTCATAGCTAGAAAACGTTTGGAAAGCTTCTCAAAAGTATTTTGGGTTCTTTCAGTTCAAATTGCTTCAAAACCAGCCACTTTTCATCAAAATTACTCACATACCAACAAACAAATGAATACCAGGAGACCAGGCTACATTTGAATTAGGTCATCCCACATCATGTGGTCATCCCAAGATGTCAATACGCGTCATAGCTAGAAGACTTTTGGAAAGCTTGTCAAAATTATTTTGGGTTCTTTCAGCTCAAATTACTTCAAAACCAGCCACTTTTCATCAAAATTACTCCGGACTAATGATTAGTAGGTTATACCGATCAATTTGATATATTTATCTCAAAAGTAAAATAAAAATTCAAACGCCATCGGACCAAATTGTGGCCCAGATACCCAAATTACTCCTTTTCGGTGGTGACTTTTGCAGTTGCTTATTCTTAAGTCTATAGCTTTTGAAAATTGCTAACAGTTACAACAATGATCAAAATATTATTTAAGTGATTATAAGAGAAAATAGGAACATTACTTTAAAATGCAACACCCCGTAACTTCGTTATGTAGGTCATAAAATAAAGAGCGTTGAAGTTTGTAAGAGGCAAAAGCATCTAATTTGGATACGTGGGCATATATCTAGGTAAGTGTCGTAGTTTTGAAATATGCTTTCATCGGATTACCCAACTTTGACCTTCCTTATTGATGTTTTTCCTGCAGTGCCCAATGGCTGACTCGTGGGACTGCATAACCGTGGGAATGAAGGTCGAGGTAATCAACACAGACTGTCCTGTGGACGGTGAGGTGTACTGGATCGCCTCGGTCATCAGACTCGCTGGTGAGTGTGTCCGACAGAACTTACTTGATAGCCATAGTCATGTTGACATTCATTTTGTTGTTGTTATACATTATTTGATTAAGCAGGGATCTCCCAAAACGGGAGACGGACGCTCAACTCATTCGGCTATCCCGTTTGGTTTAAATCATTTAGTTTAGAACCTGATAAAGTTGTCCGTGTGTGTGTAAGAGTGTGTATGCATGTATGTAAGAGTGTGTATAAGTGCGTGGGGGTGGGGTGAGTGGTGTGTGTGTGGTGAGTGCTTTTATTGTTGTTGGTTTTGTTATTTTAGTTTTAAATTGAAAAAGCAACTGTTCAGATAATTTTAAAATGGAAGTCAAAAGACCATTTAGGAAGTAACTAACATACTTGTGAGCACCTGTTCTCAGTGCATGACTAGCGTGGTGATAATGAATTGTGTCCCCTTCTCTGGTGCAGGCTACAAGGCCCTAATGCGATATGAAGGCTTCGCGAACGACTCTAGTCACGACTTCTGGATCAACCTGTGCACTCAGGACGTCCACCCGGTTGGATGGTGCGCCACCGTCAAGAAGCCGCTAGTACCCCCGCAGAGTAAGTCTGACGCACACTTACTGACTTGTCAAGTACTAGTGTTGTCAACAGGTCGAGATGGACGGGACCATCATATGGACGATCATAGTTTTTGTTGTTGTTTTTGTACATTAGTTGATTTTACAGGGGAAATTTGAATCACTGACAATAGGTTTTCCTCATTCCACTCCACCTTGCCCTACCCTACTAATGCTGAGCGACAAGGTAGGTAGTGACGCAAATCAATTTTTACGTCATTGGTTTGACTCCTATTGGTTTGAATCCCAACACCTACCAAAATGGTCATGGATTGAGAGCTTGGGTCAAATACGCATGAAACCACAAGTTTGACGTTCCATGAAAAAAGAGCTGATTCTCAATTATGCATAAATTATTGTTTTTAATTACATTATGTACATTGCCTGCACACACCTGGCGCGGTGGCCCAATAGGTGGAGTGGTGGCCTCCCGTTTGGGAGATCGAGTTCTATTCCCGTTCGAGTCAAACCAATGACGTACAAAATTGATACTTGTCACTTCCTAGCTTGGCGCTCAACATTAATAGAATAAGGCAAGGACTGGTCAGCTCAGTGGCAGCTTAATGTGAGTGAGTGGGATATCGGGTCATGGTGCTGGCAGCCTGATTTCCCAGTGGGGCAGCACTATAAACTCGCCATGAGTGCACACTGTCACAAGTCAGTACCCGTCCTGATTTGACCTTAGATGTTGCCAGGATGTAAAAGTCCAACAACGACCAAACCAACTTGCACGCACGCGCACACCTAATAGAAATTACCCTAAAAAAATAAAGACTACAAAACAACCCATTAAAACATTACGCGCCGACCACACAACACAAAGCATAGTGGAAGCAGTCAAAGCTGTAATGGCTGCACAGATGGAGACCTCCATGGCAGCCCACATCAGTTTGCTAAAATCTGAGCTCGTGGGCAGGATGGACGCGATGGAGTCAAGACCGCGAAGGAAAAGATATAATGAACCTGACACAGAGGAGTCAAGGTCAGAGGAGTGTGACAGTGACACCCAGGAGGACTGTATCATAACCAAAGCCAGGTTAACGAAACGCCCACGCGCAACCGGCAACCGTGAGTTTGCCATGCTGCGCGCACTATCACCGCGCAGGAGGAAAACAACCCACAACGGATCACCAAAGAAGACGGCAAAAAAGGAGGACCGAACATACCACAAACTGTACACAACAGTCCCCACTCTTGGAGGGAGAAAGACATGGTACAACCGCAGCCGCCGCACCGATGATCAGGACGATAACGAGAACTCCCAGGCAATCACTGAGATCCTTGCCGCAGCAGGATCAGCGGTCGGCAAGAAAAAAGGTAAAAAGTCATGGCTTCCTTATCGGTATGTCACTCAGGGAGATAAGCGGGAAAAAATAGGACTTAATGAGGCGACCTGGTCTGCGTACTTTACTGCCCTGTGTACAATGCTAAAGGCCCCCGAGGTACCGACCAAGTGGATGGAACCGATAATAGACCACATACATCAACTAGCAGCCATGGCCAAGGAGTGGCAGTGGGAGACATGCCGCCTTTGGTCGGAGAGAGTATTCTCTATGGTTGATGACGGTCGCCTCCCAAGTGGGTGGAATGACCAGTATGCGATGAAAGATGTGCAGCGTGATGTGTACGCACTCGGTACACGCGCCGCTGCACCACAACAACATGCGAGCAGCCGCATGGCGAGTTCACATAACAGTAACAATAACGTGGCAAATGTGCCAGGCGAGCAACGCCAGGAGTTTAATCGGGGAAAAGGATTTTAAGCCGTGTAACCCCTGGAACTGGGGGAAAGACTGTGGGTTCATGGCCACCCATGCTGAGATGCCAGACAAGAAGGTGCATGTGTGTGCGTGGTGGGCCAACAAGTACCACCGTGCCAACATGCACCGCGAGAAGGACTGCATCAACAAAAAGCGCTACCAGGAAAAGAAGGCAGGCCAGACCGGCACGACTGGCAGTCAGCAAACCACCCCCAGGGTTTTTGCTAGATGGCTCTCCGTGCCACCACGCTAGTGCGCACGAGGAGCCATGTCATGAACTTGCATGCTCGGCGGAAACACAAATGGTATATACGAGCATGAACTGTGACATCTGTACTGCCGAATGTGAAACTATATCATGTTGTGTATCCCCTGCCAATGTCACTGCCCAGGCCCGTAGCATTGCCAGGCACAGGAGCGCCCAGAGGTAGAGGTCTCATTTAAAAATGTATTTACTGCTGGCTTGTAGGGAAGCCTGGAAATCTCGCACTAATTGCTCATCTATTCCCAGGCTACCCTGAAGACATCCACAACAGGATCCTAGAGGTGTACTTCGCCAGCCTGGCGAGTGGTACATGAAGGAACACGGCAGCGCAGGCGAGGAAGTACCTACAGTTCACGATGCGCCACCAGCTCGAACCGCTCTCCCCGACGCAGTACAACATCATGGCATACATATTCCACCTCAAAGAGACCCTCGGCTCCCTATGTGGGGCGATGAACTACATAAGCGGCGCACGCACCTGGGTCCGCCTCTTCGGGGGCCAGGTGGCCGCATTCAACACATACCTTACAACACTCATGAAGAGAGGTCTACAATGCCTATCCAACCATGTGATGACCCCGGCCCCGCCCATCACACCAGACCAAGTCCAATACCTCCGGGAGGCGGATCCTCATTGCGGCTCTGCTACTCGCATATGCCACCCTCCTCAGGCGGGAAACCTCCTTGCCACCAACTCAGACCAAGACCCACTACTTGAGACAACATGATATCACAACAACACCGGAAGGGCTTCTGGTAACCATCCGCTCCACGAAGACCAGATGGAGGGCAGGTCAGAGCTTCGACATCATCATCAACCGTCATCAGCACTCCCGGTGCTGCCCAGTGGCAGCATGGGAGTGATATGTCAGGTTCCAATGCCCACGCCCTTGCGAACCAGCATTCATGCTACAGGGCGAAAGGCCCCTCCAGCTGCCCACCCTCCTAGCGTAAGTAAGAACAGGGCTAGCAGCGGTCGGTGTCGAGTCACCTCACCGATACACGCTGCATAGCTTGCGGAGGGGCGGGGCCAAGGCATGCGCAGCAGCAGGCAGGTCGATCCAGCAGATCATGCAGCTGGGCTTCTGGACCTCTGTGGCAGTTCATGAATATGTAACCAAGGACCCGGTACCAAGCGGCCCTCGAACCCTCCACTAATTGGTTGAGGGTTCGAGCCCCGCCCACCTGACCTTGACATTTCTGAACCTTGTACCTTGACCTTTGATGACCTTGAACTGATTGACTGATGTTACATAATGCTAATTTTTCCCTAAGCCCTTCTCTCTATCTAAATAAAAAACCACTATACCCACACTCTCTCCGCCTTTGTGAATTGTACATGTTAGTCTTAACATGCGTAAGTCACAGGGCAGAGGCGGGGCCAACACAAACAACTATGGTGGCACCATCTACAGGGAACGCTGGAACTAATATCTACTGGCCCCCACGCCGTCTGGCGGATCCGCCCCGAACTGGCGGCCGGTCACCACCTCCAGGGCCGCAATGGCTCCATCCTCCCAGGAGTCAACTTTCCCGCCAAAACAGTCATGTGACCGAACCCCGCCAGGTTTAAACCACACAACCGCCTAACCACCCGACACGAGAACACCTACCCTTCCTTCCCCCACCCACCCACACCGCTGAGAAGACACTTGATGGGCAGGGTTGAGGGTTTGAGCCCCGCCCACCTGACCTTGACATTTCTGAACCTTGACCTTGGACCTTGACCTTTGATGACCTTGACCTGCTTGACTGATGTTAGATAATGCTCATTTAGCCCGTAAGCCCTTCTCTCTATCATGCACTAAATAAAAAACCACTATACCCACACACTCTCTCCTCCTTTGTGAATTATCATATATTTAATTTGAGTCACATCACATAATTAATGAAATTGGGTATACATATTAATTTATTTATGTATTTGTGCATCTGTAAATAAAACATTCAATGTTTTATGAAGTAGATTTAAAGAAGTAGCATGCAGCAGACCGGATTCAAAGTAGCCAGAAGGGGTGGCCAAAAGCATTGAGCAGCCAGTTCCGATTTTGGTAGGACATGAGATTCAAATTCCTGGATTCGAACCCTGGTCAAATCAAACCAATGACTTAAAAATGTATACTTATCGCTACCACACCTGATATTCAGCATTATTAGGATAGGGCAAGGAGCAGTGAAATGGGGAAGACCATGAATAATCAACTAATGTACCAAAAACAACAAACTGGGTACCCTCACCTTTTCCGCGAATGGGGAGTCAAATGGGGCGAGGTCTCCCTCCACCTCCCGGACTCAGGAGCGGGCGCTGGAGAGGGCTTCGTAATCTGAAGAAGAACATGGTCAGATGTCTGGTGTGAACATGGTAGGGGAGTGGTTGGCCCTTATGCCGCATTTTTATCAAGGGCGACCCGAGAGTAGTGCACGCCGCTGAGGGCGTCCGTGAGGACCATCTCGACTCCTGGTTTGTGTTGGACTGTTATCGTGAAGGACCCGAATGACGCGATCATCCAGATCTCGCGTGCGCAGGTGAGGTCCGTGGCACGGCCAGACTCGAGGACCGGGGCCGAAACCGCGTTGTCGGTGTTGACAAGGATGTCATAGCCTGAGGACCTGTACCTCGAGGATGAGGTTCACAGCCTCGAGCTCATGGATGGTAGGGTAGGCGGCCAGCATCTCCTCCGAGAAGCAGCGGTCCTGGGAGAAGGTTCCCCCGCCATTGAGGCAGGAGCGGCACTCGATGACCCAACGGGGGCGAGTCGGGGGAGCGGGATGAGACAGATGCCATTCCCTTTGCTGCGAAGCCGCGGAACCATCGGACGTCGCACCTGAGGTCGAAGTCCACATCGCATAGGCTGCTACATGGTGGGCATGCCCGGGCGCCGTGTAGTTCGCCGGGAAGCCAAACTCGAGGTGGTCGACGAGAAGAGGGTCGTGATCTCCTTGTAGCATCTCCCGCCACGCAGGAATGCTGAGGCCTGAGATGACTCAGAGATATTCGGGGTACTCGTCCCATTTTCTCCCCCGAGAGCCGCGGCCACAAGCTGTCCAGGGTGATCTTGTACTTGGCAGGGGATGGGCCGCATTTGGGGGTGGCTATGAGTGTGTCCTGGAGTGTGTGGTCAATCAGTTGGGATACCTGGCGGGAAGCCACATGGCTGCCTGACAATGTCAATATATGTTACATGTGTGCCGGTGTGGCGGTTTCAGCCGTGTGCCAGTTTCAGCCGCGCGCATACTCAAACTCAAGGCATTGTCAATGGTCGAGCAATCTTCATATAGAAAATACAGAAAAGGTGAAATATCTCTAAAACCACACAACCTATTAACAAATCGCTTGGTACACATATAGAAAACATCTTTACCAAAAACATTATATTAAATTTATAAGGTTAGTGACTCACGACCATTGACAATGCCTTGAGTTTGACGGTATGCACACGGCTGAAACTGCCACACGGCTGAAATCGCCACCCCAGTGTCGCACTTTCCACGGTACGCATACACTCAAAAGCATTGTCAATGGCCGTCAGAAATCTTCATACAGAAAAAGTGAAATATCTCTAAAACCACACCACCTAGAAACAAATCGCTTGGTACCCATATAGAAAACATCTTTACCGAAAAATTTATATTAAATTTATACGGTTATGGTTCTTGATTTCTATTAATTTTGAATAAAACTAATGTTTTACACTGCGCGTAACGTCAAACTCAAGGCATTGTCAATGTCGTGAGCAATCTTCATACAGAAAATACAGAAAAAGTAAAATATCTCTAAAAACACACCACCTAGAAACAAATCGCTCGGTACACATATTGAAAACATCTTTATCAAAAACATTATATTAAATTTATATGGTTAGTGACGATGCTGTTAGATTTTGACGCATGGTGCAGAAGCGATGCGTACCACAGAAACTGGCGGATGGCGGAAACTGCTACACCGGGGGTGACTTGGGCGCCATATGCCATTGGGTTGGTTGGGGGACAGGAACGGGAATTGTCTCCACTCGCGGTCAACTGCCGTCACAGCGGCACAGCAGGTGTGGCCGCCCATTGCTATTATTTCCAGTTAACACCAACCCTGTCCCTCCAAGTATCGTCTGACTACTGGCCAGGAGAGAGTGCAATTATCCTGAGCCACTATTTCCTGGTGACGGGAGAAAACCTCCAGGGCGCTGGACAGGTATGTGCATGGTTATTCGAAGCGCTTTAGGCCCAGCGTGTACTCCTCTTGGGTCGCCTCCCCCTTTTTTAATGGATTCTTCCCTCATGCCCCCCTCTCGACCAAATCGTCGGAGAACAGATATTTAGTAGAAATACCTTTTTTAAGGCTGTTGGCTGTTCAGCCGAACTGTCGCGGAGTGGGCGCTCCGGCCGTACGCATCGCCTCCGGTGTGGCATGCTCAGCCGTGTCCCTGTACTCAAACTCAAGGCATTGTCAATGGTCGTAAGTCACTAACCTTATAAATTTAATATAATGTTTTTGGTAAAGATGTTTTCTATATGTGTACCAAGCGATTTGTTTCTAGGTGGTGTGGTTTTAGAGATATTTCACTTTTCCTGGATTTTCTGTATGCAGATTGCTTACCACCATTGACAATGCCTTGAGTTTGATGGTACGCACAGTGCAAAACATTAGTTTTAATCAAAATTATTAGAAATCAAGAACCCTAACCGTATAAATTTAATATAATCTTTTTGGTGAAGATGTTTTCTGTATGTGTACCAAGCGATTTGTTTCTAGGTGGTGTGGTTTTTATTTCACTTGTTCTGTATTTTCTGTAGGAAAATTACTCACAACCATTGACAATGCCTTGAGTTTGAGTATAGGTACACGGCTGAGCACGGGACACGGCTGAGCACGCCACACCGGTCCTGTGTTGTCAGCGTCCTGCCGTGTCGGGCTCGGGGGAGCGGTTACGGCCTTCCCGGTGTCGCGGTTTCAGTTCTCAACCAGTTTCAGTTCTCAACATCGCTTCTGCGCATGCGTCAACATCGAACAGCATCGTCTGCGCATGTGTCAACATCGAGTCCGATTCAAACAGTCTCCGATCGCCACAAATTGCTGCACTCACACTGTCACTATAGTGTCAGTATCACTAACCTTATAAATTTAATATAATCTTTTCGGTAAACATGTTTTCTATATGTGTACCAAGGGATTTGTTTCTAGGTGGTGTGGTTTTAGAGATATTTCACTTTTTCTGTATGAAGATTGCTTACGACCATTGACAATGCCTTGAGTTTGCTGGTACGTGCAGTGCAAAACATTGTTCAAAATTAATAGAAATCCAAAAGCCTAACCATATCAATTTACTATAATCTTTTTGGTAAACATGTTTTCTATATGTGTACCAAGCGATTTGTTTCTAGGTGGTGTGGTTTGAGAGATATTTCACTTTTTCTGTATGAAGATTGCTCACGACCATTGACAATGCCTGGACGATGTTGTTCAATGTTGACGCATGCGCAGAAACGATGTTGAGAACTGAAACTGGTTGAGAACTGAAACCGTGACACCGGGTTCCTCGGTGCCTACGGGGTCAGTGTTCGCTGCGGGGCTGGAGACGACCATAGACTAATCCGGCTTGAGTGGCGGACATGTCGGCTTGCATGCGAGTGTGTATGGCCTCTCGGGGTTGCCACTATCGGCGACATTGGTGACACCATCCTGGCTCAGTGGTGTCAGTCTCCTGAAGGGTGCCAGCGCTGTGTTGGTGGCGTGGAACGGGGGCTTCCCAGTGGCACATGTTGTCGGTCGCGGCACTGAGACCAGTGGTGGCTTCCACGAGCACCTTCTGTTGCTCCGCCATCGCCTGGTGTTGCTGAGCTGCGTGTAACTCCAGCGCGTCCCAGCATTTTTTTATCGCATTGATCGACGCTTGTATTTTTACCATCCCGTCGGCCTGCTTTGCTTTCGCAGATGTTTTTTGGGGGTTGAGCGGATTGTCTCGGCGGGGGGAGGGGGGGGGAGCTGGCGGCGTGTCGGTTGCTCCACCATCTTGGGAAGTGATCGAGTCGCTTGGGTCAGCCTCGGCGGTTGCTTGCGTCCTTTTTGAGGTGCGCTTCGCCTTTCGTCGCTCTCCAAGTTCTCTGCATTTTCCTGTTTGACGTGAGTGCTCTTTTGACTGGTTTTATAGCTTTGTGGGCTGCGAAGGAGGCTCTGAACTATGATGTTGAGCTGTGTCTGATCCCTCACTCTGATCTGAAACCACTAATAGCCACCCACATCAAATCGAAATGGCAAAATGAGTGGGATGAAAACGTCAACAAATTGCATGAAATTGAACGGGCTGTGAGAAAACCACCACAGTCTCATGTGGGGGGTCGGCGGGACCAAGTGGTCCTTAGCCGCTGCTGTATTGGCCACTCGTGGCTAACACATGTTTTCCTGCTCCAGAGGGACCCTCCCCCTGAATGTATTGGATGTCAGTCCCCACTGACAGTTAAGCACATTTGACTAAACTGTGTTGATTTTATGGCACTGCGACAACAATTTTACACTACAAACAGCATGCATGAGCTTTTTACTAAAGTAAAACAAGAAGACATTTTAGCCTTATTGAGGGCAGCTGGTCTGTACCACCTCATATAGTTCATTAAAACAATTTTTATTAATTACTTCTTTCATCTATTCTATTTAATTATATGATTTTGAGCTTTTAAAAATTCACAAGTGTCTATTGACACATAATTGATTGTATGCTTTTACATTATATGTAAAGGCGATGGTTGAAGAAAAAATAAACAATTCTCGCCGTGAATATGGCCTATGCTACCGACACGGCGTAAAGAAACCACCAATCAGTCAATCTATAGCTTTGTGACGTGGGTGTGCTTGGATGGAGACGGAGGTGCCGTTAAAAAAATGAAACCTCACCGAAATCCGACTCCGATTGCAGGTCAGGTGGTGGGGGAGGAGGAGGACGCTAGTGCGTGTTTATGCCGCTTGGTGATGTGAGGGTCTCAGGCTTCCTCCGCCGGATCAACCACAATTCGGAATTATGGACCAATTTCCCTTTCAATTAAATGACAGGAAGATGTATATATTGTCTTTGTTTTGTGCTGACGTGCATGATCTATGTAATGTGCCTTTGTTTCTCCTAGACATGTTTTGTGCCATTATTTTTAATATGTTGGGGTCGTTGATATTGTTATAGTAATCATAATCGTAGCTATCCCCTATGGCATACGGTGGTGCTGGTGACAACCAATTATGATAAAATTGTATATGGATAATTGTGGGGAAAAGAAAAACATCTAATTTGAAAACTACAGTCTTGTGAAATAGTCGCGGTAACATAATAATAGAGAGTATAATCTATTATGCGTATATAAAAGGGGCGGAGCTCTTGTCATGATTATCAATATTATTACGATTATCCTGTCCTGATTAATGTCCAATCGCTGATTTGCCCATATTTGCCCCGTTCCTTGCCTACGCCAGCGCCCCCACCGGGCGTTTCTGGCATTGCGCTTCCCGGGCAGTCAGTCTGTCTCCTGCTTTCAAACAGACAGGTCATTAGCAACAGTCTACTAGCTACCTGTGTGCTACCTTGGGCTACCTGTACTACCTGTCATCCACGAATCGGACGACCGCTCCTGTGAGTCGAACTTTGTGTCGGTGGACAATATTGGAGGATCGATCTTCACGGCAACAATTCACACGGAAGACGGTATCGTGCCTTAAACTCATACTCGATGATAACCGACCCGTTTTGATAACCGACCCGTCTGCTAAGTGTGTCGATCTTTTGATTCTCAAGCCATGACGGGAACGATCATAATGAGAGCAATCTGATTTGAACCTGCAGTACATCGGTAACCTTGCATACTTGACTTTCATCTGCTCGGACATGTGTGTCGATATGGGTTCGACACAATGAACATATTTGGCGAAAGTACCTGAATTAAATCTAGGAGTACATCGTTAACCTCACATTTTGACTTTGTACATCTGCTCAGATATGTGTGTCGATAGGGGTTCAACAGAATGAGCATATTTTGCGAAAGTGTCACCCTTACAGTTTTATCGACATTTTCGACTGAAATTCGTTTGTGGTTACATATATTTCACCTTAACCTGCTAACAGCTTAAACCGCTTAATGCGGCCCGGCGTGACTTGGACGCTTTATGACATGCCAGGCACTTGCTAACAGCTTAATCCGCTTTGTGTGACCGGGCTGTACTTAGTGCCGCTTCATGAAATGCCATGTACCCGCTATTGTTCTGAGTGCGGGACAAGCCACGACACGCAATACCAAGGTTCTTGCATTAAAACTATCGACACTCCTGTTATTAGGTCAGGTATGGCTATGCGCCGCAGTACAGCGTCTACAAAGAATGCGAGATCGGCAGGTGAGGCAGACAGCGGCGGTCTGGAGTCGACAGCTTCCTAGTTGGCCGTGTTATCTCTTGAGGAGCGAGAGTCGATTGCACGCGTGGAAATCGACAGACTGAAAGCTGAGATCCGGGTGACCACGTTAGAAGACAAATTCGACGACTTACGGGCAGAACGAGACAGACGATGGACCAGACGACGGACGACCGTTCTTAAAGAGGGTGGCCAACCCGACGCCGTTCTGGCTGTAACATCCCGTGACGACACGGACGACCGACTACACCGGGACGAAGACCAACGGATGACGGATGCAGCGCTTCCACCGCTGCCTTGGACGTGAGGGACTGACAACGGACACTCGACCCATGGACGATCACATCGACACTCAAGAGCGTTGAGCAGAAGAAGAAGACGGTCATCGAGGTCGAGTAGCGACGGCAGCTCGTCTCGACGACGACGAAGTAAGTGGTCGTTGAGAATACGCTATGGGGAAAGATGTTAGAAAGATGAATGCTCATGAACTTGTGAAGGCCTCATGCGGTTGGTGCCTGGACATTCCTGGCCTCACAACATCAGACTATAGAGCATTCATACAACATGTCGGCTTCATCTCAACGAGAGCTCGAGAGGACCACTATAAGGACGTCGCACACGTCGCCCACGTGCTCGCCATTCACAAGCTTGGGGAGAGCATCGGGTTTGTGGCATTCTCAAAGGCTCACCAAGAGGAGAGCATAGAACACTATGGCCCGCACAACAGGAAGACCAAGAAACTAGGAACTAGCACATATAGTGCACGCAGAAGGTCACCGGGCAATAACACAAGGAAAGCGTACTATGCTTGGAATGGCGAGGCAGGTTGTCTTAGACCAGACGACGAGTGCCGGTTTGCCCACGCGTGATCGCGATGTGGTGCCAAGTCGCACAAACGTGCAAAGTGTAAGGCTTGACTCGGTCCGACATTCAACCACGCGAGACCCCACATTATGAATGTTCTACCGACATCTACTCGGACCGATTACCGCGCCTTCCCGATTAGAACAGTGCCTTTGAAAGGAGACGCAGGGATCAACTCTGATAGGGACTGCCGTGATGTCGATAACCAATTCCATGCGAATGTCGTTACTAGTGCTAGTAATAATGTTGTAATTCCATACAGGGACGATCAACTTCGAGATATCATTGAATCTGATGCTGTCAACCTTAACCGGACTGAACATCCTGATTCGTTCCTCACTGATGATGATTGCATGCCATGCTCTAATTTTTCAGCTGGGGTTGAGGTATGTGACAGTGCGTGGGGGGGTTGAAGTTGGTTACATTCATGATGATAGTTGTAATGGCTTGCTTTGGGAGCAGCCTGAGGGCGCCAGCAGGGCGGATCGGTTATTTGTGGAGCAGACCGCATCGGGCGGCCTGCTAGTATACATTAGGGAAACCGAGGGGGCGCCACCCATGAGATTTGAGGTATCTCACAGCTGCGTGGACGGGAGCTGCACATGTAGTCATTTAATCGCGGGCAAACCAAGCCAACTTAAGCCTTGCAGGTGGTTTGCTGAGATTTTCCTTCGTGGGGATTGGGACCCAGATTGGTTATATCTAATGATAGGGGTCGCTTTCAGGTTCAGAGTGATTAACCCAAGGGTTGATGTCTGCTATATCCCAGACAAGCCTAGGAGGAAGGCGAAGTGAGAGCAGGATATTATGAACACAAAATTTCTCGATGAGGAACGGGAGGGCCTAATTTCCAGAATAGATGCCCCCCCCTCTCTGCACTCATGATGCCTTCGTCGTCACGATGCCTTCATCGTCAACAACATAATAATAAGAACAACAAAAGTGGAACAATGGATATTTATTCACCCCCAACGAATTCATGGGACCTCATGGATTTTATTGTAGATAGATTCGAACAGAATAGTGATTAAAGTGATACTTGTTGCTACGATACTTGTTGCTACGGTGCATTACAAGCATATCACAATCTTGGCTGGGTGTCAGGATAATGTGAGTGAGTGGCATGTTGGGTAATGTTGCCTTTGATACTGTATCCCAGTTAGGCAACACTATTAAGGTACCATGAGCATCCACTCTCACAAGGTGGTACTCTGATGCCTAACTTGAAACCATGAGCAAGAAATGATTGCCTGCATCATACGGCACTGAAAACGACCCCATTAGGTGTCACTCGTGTATTAAAGTTACGACAATCAAGTAGGATAGGGCATTCCTTGTCAACGGCAACCACGCTGGCTTATCTGGGATTAAGTGAGTGCAATTACTTAATAAAACCAGGTAAATAACTCATATCCTTGCTAATAAAGTAATACAGCCTACAAGCAATCAACTACTAATTGTAGAGCTTGAGGTTTGAAATGAGGAATGCATTGGCCCAGGACCCAAGTATGTAGGTGATTTATGGGGGTGGGGTGGTGGGCATCACTGATTTCCGATGCCGCCAAGCATCCGATGGCCCAGAGTGCACATAGCAGGCCGCAAGTGAACTGTCAGCCACAGCGTGGCGCTCAGCGGACACGGCAACAGGTGTACTGTACAGCCACGGGAACCACTGGTGATCCTACTGGATGGTGCTGCTGACCCCGCCTGTGTGTCTACTACTACTATTATTATTACTACTGCTACTACATCTCCATGAGAGAAGGAGCGCCGATAAGGGACTGGTGTGCAGAGACACTTATAGGAACTACATCATGTGTGTATGGAGAGACGCTGTTGTAGCTGTGTAGGGAAAGACGCTATTCATCTACACTACTCATATCAGGTATAAATGCTACTGTGGTGAGGAATGGTGCACTACTGATGTAGGGTGATAGATAGATCTCAGCTCTACCGTTGTATAGGTTCACCAGACAAAAACATTGCAATGCCGGTGTTGGGATTACACGAAGAGATCTAGTGGTTCTGGCCCACTACACAGGTACGTGCAGCTTGTATTGAGAAGCACTACGTGGCATTACTGCCCTTTTGTCGTGAGGCCTGTTGACATCACACACACACAGCCAGCCCGGTTTGTGATCTGCTTCATCAATATATCTGGCTGCTGATTCTGCACACCACGACGCATGATGGACTCGTTTGGCCTGTCGGATGCCGGCATGATGACGTCATCACGCCCGGACTTGGTGGCTCAGTCGCAGAGCGCCATGCTTAGCGCGCATCTGGCCTCCATGACGCCGCACACGGCGCGGATGACGCCGCCCTCCGCCGGCAGCCCGTCACCCCCGCCCTCCTCTAACTCGAACTCAAACAGCGGGTGCTCTCGGAATTGCCTCGGATCGTCGGATGGAGATGGGTCGTCAGGGTCGGGGTCGCGGACTGCGGGCGGGCAGCGCGTGAAGCGGCCGCTGAACGCCTTCATGGTGTGGTCGCGCGGTGAGCGCCGCGAGATGGCGCAGCGCAACCCGCGCATGTACCACTCGGTCATCTCATGGCGACTCGGCATAAAGTGGAAGCTGCTCACTGACGAGCAGAAGCAGCCCTTCGTCGACGAGTCGAAGCGCCTCTTCGAGCTGCACATGAAGGAGCACCCCAACTACAAGTACCACCCGAAGAGGAAGCAAAGGGCGCTGCCCAGAAAGGAAGACGGCTACTCGATGCTACTGCCGTTGTCGCTACCGATGCTCGGCGCCTACTGCGGTGCTCGGAGAGCGGGGCTGGCAGGCGCGGGGCTGGCGGGCGCGGGGCTGGGGATGCACCCGGAGGGGCCGCCGCCGCAGTTCGACGTGGCGCGGCCTGCCGGCGCCTTCACCCTGGCACCGGACGACCAACCGCCGCCCCACGCCGACGGGCAGCTGTC
Source organism: Branchipolynoe longqiensis (assembly GCA_030323885.1). Classification (NCBI taxonomy): domain Eukaryota; kingdom Metazoa; phylum Annelida; class Polychaeta; order Phyllodocida; family Polynoidae; genus Branchipolynoe; species Branchipolynoe longqiensis. The sequence goes on along the minus strand of CM059191.1, from coordinate 51,624,716 downwards.
GGCCCTCCCGGCCGCCGTCTCCACGTACTCGCACCTCGATGCTCCCCCGAGCCTTGCTGAGAGCTTGATGCGAGTCGCTGCTGCCGAGGAGTGCCTGCTGGCGGGCGGCGGGGCGGGCGTCAGGGACCACATGCTGCCCTACCTGCTGTACGGGTACCCCGGGCTGGCGGGCGTACCGCATGGCCAGGCGCCCAACCCGCTGTTGGCGGCTTCTCAGTACCTGCCGTACACCTGGCTGTCTCCCGCACAGCTGGCCGTCTCTGCTCCCCACCAGGGCATCCGTCAATTCGTGTATCACGCCCTCGTCAAGCCGCACTAGCACAGCTAGCACAGTGTCAGACCTTCCCCAGAAAGCGCCAAAACATTAACCAATAGTTCAGTTGTGTGTGTACCTGTATGTGCATGTGTGTCTGTGTGCATCAAAGTTACGGAGATAGCACTATATAGGAACTTATTGTTAGTGGGCCATATGGTGGGTGTTTGAGCTCGGGCGTCGCAGTCATGAGAACTGGAGCCAAGATTCACCAACCTCTCCTTTTTTTCTACCGGATGCTGGTACCTGAGCTCCAATCAATTTCGCTTCTTGCCCTAATGCCCTTGAGTGCTGCACATTAGTGGCTAAGTGGCGACGGCTTTGCTGTGGGTTTATTAATTGGTGTGACGTCACGTCATTTAGACCCAATTCAGTGGTGTGAGCGGCTGGTCACAATTTCCCTCTAAAGAGTGCTATTACGCACGATTGGAGATGGATGTTTTGTGTGTGTGTGTGTGCTGTAATTTTGGTTGAAGGTTGCTCCTCACGTTGTAAGCACGGAATAGAAATTGGTGCTGTGTACCGATAGTGAGTTCTTGGCTGGAAAATAATTTCGTTTGGCGTTGTTGCCTTGATATGAATTCAATATGAGAGGACACGTACACATTGAAGTGTTGTGCGGTCAGTCAATGCTAATGACATCGTTTTAGACAGCTGTGAGAAAACGTGTTGGTCGTGGGGGGGGGGGGGCACCAAAACACACCCGTAGGCACACATTTATAAAGACAATTTTATTAATTTTTTTAAGCAAAGAAAAGCGATGCGCATGTGAGAAGAAAAGAACAACCTCGATATCAGGAAGTGTAGTTGATGACCTCAAAACTGTACCACCAAATTTAAATTTCAGTAACACCCAGCTGTAAATGTAATGGTGTATATAAATATCTCCCATATGTAGGCAGAGTGAATGGTGTGCAATCTGCTGTCAGTTTTAATAACCTATAAAAGAAATCATTTATATATGTAATTTTATAGGGGGGGAAGTTGTGGGTTAAATCTTCCCAATCAGCACATGGTTGAAGGGTTTCCTGGCGCTTAGCAGACAGGCAACCCCAAGTATACTCGTGGCCTAACACGGTTGACTAGTAGAGTAGGCAAGGAGAGACTACACTGGGCGAACACACCCATAAAAGGTGGCATGCAAAAAGAGACATACCCGAACTGTTGCCATTCCACATCCAACACCTGAGGCGCCGGGCTCGCCACTGTTGCAATTTGTCGCAAATTGACTCTTGTAAGTAGCCTGTGGTTTAATGGCCCTGTCACACTACGACGTGACTACGTCAGCATAGGCAGAACGTGAAAATAATTATATTACGTCGAAGTTATCGGCGTAATATGCAAATTGTGGACGTGAATGCCGCGTAGTTGACGTGAGCATAACGTGAAAGTAACATCGACGTAACGTCGGCGTAACGTCAGCCTAGCGTAGTGTGATGGACATAGCTAAGCGTGGGCGTAACGGTATGCGAGCGTGGTCGACGGCGGGCTAGCCTAACTGAAACGTTGGTCAAACGTCGGTGTAGCGTCGTGACGTTAGCTGTAACGTGACAACGTTAGGGGGGAGGGGTAATTGGCGATGTGACTGGGCGTTAGTGTAACGTGACCGTAACGTTGCCGTAACGCGCGCGACGTGCACGTAACGTGACCGTAACGTGACATAACGTGACCGTAACGTGAGCATAACGTGACCGTAACTCAAACACCCGTCGCAGGGTAGATGTCTGGGTATATAAGGCTGGTGTGTTGGTGGCTACTCACAACTTCTCCAAGATGCCGCCAAAACACAGCTCCTCATCCACATCCAGTTCCAGATGTTCCAGATCTTCCAGATCTGCTCCTGCCAGCCTGCAATTTGCCAGCGGAAGAGGTAAGGGCCGAAAAAGGATACAACGTCCACCATCACCAGCCCCACCGTCTTCACCATCACCACCAACACCACCATCTCCAAGGGTAGCCTCTCCTGGTCGCCACACCGACACCACAGACACTATGGGAGCGTATATGTCTCCTTCTTCCCCGTGCTCCCGTGGATCTTCAGGAGCCTCCACCTCGTCCGCGTCACCCGGTGGTCAGGTGCCCAAAAAGGAGGGTCCGAAAATTTGATTGCACCCTGCCTGCAGACGAGGAGGAGGTGCTGCTGGAGTTTTTACATGATACCCCAGTAATATGGAACGCGAAGCTGACTGACTATCGCAGGATGGACAGGAAAGCCAAACTGTGGCAGGAGCAGGCAGTCAAGATGGGGTGGTTCAAGTCCATGCGAGACAGCAACACGAGGCTGCATTAAAAAAAGAGCGGTGACGGGCCAAAGGAGCGCACTGAGAGGGAGCAGTGGATCATCGACAAATTTGGCTTCCTCCGGTCAGTCGTCCGGCACCGGCCGCAGCCCGTCAGAAGTGTAAGTACTACATGTTGTTATGTTCATTCATGTGCATAAGATGAGTATTTGGTAAGAGTTAATTAGTTCACATATGGTTTGGGCAAGTGATTTACATAATCATTTTTTATATATTTAGCAATTTGTACACATCATTCCCGAACCAGCAATGTCACTAGTTAATGCCTTATACTATGAAACCATGTGGGTATAATTATTATGCACCTAATATTGGTGGAAACCATGGTACCAACATTATAATAAATAGTTAATGGGAATATAATAACAAAACATGGGGAATTATTGATTATGGCCATAACCAACAATCATATCCTTATACCCCTGTCATACTACGATGTTTCTCTCCAACGCGTGGCGACGTGTGTCCTTTTTTGCCGAAATGTCTCGTCCTATGTCTGTGACTCTGTCTGTCTCTGTGTCTCTGTATGTGTCTGTGTCTCTGTCTCTGTATCTGGGTCTCTCTCTGTGTCTGTGTCTCCGTGTCTGTGTCTCTGTATGTGTCTGTCTGTGTCTCTGTCTGTGTGTCTCTGTCTATGTATGTGTCTGTGTGTGTGTGTCTCTGTGTCTCTGAGTGTCTGTGTATGTGTCTGTGTCTATGTATGTGTCTATGTGTGTGTCTCTTTGTCTGTGTGTGTGTCTCTGTTTGTGTCTGTGTGTGTGTGTCTCTGTGTATGTGTGTGTGTATTTGTGTCTCTGTGTGTGTCTCTGTGTATGTGTGCATGTATCTGTGTGTGTGTGTCTCTGTGTGTGTGTGTCTCTGTGTCTCAGAGAGAGAGAGACAGAGGCACAGACACAGACAGATGGAGACACAGACAGAGACACAGACAGAGACATGGACAGAGACACAGACAGATACACATACAGAGACAGACACGGAGACACAGACAGAGACACAGACAGAGACACATACAGAGACAGACACAGAGACACAGACCGAAACACATACAGAGACACATACAGAGACAGACACAGAGACACAGACAGAGACACAGACTCGACGCTTTAATTTTATTTTCAACGCTGACGGGTCGCCGGTGAGAAACGTCGTAGTGTAGTCTGCTTATTGTATGTAAGTGTGTGCATTAAAGTGTTATTCAGGTGATTGTGTAAAGTAATGTTGCGTTGTTTGCATTGTACTTATGGCCCTTTATTATTTTGTCTTCCAGGTGTTGCCCGCCCTTGAAGGACCGGCCGTTGATCTGGGGGTGGCAGAGACTGCGTGTGGGGATGTGGACATGGTGATCGACCCCGAACAACCGCACACAGCAAGAGGCAAGAGGAAAGAGGTGACCGCAGAGGAGGACCTTCTCAATGTCCTCAAACAACGGGTCGATGCGTCGGGTCAAATGTTGGCCACCCTCACAACGCCGATGACCCAGAGCAAGGCATTCGCGAACTACATCCGTGACTGCATGTCCATGATGACGAAGGGACAGTTTCGGTATGCTCGCGCCGCCATGAACACCATCCTGACCCAGGTCATGGAGTCTGAGGTGGCCGACGACGGCACTGTGATCTCTGGCCCAGCACTTGCCAACATTTGTTCCGCTCCCGTCACCATCCCTGTCGCCTTGCCGCCACAATCTGTGACAGCAACTTTCTCGTCATCCTCAAACACCTCCTCTTGCGTGTCCTCGGGCGACGGATTCCAGCCCGACCCCCAGCAGTGGCGCCACCAACCGCCACCCGGATCACCGTGGAGATCACAAGGCAGCGAGTACATGCAGCAGTACATGATGGCACCCCTACAGCCTGCCCCGCTGCAACCTTCACCAGTGCGCCCTGCCCCACTCCAGCCTGTGCTGCTGCACCATCTGCGCAGCCACCCTGCGGCGGTCCACCATGCGCCCCTGCAGCATCCCATGCCGCTGCTGCAGGCACCGACACCGACAGCCACATCTACACCGACTTGTTCGCCGCGACTACTAATGGGTCCGCCACGACCGCAGCATAGTCTGTCACCAGCACGGGAGGTGGCACCAACTGCAAGTACGAGCACGGCAACATCAGCATGGGTGGTGCACCAGACGCATGTTACGCCAGCACGCACACCAACGCCGACAGGGTCGGACGGCTTTCTTAATCTGTCCGGGGTGTCCGGCATTTCAACCCTGGAGCAGGACCTGTTTGTGTCCGGGGAGGTGGCGAGCCCCACACACGGCAAGGGCAACGACAACGTGGACGGCGATTCAAAGTGAAATGAACAATGTTTACCACACATTAACTGATTTAATATACCTAGACTGTTGTATATTCTAACTGTTTTTCATTCGGACTGACTATTTTGTGGATGGGGTTACATATGTATATATTTGTGAGGGTTTGGTGGAAGTTGTTTTAAATATAAAGCCTATTTGTATTGTTCTACAAATTTCTATGTCAGATTGTATTTCTTATTAAACATCATATCCTTATGTTAATCAGTAAATCATAAGTGCTTTGTGCACTACACTATAAATGACTATGGCATTTGGCCAAATGGCATTACATAACTGCATTTTTCTCTACTCCTCCCCCCACCCCTTGAATAAATGGTATGTATATTGGTTAAATATCCAGCAAAGTAATTCTCTGCATACAGTTGACCACACCCCACTGACATGTACCTGTGTAAGTCCTTACTCGTGGGGAAAAAAAACCCATTCACATCTCCCACCCCCACATTGTTAACTGGCATGTGTTTATCTCAGGTTTTACTGGGCTGCCACGCCTTATCTACATGTAGCTATCACCCTGATTAAACTTGTAAGCTGGGAAAGATTGCAGTTTGTCACAATTACTGATATCAATATATTGGGCCATGTTCACATGGGAAAAATTTACAGCGCTTTCTACAACGCGGATAATATGAAGCCAATTAAGCCGTGTTCACACGGGGAAAATGTAAAGCGATTTAGACAAGGCGAATCATATGAATAGATTTAGTTTGAAAGTGTTTCGCGTTCACACGGGCACTGCTTGAGTCGGTTTAAGGTGGAAGTGGATATCTGCGCATGAGCAAGTGCAGACTAACCAGCGCCAGTTTCGCTTAGTCGACGTCGGCACTAGAGAGTGTGGGTTCCACCTAGATATTTATAGACTAAATCATATTGTTTTGGAACCGTAAAAACTTCTGCTGGCCAGTGAAAAGCTTAAAATAAATCATTAAAAAAATCTATGTGCACCTCTAGCAGGTTCATACACCAAATTATATTATATAGTGTGAGGTGCTGAATCTGCCTCAAGTAAGTCAGTTGCGTTCACACGGGCGATATAAGTCGAATCATAAAATTCGGTTCATATAAAGCACCTACATAGGTGGTTTATAAAATCCGAATTATATGATTCGAATCGCCCCTAAACCGCCTCAGCCGCGCGTTGACACACCAAATGTGAGCCAAACTATACAAGTCGATTTTTATCATTCGAATTAACTGGCCCGTGTGAACACGGCTATAGTTTAAGTGGCATTATGCAAAATATATTTGGCCAACCATGCAGACAGTCTGAAACCATACACTTATACAGTAACATATTGAAAGAAAAGGCAAATTATAACTGACATGTAAATTCAAGTTTTATACAAATAACATATTCATATCGTTTATTAAACTGACCTATAACATCTGAAGATCTCGCATTTTATCGTAACACACAGTATATTGAACACAGTACATTTTAATATATCAATTTCAGTAACTATAAACCCCTCCATTTCATAAATTATCCAAACACAGTACATGAATATCCCACTCCAGTCGCCACACTTCAAACAGTCAAATCATGTCCTGCCATTCCACTGAACCAGCTGGCGAGTTCACCCAGTCTTTGAGCAGCTCCTGCTGTGCCTTTCCGGCCCTGGAGGCAGTGTTCTGGCCACCTATTGGTGCTGGTCTTGGTGCTGGTATGTCCTGGAGATTTCTGCCATCTCTCCATGCTCCCGCAATGAACTCGTCATCGACATTCTCTGCCCGGTCTAGTTGCTGGTTCTGCAGCGTCGGATATCGGATCCTCATGAGGTTGTGTAGCAACATGCAGGCTGTGACGATGAGTTTCACGATGGAGGGGTGGTGCTGCATCGTGGTCAGCAGCACTTGGAACCGGTTTGCCAGGATGCCGAACGCATTCTCAACTACTCTCCTAGCTCGGGAAATCCTGTAGTTGAAAATGCGTTCAGCATGTGCCATTCCCCTCCTGCTGTACGGCTTCATCAGGGTCGGCCGTAGCCCGAACGCATCGTCACCGATGATGAAGTATGGGATGGTCGTCTGGCCCGCAACAATAGGCTCTGGTGGGGGGAAACCTATGCTTCCATCTTCAATGGTGGCTTTCAGCTCAGACGCGTTAAACACCTGCGCATCGGATGCGGACACTTTACCACCAATATCCGCCCACACGAACTTGTAATCCGCATCCACCAGTGCCATGAGGACGATGGAGTACAATCCCTTGTAATTGAAGTAGAGGGATCCACTCCTTGGGGGACACCGGCAGGCCACATGCTTCCCATCAATGGTCCCGCAGGTATGGGGGAAGTTCCACCTTTGCAAAAAGTTGTCTGAGATCGCACGCCATCCGTCGGGCGTTGTGGGGCAGGTCATCACCTCGTCTATGTACTCTGCTATGATGGCCGTGCACACCTCCCTCACGATGACAGATTGGGTGTTGTGTGGCACCCTCCATGCGAACTTCATCGAAGCATACTTGTTGCCTGATGCTAGGTGTCGCAGAGTAAGGGCAAGCTTCAGGCCAGGTTCGAGCGGCTTCCTGTAGGTTGTGTAGCTTTTGGTGATACGCGGACCCACTCTCGCTAGTATCTCGTCGAACATCTGGGGAGGCATCCTCATGAAATTGACGAACGAAGCCGTATCCTCGTTACGCAGTTCGACGAGAAGCTTGTCATACATCCCAAACTCATGACGCCTGCCGATCCACTGTCGCACCCACAATCGCTTTGCCCAAGCTTGTTTCCTTCTCCTTTTGGCCTCTATATACCGCAGTAGGAGCACATTGATGTCATGGTCAGCTTTCAGAATGGCAAGTTGGTAGTCCTGCATGATGCACTGAAGTAGATGTGTCCGCTTGGAAGAGCTGAGGTGTTCTGGTGACAGGAGGACATGGTGGGTCTTTATATACTCCAAGGCAAGATGTTCACAGGACGTTCAGAACATGTTCCAATCACGTTCACATCACGTTACGCACGTTACCAACACGCTACGGGATCGTCAATGACGTGAACTACGTGACGACACGTTCGCAACACGTTATAACGACGTTATCGACCCGTCAGCGTGTCGCTCGGGCGACGATCCGTTACGTCCGACCCCGTTAACTTAACGCTGCCCACACGTTCCTCTCAGCCGGGCCGTCAGTCTGACGTGACATAACATGACTCTAACGTCATTTACGCTGCTATAACGATCGCGGAACGTCTACCTAATGTCATTGTCACTTCATCCTGACGTAACGGATTCACGTCGAGATACGTCGAAAGTTTTGTCAAAACCTCGACGCGCCCAGACGTAACATGACGTAGCTCGACGTCACTCTAACGTCATTATGACGTCATCATAACGTAACCCAATGTACGACAACATAATGATGAAAAATCACCACGTTACACTCACGTTGGCTCGTTACGTCATAGTGTGACAAGGGTATAAGTAGGCCCTCGTGTCTTAACCGATATTTGGATTTGACTTTTTGTTCACTATTTGAAATGTGATGAGGATGATGATACTAATACTACGACTAATAATAATGGTTTGATTGATTGATTGGTGGTTTCTTTACGCCGTGTCGGCAGCATAGGCCATATTCATGGCGAGAATTGTTTGTTTTTTCTTCAACCATCGCCTTTACATATAATGTAAAAGCATACAATCAGTTATGTGTCAATAGACACTTACGAATTTTTAAAAGCTAAATCATATAATTAAATAAAATAGATGAAAGAATTAATTAATCAAATTGTTTTAATGAACTATATGAGGTGGTACAGACCAGCTGCCCTCAAAAAGGCTAAAATGTCTTCTTGTTTAACTTTAGTAAAAAGGTCATGCATGCTGTTTGCAGTGTAAAATTGTTGGCGCAGTGCCATCAAATCAACACAGTTTAGTAAAATGTGCTTGACTGTCAGTGGGGACTGACATCCAATACATTCAAGGGGAGGGTCCCCCTTGAGCAGGAAAACATTTGTTAGCCATGAGTGGCCAATACGGCAGTGGCTTAGGACCACTTGGTCCCGCCGACCCCCCACATGAGAATGTGGTGGTTTTACCACAGATGGTTCAATTTCTTTAAGTTTATTAATGTTTTCATCCCACTCATGTTGCCATTTGGATTTGATGTGGGTGGCTATTAGTGGTTTCAGATCAGAGTGGGGTATCAGACACGGCTCAGCATCATAGTTCAGAACCTCCTTCGCAGCCCGATCAGCTCGCTTGTTTCCCTGGATGCCGGCATGGAAAACGAATCGCTGTATATGACATATTTAGTGTAGTCAGATAGTTCAATGACTTCCAACGCGAGAATGAGTGCTCGGGCTTCTGCCATAAAAATTGGGCTCTTATCGGGCATGCGAACGCCAAATTTCTTGCCCTGGCAAACTCCCCGCAGCAGCTGCCTGGCTTAGGTCTTTTGAACCATCAGTATACATGGAGAAGTGGTCTTCAAACTGGCCTTGAATCTCTGTGTACAGTCGTTGATACTCAAGTGGATGTGTCCCAGACTTCCTCAGTTCCGTGAGTCGGAGGATGACCGATGGCTTCCTCAGTGACCACAAGGGATGTTATGGGACCTGGGTATCCTCCAAAACATCCAAATCCAAGTACAAAGCCTCCAAATGAGGTTTCATCCGGAGCCCCAGGGGGCCGAATGAAATTTGGCTTGGCTTCATACTTGGAGTCTTTGTGTGTCTCAAACACACAACTGTACGCAGGATTCAATGCATTTGTTTTTAATTTAACAACATATTGCATGGCCAGCTTGGTTCTAGTGTCAAGTGATGGCTCGTTGGCTTCAACGTATAGGCTCTGAACTGGAGAGGTGCGAAAGGCACCAAGGGCCAGGCGCAGTCCCTGGTGATGCACCGTGTCCAGCAGCCCAATATACGACTTCCTTGCGGAGCCATATACTATGCTGCCGTAATCTAGCTGTGACCGAACTAGGGTTCGGTACACGGCGAGCAGAACATCTCTGTCCGCTCCCCACTCTGAACTATACAGCACCCTCAGAACATCGAGCGCTTTCAGGCATCGTGTTTTGAGGTACTTGATATGAGGCATGAAAGACAGCCTCGTGTCAAAAGTGAGACCCAAAAATTTTGTTTCTTTGACGACTTTTATGGGATCCCCATCTAGGGTCAGGTCTGGTTCTGCATGCACTCTGCGCAGCTGGCAGAAGTGCATGCAGACTGTCTGGGCCTTGGAAAATCTGAATCCATTCAGAACTGACCATCTGTGAATCCCATTTATACACAATTGAAGCTGTCTCTCAGTGACATTCATACCAGTACCTCTGTAGTACAAAACAAAATCGTCCACGAAAAGAATACAGGAGACGCCCCCCCCTTTTAACAGCGGCAGCAATACCGTTGACATTGACTCCAAAACGACTCACTGCCAGTATGCTGCCTTGGGGTACTCCCAATTCCTGCGAGTGCAGACAATATAAGTAGTCTTGACGTGGACGCGAAAATGCCTGAGCGCTAGAAAATTCTTAATGAAATTCGGCAGGTGACCACGAAGGCTGATCGCATAGAGATCCTCCATAATGCCATGCTGCCACGTTGTGTCATAGGCTTTTTCGAGATCGAAAAGGCAGCCACATCGTGCTCCTTCTTAAGGAAGGGATCTCTTATGAAGGTCTCCATGCAAACCAAATGGTCGAGGGTGCTGCGTCCTCATCTGAAGCCACATTGGAGGTCGGACAAGTGGTGCCTGACTCCAGTAGCCAGACGAGGCGTTTGTTAACCATACGATCCATGGTTTTACAGATGCAACTTGGGAGGGCTATAGGACGATAGTTGTTGGCTTCACTCTTGTCTTTACCAGGTTTGGGAATCGGTATTACTGTCACCTCCAGCCATGAGGTGGGGACAACACCCGACTCCCAGATGTTGTTAAAGAGTTGAAGCAACATTTTCAGCGCAGATTTGGGAAGATGCTTAAGGAATTGATAATGGATTCCATCAGGTCCAACTGCTGTATCATGCGAGCTTTCTAGAGAACACTTCAACTCACCCATGCTGAATGGGGAGTTCTAGTACTCCCTGCCGTCAGAGGAAAAGTCCAAGACCTTACGCTCTTGGCGTTCCTTGACGGCCAGAAAGCCCGGGAGGCAGGTTGCCAAAGACGAATTTCCAGCAAAGGCGCGAGCCAATCTGTCACTAATTTCATTGAGTGATGTGAGAATGGTGCCATTGTGCTTCAAGTGATGGACTACAGAAGAATCATCTCCCCTTCGCTTGATTCTTCTGATCATCGTCCAAACTTTGCCCAATGGTGTGCCCATGTAATGCCAGAAACAAATCGTCTCCAGCACTGCCTCCGCGCTTCTTTGATTGTTCTGCGAGCACGAGCCCGCAGAATTCTAAAGAGCGCCAGATTTTCAGTAGTCGGTCTCCTGTGGAATCTCCGCTGAGCTTTCTTTCGTTCCTTAATAGCCCCCTACAGCTGTCATCCAACCATGGAGGCGTCAGATGCTTGGGAGTTGCAGAAGTCTTCGGAACAGTTTTCTCTGCGATCCACCTCAGCATCTCAGTGAAGGAATCAATGTCACTGATGTCTGGAGTGAACCCCTCATGGCATAGGGTCCGGAAGGAGGGCCAGTCGGCTTGACGCAGACGCCAGCTCCTCTCTCGCTCTACGGGAGATGCCCCATCGCAATTAAGAATAATTGGGAAGTGGTCGCTCCCGCAGAGGTCGTTCCAGACCCTCCATGAAAAGTCCAGCACCAGCTCTGGTTCAACAATGCTGAGGTCGATGGCAGAGTATGTTCCATAGGCGGGATGCAGATATGTGCACGAACCGTCGTTCAGTACACACACTGCATGACCGTCCACAAGGTCCTCAATCCTCTTGCCCTTTGGGTTCCTAGTGGTCCCTCCCCACAGTGGGTTGTGGCCGTTAAATTCACCCATAAGTAAATATGGGGGCGTTGACTGGCTCACAAGGGCATCCAATTCTTGTAAGGTGAGAATGGGGCTCGGAGGAATATAGATGGAACAGAGAGTTGTAGCATCAGATGAACAGCTACAGCCTGTAGTGTTGTGTCTAATGCCACTGGCGTACATACAATATCACGTCTAACCAGGATGGAGGAGCCACCGCCAGCTCGGTCTCCAACCGGTGCGGATTTGTCAAAATTGATGTAGCCTTTAAGACTACAACTCTCAGAAGCTCTCAGGTGAGTTTCTTGTAAGCAAAGGGCAAGAGGGTGGAGGTTGCAGCACAGAAGAGATAACTCTTCAATGCTGACCTTGAAACCTCTACAATTCCACTGAATTAGAGAACCACCTGTCACTGTCATTTTGGGGCAGTGACAGGTGTTCTCCCCCTCCCCTTAGGTTTGGGGGAGAGACTGCAATCTCGACTAGTCGAGGCCTCAGCCATCTCTACTTCTTCCAGCGCCTCATATCTGTTTTTTGTTAGGGATAGAGACCCTTTCGGGACTCTGTCTGAAACAACTTTCGGTTTTTGTTTTAGAACCGTAGCCTTTTTAATAGGAATAGTTTCTTTATGTGGACTCCGACTCGGAAACCCTGGCGTTTGCACCGACGTTGCTTTTCTTTGTTGGCTCGGTCAAGTGATGGACTGGGGGTACAGCCTTGGGTTTCTCCCCAGTTAACCACGTTAACTCAGTCTGGCAGTCGACTGATCTGTTTGAAGTCTTCACTATCGCGGCATAGCTCCTGGGGCCATATGCATGGAGCAGTGTTAGAGGCGTGTGGTGTTATCCCTCTAACACTGGGTAGCTATCACCATTTATCGGCGGCGTCGAGAACTATGTCAAGCCGTATGCATGGGCGCTTAAACGGTGAGTGTTAGCTAAATGTGAATGTATTTATAGATTTGGGAAATCCCTCTGCGTTTGTAGCCATATATTAGGCTCAAATCTATTAAATGCTATCATATTTAACAGAATTACATACGCAATAAGTGAACTTTTATCAATTTAACCCTAAATTCGAACCCTCCTTAAGGCTACCGCCGCATTGGCGGCGATATTACTAGTTATATTTTCGAATCGACGAACGTAAAGTAAACAAATCGCCGCCGCATCGACGTCGCTTTCCATACTGGCGGCGGCGGCGGTTTCTTGACTGTACGTTCGTCGATTCGAAAATATAACTATTAATATCGCCGCCAATGCGGCGTAGCCTTAAGGAGGTTCGAATTTAGGGTTAAATTGATAAAAGTTCACTTATTGCGTATGTAATTCTGTTAAATATGATAGCATTGAGTAGATTTGGGTTCCATCCTGACACTAACCTAACACCGCTGTAAACCAGATATTAGAATCTCCGACTTTAAACGCACTGTGTTGGCCTAACACTGCTCCATGCATAACAACTTTTCCGCGCTAAACCAGAAATCCCGCGCTAAACGTGTTTTGCCTCCCTAACACTGGCTAATACACCTTCACCAACCACCCTGGTGGTTGGTGAATGTGTATTACCTTCGACCATCCTCCAAGCTGCCGGATAGCTCAGCCCATTCTCTGTTTTTACGCGTTGAATTGTTTTTTCTTTGATCCAAACAGGACAGTCTTTGGACGTGGCCATATGGTCACCCAGGCAATTGACACCTTTTGCCTGGTCATGGCACTCAGTGCCATCGTGACCCTTCTGACCGCACCGGAAACATGTCGTTTCGTTACGACATCAATCCTTACCATGACCGAATTTCTGGCATCGGAAACAGTGGAGCGGATTTGGTATGAACAAATCCACTACAACGCTGAGGTATCCGACTTTCAAATTCTTGGGTGGAAACGTTGTATCAAACATGAGGATGTATGTCCCTGTTTTTATGGACTTGTTATCCTTCTTAATCACTATCCGTCGAACGTTTAACACACCTTGGGTTTTGAGTTCCTGTGCGATTTCATCCTCATCACAATCGTCCAGATCTCTAGTACGGATCACTCCCTTACTCGAGGTGAGCGTGCGATGAGGAGAGGCTTTGATGGCGACGCCTGCTAGCGTGCTTGCACGTAGCAGATTGTCGGCATGAGCCTTCCTCGCACATTCCACAAGAATATGGCCAGACCGCAGTTTTTTAACATCTTTGACCGTGCCAGCAATCCCTATGATGCCTTTTTGCATGGCAAAAGGGGATATCTTCATAATAGGTTGGTCGGGTACACTAGATTCAATCATTATGAATCTAGGCCATTGGGTTTGAATTTCTGAATCGGAATTCGAGTCTGTTCTTCTTTTCTTTCCAGTTTTGGGGGGGGGGGGGGGGGGGGGGGGGGGGGTTTAGTGTCCATATTTAGTTTTTTGGTGATTCATTATCCTCGCTCCCCACCCACCATGGAGCCTTAAAAAGGGGATGTGCAGAGCTGCGTTAACCTGCAGATGCACACCAGAGATACGAGGATAATATACTCTAATATGGCAGCAAAAGAACTACTAGATTGACCCTAGCCACCGCCTTCTAGGAGTAGTGAAGAATGAAGAACTATCTATGTATGTATGTATATATATATATATATATATATATATATATATATATATATATATATATGAATAAATATATATATATATATATATATGAATAAATACAATATGGTTGAAAATAAATACATTCTTCATATCACGACTCCTAGGGCTTGGCGTGACCAGCTGATTTATTGGACTGGGCCAGTCCAACCCCTCATCTAGGTGAAGTCGGGGCCAAAGTGCAGTGTTGGTCCACAAGGAGCCTTGGCCCCTTGCAGTCCTCATGCACCAGGATCCCTTCCTCCACCGACACGAGCTGCGACTCACGGCAAACAAGTCGCCCCATTTGTCACCTTTTACGATCTGTAAGGGGGTACAAGGGAACTATTCTACCCCGGTTCCCCATGGGGTAAAATAATAATGGTGATGATAATACTAATCATAGTCACATTACAGGTAACCCTGCTCAAATGTATCTCCACAGAAGCCCACCACCTGCAGGGAGTGTGTTTTTATTAATTTTTGTATTTGTTTTATTAGAAGCATTCTTCTTTTCTTTTTTCTTTTCTTGAAGATTTATACTGCCTATCATAGATAAGTCTGAATAGATTTGTTTTCGCCATTAGACAGTTTGTCGATAGAAAGCCTGAGCCTACACTTTTACCGACCCAAGGGATTTTTAATCTCCCACACCACATAGACATGGTATAGAGCAACTGGCCTTATATAATTATATAATATATTAACCATATAAGTCTGTAACTATGAAAATACACAAGCCACTGTAGTGTCATTGTAGAGGTGATTTAGAATGGTGTGTGTGGGTTGGGGGGGGGGGGTGAGTGATGTAGTGGTGGCGTTAAAGTTGGCGTTGTGGATTCACTACTGCCTGTCTCCAACGATCCCTGTGAATCCCTGCCATGAACGGACAATTGTTCAATGTACAAAGCTTCATTTTATTGTCCCTATAATGACAGAACACCTGCTGCCCGTTGAAGACAGGTACTACTGTGAGTTAAGGGGGAGAGGGGGGCTCGAAGCGGCCAGTCCATACTGCCAAGTACCAAGGCGCTACCTAGTGTTCGGCATTACTAGGATACCAGTCGAATGAGGAAGACCAATTGTCCACAAATGAAAATTCCCCTGCTTAATCAACTAATGTACCAACAAAATGGCTGAGCGGATGATATTGTTCTCTTTTAGATATTCAACACAAGTACGAAGACTGGAAAGACTTCTTGGTGAAGCGCCTGACGGGAGCACGCACCCTGCCACACAGCTTCTACGACAAAGTGCAGGAGAGCCTTACTGAACACCCCATCAAGGTCAGTGACCCTGCAGTTTGTCGCATTATGTAGTAAGGATAATAATACCAGCAATATTATCAATTGTAATAATGGCAATGATAATAGCAGCAATAATAATAACAATAACAGCGATAATAATAGCGATAATAATAATAGTAATAATAACTAATGATAGTGATTGCAATGATAGCAGACGGGATGGCCGAATGAGTTGAGCTTCCGTCTCCCGTTTTGGTGGATCGTGGGACTCGAACCCATGGTCGAGTCAAACCAATGACTTAAAAATTTATACTTGTCGCCTCCTAGGTAGGCGCTAGGCATTACTAGGATATGGCAATGACAGGTTGGCTCAGTGTCAGGATAATGTGACTGAGTGGGTTATCAGGTCATGGTGCTGGTGGCCTGGACTCCCAGTGGGGCAGCACTATAAAGTCACCATTGAGCACGCACTGTCACATGTCAGTACCCGTCCTGATATGACCTTAGATGTTGCCAGGACGTAAAACTCCAACAACTAACCAATTTCAATAATAATAACTGTGATAACAACTAATAATACTGTGATAATAACACAGGCGATAATAATACAAAGACGTGTCAATGACAGCCTGTTACCGCTATTCCAGTCCACAACCACCGGTGGTGGCAGTACAACGTATAAACCCACATATGGTTGCATTGCACTCCCATATGTATGACATTTTGTTTGCTTACCTAATGTAAGTGAAGGGATGTGTGGCTGCAGAAGGAGTGTCTGTGCAGAACAATGGTGGTGCGTATTGACGGCGGGGCGTGTGTGGTGAATGAAGGTGGCGATGGTATGAAATGGAAGGGTACAGGAGGTGACGACATTAAATGATGGCGTGGGTAGTTATATGGGGTGAGTTATGAAGGGGAGACCGTCACCGGGTTGATGTAGTTTGGTCATTTGCAATTAACGAATGGGGAAGACGCAGGTAATGGAGGGTTGGTGATTGACAGGTTCGGTTATAACGGATGACAGACGATGAGGCTGGAGGTTTGTTTGTTGAGGTTTTACGTCTAGGCAACATCTAAGGTAATGTCAGGACGGGTACTGACTTGTGACAGTGCAAACTCATGGTGACTTTATAGTGCAGCCCACTGGGAGACCAGGCTGCCAACACCATGAGCTGATTTCCCATTCAGTCACATTATCCTAATACTGAGCTAACCAGTCTTGCCCTATCCTAGTAATGCTAAGCGCCAGACTATGTAGTGACAACTTGAGGACTAGAGGTGTCTTGACATGGAATGAATGTATATCACTAGTCTTCTATCTCTTTTCTGTTCCATCCTCTCAATTCCTACACTCAGTCTCCGTTCTGTGTCCACTCGCATTTTGATTACATCTATTTAATTGGAGAGCTGTTCTACAAGCCATGGATGAGACCACTAATAAGAAAGGATGGTTATTGATTGAGTCACGAACATAGGAATGACGTAAGCAACACGATCGAGGTTAATAAGTCATGATTTAATTAGATAGCAAGGTTAATGACTCACTCATATACAAAGGAGCCAAATGATGTGGCGGGGGGTGCTCATGAACAAAGGAAGGGGAACAACAACAACAAAGGGAATCAATCATCTATAAGGCCTTTGTCACATCTCATAGTAGAGAAGGGACCTGTTAACATAATTTATACACAATCCCCGTGGTTCATTTCCTGTAAAGATGCATCTGTTTGGGTTTGATATCCAAGCAACATCTAAGGTCATATCGGGATGGTTACCGACTTGTGACAGTGTGTACTCGTGGCAACTTTATAGTGCTGCCACACTGGGAGACCAGGTCGCTAGCACCATGATCTGATATTCCACTCAGTCACGTTATCCTGACACTGAGCTAACCAGTCCTTGCCCTATCCTATTAATGCTGAGCGCCAGGCTAGGTAACAATAAGTATACGTTTTTATAAGCCATTCATTTGACTCGGCTGTGGTTTTTGAACTCCCGACTTTCCACATGGCGCTCTACCGATTCGGCCACCACGTTCGGTGATAAATCTGTTGTTGGAATAACCGCATCTAAGCATTATCTGAGCAACCACACTACACTAACTTGTATGCCTGGTAGAAAGCCATATCCTCCAATGATCATGCCCTAATATGAATATGAATATGAATAGGAAGCAGGAAGCACTAGCAATTTAGAAAACACCAGCATAAATGGATCTATAGCTTATAATCGAAAGACACTGTTCTTCACATGGGCATGGGCGTAGGTAACAGTCCAAGTGGGCGGCAAAGGTGATCTCAAATATGTCAGAACTGAAGGATGGTGCCCACCAGCAAAGACGGGTATCATGATGTTTTTTTTTTTAGTTTTTAAAATTGTTTATTGTACATGTCCAATGCTATGTTCCTATTCGCCATGGTGGCATAGTGACTTCATATGGTACTCGTCGCCCAGAAAGCATCTGTATATCAAAGTGTCACGTGTGTGCTGTTTTACTAGGTGTCCATGAAAGTAGAGGTTGTGGACAAGACGTGTGTTTCTGCCATGCGAGTCGCCACTGTCGACGAGTTAATCGGCGGGCGGCTGCGGCTTCAGTATGTGGATAACAAGGTCAGTACAGGCATCTGTGGAGGTGAGGGGATGTTTTATTCTTTAGTAGAACATCTGTCAACACTGAGGCACTACTCTTCCTATTCTATGTGTTGACAGTTATTTATGTAAGTATTTAAAGCCGCATAATCCGATGAAAACAAAAACTTTTCAAAACCAACACAATTATCTAGATTTGATTCTACATTTCTAACTTAGATATTGGTACACCTTTTAAACATGCATTGTCACATATAATGGAATACTGAGTTAATTTAATAGAACCTGCTACTGCAGAAGCCTATGGTATCAGAGTTTTGGCATGCTTTCCAAATTTAATTTTGCATGCTTACACTTCAAATATCTCAAAAGTTGGCCATTTAAAATAAAAGTTACTTCAAACAAAAGTAAGGCAGATTATAATGACCAACCTAATATATTTATCTCAGAAAATGTCAGAAACTCAAAACCATCGGACTGTGCAACTTTAATAACCCGGTGGTCTTGACCCTTTTGGGTATTGACTCTCCTTTGTAGTCTTGTGAAATGCTGCTCATAAAATATTTGTAATTAAGACGAGGTTAAGTAAAAATACTAGACTGTCTGAGTATTGGCTCTCCTTTTCAGTCCGGTGAATTACTATCTATAAAATACTATTTGTAATTAAGAAGAGGTTAATTGCAACAAAACATTTTCCGCATATTTGCCGCTGGTTCTGGAATATCCAGAATGTATATGAATATATAATTTAAATTGTTAATGCAGCAAAGGACACACATAGTTCATATAGCTGTACCTAATGTCAGGAAAGCCTGACCTAAAAGAGTAGACATCGCAAGGGGTGACTACAAGCTTATGTGAATATCGACCACGGTGAAGCTGAGGACCTTATGCATTGCAGATGCCCTAGAGACCTCAACCCCCTATTGAATCTGTATTTTATTTATATGTATTATTATTGTTTTAATTATAAATATATGAATGTATGTATAACACATCTATATACATATGTAGCACATATATAAGTGTGTATAGCTTTATTTATATATTATATATATATTTCATATGTATATATATTATAAATATATATCATGCATATTATACATATGAAAAACGGTGACTGGTACTTCTGATGTAGTTATCGTAAACTGACAAGTGTCGTTGCGTACATTGCAGGATAAAGTTGACGAGTTCTGGTGTCACCGGGAGTCTCCCCTCGTGCATCCAGTGGGCTGGTCCCAGCTGGTAGGACACAAGCTGCATGCTTCATCAGGTCAGTGAGCAGTGGCCAGCTTGCAGAGTCATAGAGCACCTTTTAAAACAGTTTAATTTAAAAACTACATGTTTAGCGATTCCTTTGGTGGATATGGATCTGAGACTTTTTTTAATTAAAGAAGAAAAAATGTGTCCTGCTCAATCAATGGTTCAGGTTTATATAAGAATCAGTACATGGTCGTGTTAGTTCTTGTGTAAGAATAGGCTCGTTGCAAGTCATAAAATGGGAAGCCGTAATACAATATAGTTTATAAGCAGTGATGGAAAAGTTATGTCCGTTCTGCGATAAAATAGCACCTCATTGTATGATGTTTGTTAATGCTTACTCCCTCAATGTGCTGATGTGCCTTCAGAATACAAAGGTTCCGCTCTGAACAAGATCGCCATGAAGAAGTACGATAAAGATGATACCACTCCAGATATGTTCCCAAAGGTAAGGCTTTGTCACTGCAGTTTGCCTACTAAACAAAGGTGGTCATTGTACCCTTGACAAATTCACTTGATGTTTTGTGGGGAGGGAGAGAGGGATGGAATAAAAGCATTTCCAAATAGCTATTTTTTGTGTGGAGATACCTTTTTTATTGTTGTAAATGACCGATTTCAGACTCGCGTCATCTTTAATTCGAAAACGATGTTAGTTGTACAACTGATCCTAACAAAACCCTAGCAATGCCATGGTTTGGTGTTGTATGCCTGGATGCAAAAGTGGATCAGGAAGTGATAGTGTTATTTCAATAAGGTGTTGGTTGTCTGTTTCCGAACAAGGATGCATACAAAGAAAGATTCATCAAATGGATGGCAGAAATTACAGCAATTGCAGATCTCTTAGCAGTGTGTGGGGAAAAGCTCACTAATTGTACATGTTGCGTGTAACATGGGTAATTAGCACTGACACTACCTGTGGCGCCCCCTGTCGCATTGAGAGAACACTGCCGTCCATACTGAGCCTATCTGGTCAGCGGGAACTGAAGCGCGATGGCGCCACCTAGCGGGAACTGCCCGAATCAAACTGAACATAGACTCAGTAACCTGATTAATTCCCGCCAAAGCCAACGGTCACATGACCATCGCGTCCCCACTAGCTTAAGAGAGCTCACTTAACCCACAGCAGCCGAACGAACAGCACCAGACCGAGCGTCTACCCACCCACCCACACTGCTAGAATAGGCAGTACTGGCAGGCTTGAGGGTTCGGATCCGGCACACCTCGCCTGGAATTGATCTGGGCGGGGAGGGGGTGAACAGGCAGCGGGGGAAAAAGAACAGCTGGCAACGGAAGGAAAGGGGGGTGACGGTCGGGTACCTGAAAGAACAATTGAAAACCCCAGAACACTGAACACTCCGAACCACTAACCACTAATAACGAAACTTAACGCAATAGAAGGAATAAATAAAAATCCACACTATAACGTTCGGTCTCCCGTCTCGTGAATTACAGCTGTGCTGGTGAGCGCCTATTCTCTGAGAGTGTAATTGCAGATTTCTCAGCACTGACATTAATGGCATTTGAAAGCGAGATGATATGCAATGGATGCTGGCGCACCGCAAATGTGCGATCGGTTAATGACTAAGGTCCCAAAGACATGCGTTAAAAATAATGTTTAAATCATTTCCTGTTTCTTTCGGTTAAAAAAAAAAGAAAGTTGGGCTCTTTACTTCTTTTTTTCCTGCTGCCGATTCTGGAGCTTACAGTCTCTTATATAGCGGTGTTGCTTTGTGTGTGTCTGGGTGTTTTGAAGCTTACAATGTACGAATCGATTAGGAGCGCAGGCTTTCCTTTTTCTTTCCTTTTGTGTACATTAGTTGATTAAGCAGGGGAAATTTCAATTGTGGATGATTGGTCTTCTTTATTCCACTGCTCCTTGCCCTATCCTAATAATACCGAGCACCAGGCTAGGAAGCGACAAATATCCACTTTTAAGTCATTGGTTGGACTCGACCAGGGTTCGATCCCACGTCTACCAGAATGGGAGACGGATGCTCAACTGATTCGGCTATCCCGTCTTACCGTGTGGAAGGTTGGGAGTTCAAATCCCAGCCAAGTCAAACCAATGACCTACAAAATTGATACATGTCGCTCCCTTGCCTGGCACTTGGCATTAATAGGATAGGGCAAGGACTGGTTAGCTCAGTGTCACGATAACATGACTGAGTGGGAAATCAGGTCATGATGTTAGCGGCCTGGTATCACAGTGGGACAGCACTATAAAGTCACCATGAGTACGCACTGTCACAAGTCGATACCCATCCTGATATGACGTCAGATGTTGCCAGGAAAAACAAAACAATGTACGTTTCTTTTTCATATTAAGCTCATTTGGTTGTTGGTGGGTTTGTTTGTTCTTTTGCTTAGCCCAAGGACTTGCCGACGAATGGAATGCACTTCCAGGCAGGCATGAAGCTGGAGGCCATAGACCCCCTCAACCTTGCCTCTGTCTGCACCGCCACGGTCATGAAGGTACGCAATGATACAGTACCTGACTCACTGTGGTTCAGAAATGTCTTTATGCTTGTACTGGGCATGAATGAAAGATCTCGGTAAAATCGCCCATTTCCTCCATTTTGGGTTTATACTACTGCTTATATATATATATCATTTCTTTTTTTTAAACCCTCTATTTTTATTTAAGTAGCCATGTTTTCTCCGGCTATTACTTAAATATCACAAAATCCTTTCATTGGTATTTTGTGTGTGTTTAAATTGAGTTATTGTTGCTCTTTGCAGGTGTTCCGCCACAGCTACCTAATGATCGGGATAGATGGTTCGATGGCGGAGAACGGGTCAGACTGGTTCTGTTATCACGCCTCCTCTGCCTGTATCTTCCCGTGTGGTTTCTGCGAGATCAATGAGATACCACTAACTCCACCTCGAGGTGAGGCTTCATGAGTCTGTCAAAGTGTCATTCGTATCCATCTTTATATGACGGCAATCTACAGTTGTATAGCTGTGTAGGTTTATCATAGTATGTCATGTAGTAGATGTACGTGATATATCGCTCAAAAACGTCCCCTCTCCGTCAAAGTGTGCTTTGTTTCTATCTTTATATGTATGATTCAATGGCTGAAATCTAATTTAGTACATGTATGTGATGTTGCTCGAAAACTTTTCACCGAATCAGTTGAGCGTCCGTCTCCTGTTTTGGGAACCCATGAGTTTGTGGTATTAGAATACAATTATAGTGTACTAGTAAAATCCCGGAAATCCGCGAAATCCGTGTACACAGCACCAAGTGGGGTAATGTGAGATGTGACATGGCCGAGGATCGAACCCACTAACTTTCAAAGAAGTATTCAACATATAGCCAAGCCTGAGTACCGTACATATGGCTTATATTAATTTATTATAAATGCTTTGACTCTTGTATACATCACTTAATAACTGTTCAATTGTCTTTCCAAAAAACTTGTATATTTCACTTTGATCATTGTTGAATAGCACTATCAGCGTACACTAATACGTGGTGCATATGCTGCAGTGCTATCAGCGTATACTAATATGTGCTTCAAACGGTGCAGCACGATCAGCTTATACTTTTAATACGTGCTTCAGACGCCGCAGTACCATCAGCGTATACCAATATGTATGAAACCCGACTTCCGGCAATTTCCGTGATTCCCTGACAATGCTAAATCTATGGGAGAATGTCCGCATTTCCGTGTTTTTTTTCACGGAGACCACTTTCATCCCTGTACAGTATAAGGCATAGATTGGCTGGCTCAGTGTCAAGATAATGTATCTGAGTTGGATATCGTATAATGGTGCCAGTGACATGGTATGTCAATGGATTGTGTACTATCACAAGTCGGTACTCGTCTTGATATGAGCTGACGTTGCAAGGATGTAGACCTCAAATGCTTCTTTTGAGAGACGAAGTAGGGTAGAATTAAGCAACTTGTTATGGGGGGGGGGGGGGAGTCGGCTTTTTTTGGTACATTAGTTGATTAAGATGGCGAAACTTTTATTGTGAACAATTAGTCTTGTTTGTTCCATTGTTCCTTGCCGTATCCTAGTAATGCGGAGTCCCAGGCTAGATAGCGACATCTATCTATTGTTAAGTCATTGGTTTGACTCGGCCAGAGTTCAAATTCAGGGGTTTGAATCCCATAACCTACCAAAACTGGAGGTAAATACTCAACTCATTCGACCACCCCCCGTCATTGGATGGTCTATAGCAGACTGTCCCACTCTTTTATGTTACGCCATGAATTAGTGTAATATAAAAAGGGTTGTAGGACACCCCACAATAATGTTGCTGTTTCCAGGTTATAAAGGCGAATTCAAGTGGTTTGACTACCTCAAACAAACCAAGTCAGTGGCTGCGCCAGTGAAGCTGTTTGATCGCGAGGTCAACAAACACGGCTTTAAAGTTGGAGTCAAGGTTGAAGCTGTTGATCTCATGGAACCAAGGTGAGGCTTTTCTGTGGTATATCATCTAAGTGCTTTGTGAAGTGTCCCCTACTTCTATTCAGTGTCGGATTTAGATGAGGAGAGGCCCTAGGCTATTCCACTTGTGAGGCCCCTCCCAAAGACATGCCAGTGTCAAAAATGTTATACACCTTGGCTAGAGTCCTCCCCCCATAGATTTTGAGGTCCCAGCCTTCAGCCTGCCAAGCCTATAGCTAAATCCGACACTGCTTGTATTTATCAGGGTGTCTTATCATGAATAGTCAGGTTGTATTTCAGCTGGTTTAATATAAAACATAAAACAGAACAACTTCACCACTTTGGTCCTGATAAACCGATAAACGCACCCATAAGGTGAACTATTTTAGAAAAGTATCTGTTCTTACTGTACATTTGTGTGCCCTTTATAGTTACTGTGGTAGCGGAAGCACTCTTTGCCAGGTACATAGCTCACAATTGTAAAACTGCAATTCATTTTGCCAGCTCCCTAACTCACAATACGCGAATTCCGAGTTCCACTGGTCCCTCAGGAAGGACTGAAGCTGTGACCCAACATGCTGGGTCGCAGGTTCAGCATATACACACAGCAAGTTATGGTTGATGCCCCTTCTGCCTGTATCCTTCACTATAGGTCCTATTCTTTAAACTCATTATGCACCTATAACCACATCCCTGCTGATGATCAAGCTTGGTAGGATTCCTGCCCTGCATTTATGTCTGATGTAGAAAATGTTGAAATTGCCGAGAAGATATTTGACATTAGAAGAAATACTACTTTGTGTACATGTGTATTCACCACCTCACCCACCTTCCGCTGTGTAAGCTGAAGCTGCGACTCGCCATGCCCAGTCACAGCTTCCGCCCTTCTGCAGGTACTAGTGGAATTGTACTACCGCAATTCTCTTTGCCATGTCCATCACTCATAATTGTAATACTGCAGTTCTCTTTGTCAGATTCATAACTCACAATTGTAATTATGTAGTTGCCTTTGCCAGGTCCATTACTCACAATTGTCTTACTGTACTTGGGCTTGAGTGACAATTTGTAATCCTGTAATTCTCTTTGCCAGACTGATCTGTGTAGGCACAGTGACGAAGGTGGTGGGGCGCTTGCTGAGGGTTCACTTTGATGGGTGGGAATCGAGCTATGACCAATGGATCGACTGTCAAAGTCCAGACATCTACCCGGTCGGCTGGTGTGAGATGGTCGGCTATCCTCTTGAAGGCCCCAAACCTAAGGGTGAGTGGTATATGTCCAGTCTGTTTGTTTTTAAGCCATTCTTCTCAGTTATCCAGTTTAAACTGCAGCAAGAGAAACCTAACTAAGTGATAAATTTGAGTTCTCGCTCTGATGTTAAAATTATAAGTATGCTTAGTATAAAATAGATTCTCTGAAGCCTATTTGGGGAGGAGAGCTTAAGAATTAGGTATAGAGAGGGATTTGTAGTTTTCCAAGATTTTTATATATTTTGTTAATGTTATACTAATAAATGCAAATGTCTTGTGAGTGTGCGATATAAGAGGGCTAAGTTGTCAGTGAGGTATGCTTAGATGACTGTGTACATGTGCATTGCGCTAAGATGAAAGTTGATGAAATACCACTTTCTGCCCTCCCCGCCTGAAGCATTAGAGCCTACACTGGGCGACTCGTCGCCGCCACTGGTTGCCATGGCTAGGTGCAACTCGTCGCCACACCGGGCTGCAGCTGGCAATTGGTCGCGGCGAGTCGCCTAGCGCTAGTCTCTGCTGTACAAGCTCTCCTTCCCTGTTCACTTGAGCCTGCGAAGAATAACTGAGAGCTATGCCTGGCGTTTCCTTCGTAACGTTTGATGGCCTTTTGGACAAGACTAAGTTCTCTTTTAAGCGTGAGTCAGCTCTGTGCCGCCGGCACCACTCATCCTGCTGCATCACCACTGACCTCCATAGTACACCTACTGCTGATTGAACTCGCCTGTCGTGCCTTCAATCTTCCTCAAATGCTTCCCATTGTTGCTGGTGTTTTTTTCTCTCTTTGTTATTGCCCGCTCAATGACTCGTCGTAATCTGCTCCCACTATAGGTTGGTGTGAGATGGTCAAGTATCACCTAGAGAAGCCCAAAAGCCTGAAAGGTAACTGTCATATTGTACACAGATTAGGTCAAATCTCAGTATTCGCTTGATGAACCCATATTTCATACCAATGTCAAGCAAATTTTCCTCCGTAAATCTACTCTTCCTATCTGTTTTCTGTCTTGATATTAGACATCGTTCTTTGGTAGGAGTTAGCCATGCGCAATCGAGACATGAAAATCAGTCGCTGAAAGTTAGCTAATTCACGCCGTAGATGATCAATCTTTAATTCCGATGCATATTGAGTCTAAATCAACCATAGCACCGAAATGTTGATATATGTAATCGAATGCTGAGATTGCTTTGCTACGTGGCGAAGGAACAATTCACTTGAACATCTTCATATCCAGTCAGTTCGATTCATGTGCCTCCGCAAGATAGCACTTATTTAGAATATTCACCTTTCATTGAGCTGATCATATCATTAGTTAGTATAGATGGTAGAACTGCTTCATGTGTGAAATTGATTTTGATTCCGATTCCCAGCAATGGAGAACAAGATGCAGGGAAAGCGAGGGTCAGGAGGGGGCGAGGGGTGGGGGCAGAATAACAAAAGTAATCCATAATGGAGGTTTCAGTAATCTTCATGGAACAGCAAAAGCACTGTGAATTAGACAAATAGTTATTCTGCTAAAAAAAAAGATTTTAAACAAAGGCTAATATTTATATATATTTATACTATAAGTAAACGTTCTCACATTTCTTTGTTTCCTTCAATTCCAACTCCTTTGGTCGGAAATTGTGAACATTTGCAACTTATGGAACTTATTTCTTCATCTTAGTTAAAACCAATCTTTTTTCTTTTTTTATTAATGAGAAATTGGGAGATGGTGCCAGTTTGGAATGTTCGGGGTTGAATAGCTTGTAATGATTTCGGAATAAATCACATTTGTAAATGGACTTGATCTTTAACTAATCTCCATTTAGGATGGTTAGAAACCCTAATGGCTATCACAACTTGTGTTGAAATCATAAATTTTGTCACCCGGGTAACCCCGCCCTTCCTTTCCCCGTCGCATCCTATTCTATTCCAAACAATTAGACAAGCTTTGCAGCTTCATTTTGAAATAATGCATATGGCTTTCTGTCGTCCTATGCTAGTGGCGATGATGAAAGTTCTGCTGGCCTACTACATTAAGCCTGCGGTTTAAAGCCGTCAATTTCATTTCCTATATCGGACATGTGCATTGTGTGTCAGTGCTCACTGACACTCAGACACGTTCTGCTTGAGTGTGTAGATTTCATGGCCTTGCACCAACAATATGTTAATTTAAATAGTGTGTGAGACACTCTTTACAAATAAAATGCACAAATTACAGAATTTATAAGAAAGAATGGGCTCTATCGCCTCCTGTGGTTTTAACTGTTTTGTGAATTAATTCTGCTGTCATTTGACACAAACTTAACCACCTCGAAATTGTATTCCAAATCATTTTGGCTATCATTTGACATGAATCTGACCATTTCAGATTTGTATGTGAATTTCAATGTAGGCGTATGAATGTGATTGACAAAACTGACAGAATAGCTTTTCACCGCGAATATGGCCTTTGCTGCTGAGACAGCATTGAACCATCAATCAATCAATCAATCAATCATGAGATATGGCAAGTATGGTATCTGGTGATTTCAAACTGGAGGACCTCAAAGTGCCAAGCCATGTTTTCCCCTCATGTACAAGTGAAGATTATGTTCCACAGTTAGTACATATATTCAAATAATTTAACTCTTAAATCTTGTAGAAACTATAGCGACCCACACCAATACAAATACAGGACTAGTCTATTGTAGAGTGGCTCGGAATGACTTACGGTAGCTGAGTACAAAGTATAGGGGACATTTGATGGGGTAGGTTTTCGATAAGATGGTATGAAGTAAGGAGTTGAATGCTATCTACAGCATGTGAACACACTTATTATTATGGTATGAGGGTTTACTTTAAGGGATTGTGTGTGTGTTTGTTCGGTATTAGTATGGATGCTAGCTATGTAGATGTGGAACAGAGCGAAAATGTTGCGCATATTTGTTTAACAAGGATGCACAATAGTCAGCAAATCTATCTAACATTTACATGGAGATTAATGCCATCATCCTACTCCAGATGACTGCCTTTATCACACATTTAAAAAAAGTCTTTGTTGGGTGTAAATACAGTAAATTGAGAGAAAATTCGGAATGGAGGTGTTACATATACTACATGTATATATATATGGTGTATGTGTGTGTGTGTATATACATTATATCAGATCAGACCTGACTACCCCAAATTTCCTATTTGAGTACTCTAGTTAAAAGAATTGTGTACTTTCCAAATTTTGTATTATTACGCTGTCTGTTATTTTTGGTGTACTACATTTTAATTTTGCGTGTTGATGTACTCCGGCTTAAAACTGTAGAAAATATACAAAAGGTTCATGGGTAGGCAGGTCTTACCTTATATATAATGTATGCGTGTGAATGGAGTGGAAAGGATGATAATTTATTAGGTGTCCAGTACGTAGAACATGTATGGACTGGCATGCTTTTACACCATGCCCGTGTATATGTGTAAGTAGCAGTTGTGTGTTTGCAAGTAACATGGACTTGCACGTATGGTAGCAGCTGAGTTAGTAGCCTAGAACATAGTAATGTAGAAGATTGCCTATTTAGCGCCGCACCTAAGTTTAATGTTGCATGGTCCGAGCAAATATATATTTGTCAAAAACATTCTATATATCTAACTTAGTTGCTGATGCAGTAACTAGTGGTTTAGGATAGCCTATATAGTTGACCGTTACCAGCTGGATGAACCTGACTTGACCAGTAGAACATGGTGGGGACCAGACCACCTACACATCACTAGGTCAACTCTCATCACATCACCATCGCGAGATGGCAATTTGGGGCGTAGCTACAAGAGTTTTTGCCAAGCTTGCCGAAATTATTTTTGGTTCTTTCAGTTCAAATTGCTCCAAAACTAGTCATTTTTCATCAAAGTTAATCCAGAATAACGAATAGTAGGTTATAATGGTCAACCTAATGTATCTAAAATAAATAAGGCAACATTTTAAACACGGATCAGACCATGCAACTTTAGTAGTAGCCTATACATGCCGCTTGCACCGGGCTCAGAGTGACCACAGTTTGTAGGTGAAGTAATGTACAAGATTGCCTCTTTAGTGCCTAGAGCTTTGTCAATCAGAATCACTCTGCGGAGTTGTAGTCTGTCTCAACTCTATAGTGTCTGTGGAGTTGACAACGCCCCTCGTTCTGGCATCTTCAACAAAAATAAATTGTTTAGACGTTGATTAATTAGTGCGGTTCAGCCACTCTTCCCTCTCCTCTCCCCCTCTCTACCCGCACTCTCCTCTCTCCTCATGCTCTGCTTCACTCTCCTCTATGTCCGCGCTCTCCCCATACTCTCCCCTTCAACACCCCTGTACACTGTCCTCTTCTCTCCCTTCCCCTCTACCCACACTCTCCCTCCTCTACCTGCGCTCTCTGCCTCTGCCTCCTCTCTACCCGTGCTCTCTGCCTCTGCCTCTCTACCCGCGCTCTCTGCCTCTCCCTTCACTACCTACACTCTCTGCTTCTCCCTCCTCTCTACCCCTACTCTCTGCCTCTCCCACCTCTCTACCCACGCTCTTTGCCTCTCCCCCCTCTCTACCCGCGCTCTCTGCCTCTCCCTACTCTCCACCTGGGTTCTCTGCTTCTCCCTCCTCTCTACCCCTACTCGCTGCCTCTCCCTCCTCTCTATCCACGCTCTCTGCCTCTCCCTCCTCTCTACACGTGCTCTCTGCTTCTCCCTCCTCTCTACCCCTTCTCTCTGCCTCTCCCTCCTCTCTACCCACGCTCTCTGCCTCTGCCTCCTCTCTACATGCGCTCTCTGCTTCTCCCTCCTCCCCCTTCACTACCCGTGCTCTCTGCTTCTCCCCTTTCACTACCCGCGCTCTCTCTCTCCTACATCCTCTCCTCCCCATTCACTACCCGTGCTCTCTGCTTCTCCCCCTTCACTACCCGCACTCTCTCTCCTACCTCCTCTCCTCCCCCTTCACTACCCGCGCTCTCTGTCTTTCTCCCCTTACTACCCGCACTCTCTCTCCTACCTACCCGCGCTCCTCTCCCTCCCCCTTGCTACCCGCGCTTCTCTCCCCTCTCCTCTCCCATCACTACCCGCCCTCTCTCTCTACCTCCTCTCTACCCTTCACTACCCGTGCTCTTGCTTCTCCCCCTTCATACCCACGCCCTCTCTCCTACCTCCTCTCCTCCCCCTTCACTACCACTCTATCTTTCCTACCTCCTCTCCTCCCCCTTCACTACCCGCACTCTCTCTCCTACCTCCTCTCCTCCCCATTCACTACCCGTGCTCTCTGCTTCTCCCCCTTCACTACCCGCGCTCTCTCTCCTACCTCCTCTCCTCCCCCTTCACTACCCGCGCTCTCTCTCCTACCTCCTCTCCTCCCCCTTCACTACCCGTGCTCTCCCCCCCCGCCTCTCCTACCTACCTCCTCCTCCCCCTTCACTACCTGCGCTCTCTCTCCTACCTTCACTCCCCCTTCACTACCCCACTCTCTCTCTCCCTCCTCTCCTCCCCTTCACTACCCGCGCTCTTCTCCTCCTTCCCTCCTCCCCCCCTTCCCGCCTTCCGCTCTCTTCTCCTACCTCCTCTCCATTTACCCCTCACTACCCGCGCTCTCTTTCTACCTCTCTCCTACCCCTTCTCTACCGCGCTCTTCTCTCATACCTCCTCTCCTCCCCATTCACTACCCGTGCTCTGCTTCTCCACCTTCACTACCCGCACCTCCCTCTCCCCCTTCACTTCCCGCCCTCTCTTTCCTACCCC
The DNA here is from genome assembly GCA_030323885.1 of Branchipolynoe longqiensis. Lineage (NCBI taxonomy): Eukaryota > Metazoa > Annelida > Polychaeta > Phyllodocida > Polynoidae > Branchipolynoe > Branchipolynoe longqiensis. The sequence continues at coordinate 51,593,871 of CM059191.1, read as the reverse complement.
TCTCCTCCCCTTCTACCCTCCTCTTCTTCTACCTCCTCTCCTCCCCCTCTACCCGCGCCTCTGCTCCCCCTCACTACCGCGCTCTCTCTCCTACACTACCCGCGCCCTCTGCTTCTTTTCTCGACCCCCTCACCCGTGCTCCCTCTCCTCTCCCCCCTCACTACCCGTGCTCTCTCGTCGCCGCTCCCCCCCTTGGACACTTACCTGCGCTTCTCTTACCTCCTCTCCTCCCCATTCACTACCCGCCACTCTCTTCCCCTTCCTCTCCTCCCCCTTCCCCCCCACTACCGCGCTCTAACTTTCTACCTCCTCTCCTCCCCCTTCTCGACCCAGCTTCTCTTCCTACCTCATCTCCTCCCCATCTCTCTCTCCCTCCTTTCCTCCCCCTTCACTACCCACGTCGTCTCCTCCCATTCTCTCTCTCTTCCCTCCACTCCCCCCCCACTTCTCTCCCCACGCTACCCATTCCTCCCCGTCACTACCTGAGCTCTCTCTCTCCGTCCTCTCCTCCTCTTCTCTCCCATGCTCTCTCTTCCCCTTCTCTCTCTCCCTCCTCTCCTCCTGCTTCTCTACCCACGGTCTCTGCCTCCTCTCCCCCTTCTCTGCTGTGTTCTATATCAGGTCATGGTGCTGGCAGCCTGGTTTCCTATAAAGTCGCCATGAGTGTTCATTGTCAGACGTCGGCATCTGCCCTCGTATGATCTTAGATGTTGCTAGAATGTAAAGCAACAAACAAACAAAAGATTAGCTATGTTTTGTGAGTTAAATTAAGATTGGTTGCTAGTTGGAAAATCACCCCCTGGGGAAGTAATACAGTGACCGTACTACATGTTGATACCAAAATGTCGCAAACGTGGCACTAAGAAAACTAACGTAATTAAGGCTAGCGACTAACAGCTAAGATAACAAGGCAACTACCAAATTGAGAATATTGCTGTTCAGCGGTGAAAACAAGCCATGGTGAAACTTACTTGTTATGGACAGGGTAAATAAACTATCACCAAAAAAAGAACTATTGGAATGCAATTAAGAACTTGTGAGTGAAAGACTACGTCTTCGTTTGCTCTTAGTGATAGCTATGTGAAATGAGTGTGTCTGATTGCCTACGTCTATGCCCTTTGTGAGTGAGTATGGTTGAGTTCACATGTGACCGCATGGGTGAATGTTTGTTGGCTATTTCAGTTTGCTTGCTTGTTATTGTGTTTTGTAGGAAATATACTAGAAATGTTGCTATTATGTTGGGGCCCGTTCCTGGCCTGTAATGTTATGTTGCCCTCACTTCGCTGATCAGCTGTGCAGTGCAGTTTGAATGATACCAGGTTGGGTTTTTTGCAGAACCTTGCTACAGCTGTTTTAAATTCCCATGTCGTTCTCGTTCTGAACCTAATTTCTTTATTCTCCCACGTCATATATGCATTTCAACATGCCGTGTTGAAAAGGTATTACAAAAAAAGAAAATGGTTACCAGGCTGGAAATGCTATTTTTAAGGGGTTGTTAATGTCATAAAATAATCTCAATATCTAACACATCTGTATTATTTACGTGAATGTTCTTCTCCCTCTTACCCCTATCTTGTTCTTTGCATGCCTATTTAGTCAATAATATCATGACTATCACAATATTGAAATGCCCATGAATATAAAACGACCCAAATGGGTATGATTTACATACACAAACGTACATGTCTTGAAAATATAACTAGGCATCATACTGTAGAGACATCGGGTAAAAAGGAAAGGAATGGGGGGTGGGGAGGAAAATGGCAGGTTTGACTTAACACTTAGGCAAGCTGGAGATGTGGTAGTCACATGACGTGAGTGTGTGCCTGGCGTGAGTGGTAATGAGGGTGGAACAGAGTGTAATCTGTAATGCATCTTCCAGGATTCAATGTCCAAAATCTCCATTGCAGACCAAGTGTCGCCACTGCCGCCCCTCACCCCGCGCAAGCGCAAGACGAAGAGCCAGATCTACCGTGGACCACGCAAGAGTATGTGTCGCCAGTTTTCTAGTTAGCGCCCTGCTTTGTAACCAACTTGGGCACAGTCTCTTTAGATGTAGTGAACTGTTTGACTACGAAAGCCAAGGCTGTATCATATGCACATAGTTGAAACCATGCCTCTTAGAGAAGTGCCTTTGTTGTCTTTAAAGTTGCATAGTCCGATGAAAGCATAAAATATTCACAACCAAAACACCTACCTAGATTTTATCCTACATATCCAAATTAGATACGGGTACACTTATTAAACATTTGTTGCTACACAGCACCGAGGATATGATATTTTGTCTCCGACAGCTACAAGAAAAGTGCATTGAGCAAGACCGACCACTGTACATGGTATTTGTCGATTTCACTAAGGCATTTGATACAGTCGGGAGGACCGGGCTATGGCAGCGACTGAGGAAGTATGAATGCCCAGAGAAGTTCACAACTATGATCGAGGCTCTTGATACAGGAATGATGACGAATGTCAGTGTTGGAGGGGAAGTCTCGGAATTGTTTGGGATTACCAATGGGGTTAAGCAAGGTTGTGTACTGGCCCCCACGCTCTTCTCCATCTTCCTATCAGCAAGGCTACCTATTCCAGCCTACACTCACAGGAACAAGGAGTACCTCAAGGCAGCATACTGGCCGTGACCCTTTTCGAGGTCAAGGTCAATGGTATTGCTGCTGCTGTAAAGCGGGGGGTCTCCTGTAGTCTTTTCGTGGACGACTTTGTTTTATATTACAGCAGTGCTAACATGAATGTCATAGAGAGACAGCTACAACCAAGTATAAATGGGATGCATCGATGGTCAATTCTGAACGGTTTCAAATTTTCCAAGACCAAAACAGTCTGCATGCACTTCTGCCTGCTGCGTAGAATGCATGCGGAACCGGAGCTGACCCTGGATGGGGATCCCATTAAAGTCGTTGAGAAAACCAAATTTCTGGGCCTCATTCTCGACGCAAAACTGTCTTTTGTGCCACATATAAAGTACCTGAAAACAAGATGCCTGAAAGCTCTAGATATTCTGAGGGTGCTGTCCAGCTCAGAGTAGGGAGCGGACAGAGATGTTCCGCTCTCCATGTACAGAACCTTGGTTCGGTCACGAGTGGATTACGGCAGCATAGTATATGGTTCCGCAAGGAAATCATATATTGGGCTGCTAGACACGATCCACCACCAGGGACTGCGCCTGGCCCTTGGGGCCTTCTGCACCTCACCGGTTCAGAGCCTCTACGTCGAAGCCAATGAACCATCACTTAACAACAGGAGAATCAAACTGGCCATGCAATATGTAGTCAAGATAAAAACTAATGCATTGAATCCTGCACACAATTGTCTATTCGAGCAACATGACGAATCCAGGTATGAAGCCAGGCCGAATTACATCCGGCCACTGAGGCTCCGAATGAAACCTCATTTGGAGGCCTTGGGCGTGGATTTGGACGTGTTGGAGGATGCCAAAGTCCCAGAACATCCCCCGTGGTTGTTGAGGAAGCCATCGGTTATCCTCCGACTCACGGAACTGAGGAAGTCTGGGACACATCCACTCGAGTACCAAGGACTGCATGCAGAGATTCAAGGCCAGTTTGCAGACCACCTCTCCATATACACTGATGGTTCGAAAGACCAAAGCCGGGTAGCTGCTGCGGTAGTCTGCCGACGGGAAAGATTTGGCGTACGCATGCCCGAACTGAGCTCAATTTTCACTGCAGAAGCCCGAGCACTCCTTCTCGCGTTGGAGTGTATCGAGGTATCCAACCACACTAACTATGTTATATACAGTGATTCGTTCTCTTGCCTCCTGGCTGTTGCTGGACTGAAAACGAATCACCCTATTCTAGCAACGGTCATTTATAAAATGAACCAACTGACAACGGATGGGTATGACATCCACCTGTGCTGGGTGCCTGGCCATGCCGGCATACAAGGAAACGAACGAGCTGATTGGGCTGCGAAGAAGGCCCTGAACTGTGATCTTGAACCGTGTCTGATCCCTCACTCTGATCTGAAACCACTAATAGCCACCCACATAAAATCCAAATGGCAACATGAGTGGGATGAAAACATTAATAAACTTAAAGAAATTGAACCATCTGTGGGAAAAAAGCCACCACAGACTCATGCGGGAGGTCGGCGGGACCAAGTGGTCCTTAGCCGCTGCCGTATTGGCCACTCGTGGCTTACACATGCTTTTCTGCTCAAGGGGGAACCTCCCCCTGAATGTATTGGGTGTCAGTCCCCACTGACACTCAAACACATTTGACTAAGTTGCGTTGATTTTTTGGCCCTGCGCCAACAGTTCTACACTGCAGACAGTATGCATGACCTTTTTACTAAGGTAAAACAGGAAAACATTTTAGCCTTTTTGAGGGCAGCTGGACTGTACCACCTCATATAGTTTACTAAATAGATTCTATCAATTATTAATAAAACTTTTCTTTTTCTATGGGAATTTGTTTCCCTTGACCACAAATATATGATTGTGAGCTTTCTAATTTGCTATCCACCCTACTATATGGAGCCGAGGCTTGGACAGTGTACAGACAACAGGTGAAAAAGCTGCATGCCTTCATGATGCGACATCTGCGTTCAATCATGAGGCTAACCTGGAAGGACAAAGTGACAAATAAGGAAATATTCGAACGGACGGAGCTGCCCTCTATTTGAAGATCTTCTGATCAAAAAGAATCTCCGGTGGACTGGACACCTCATGAGGATGTCATCAGACAGGCTACCAAAGCAGATTGTCTACTCTCAAATGTCTTCTGGTTACAGAAAGAGAGGGTGCCCTCGTCTGCGATTCAAGGATACCATCAAGAGAAACCTGAAGCTGAGAGAAATTAAGACCGACTCATGGACATCACTCTCACAGCAGAGGGCTAAATGGAGAGCGGCAGTCAAGTAATGAAAGCAGTCTTTGTCGCATCGAGACCGACAGCATGATGATGATGATGATGATGATGATGATATGCAGAAGGAGATACAAAGCCAATTTAATAAGAACCTGTTATTGCTGAAACCTATGGTATCAGAATTTTGACGTGCTTGCTAATATAAATTTGGCACGTGTTCACTTCAAATATCTCCACATGGTTAGTCATTTCAAATAAAAGTTTCTTTAAACTAGAGAAAAGTACATTATAATGATCAACCTAATGTATTTTTCTCAGAAAATGGCCAGAACTCAAAACCATCAGACTATGCAACTTTAATTCAGCATACTTATTTAAACAAATTTGGGGCGAGGCCACATGATTTAGTTAGTAAATAAGTTTAATACATATCTTAGATACCCATCTACTTTACCCACTGATGGCTACTGTGACTGACATGTCCAGAGGCATGTAAGCACCTTCCTACTGGGTAGAGTGCTTATGTTAAGAGATCTGTGGTTGTGAGTCGGGGATGAGGTTGTGTCAATGTTTCACCAGTTTTCAAGCACTACACTTGTCAGGGACCTATGTTATAGAGTGCACAAGGCATGCCAGTGGACTGACCATCCCCCTCCCTTGAAGGTGCACAGATTGATGGTTTTGAGTTTCGGCCATTTTTCTGAGATAAATATATTAAATTGATTGTTATACAGTAACTGTGATTTTAAATGGCTAACTTTGGAGATATTTGAAGCGTAAACATGCTAAATTAATTTTGGCAAGCAACCCAAAACTCTGACCCCATAAATTAAATTTACTCAGTTTTCCTTTGTATGTGGCAACACGTCATTAATAAGTGTATCAGTATCTAAGTTAGATATGTCAAATCAAATCTATGTGAGTTTTTTAGCTTGACTAATCTGATGCTTAATCGGAAAGTGCAACTTTAATGCGCACCTATAGCAGGGTCCATGGGTGATAGCTGTATGTGTATGGCGCACAGCGGCTCGGCTGTAGACTACTGAGGGAAGCTAGGGACCTTCCCCATGTACCTTGTGGGTGCTTGCACTATTTGATCATCACGCGAAAGGTGATAGGTGATTCTTATTAGTATTATAAGTATGCGCTGCTCAATTTCTGAGTAGTGCTAGAACCTGCATCTATAAATATATGAATATGCTACCACTATGTAACTAAACTATATTTGTGTATACAACTATGGCCGGAAGATCAGTGCGTCAGTGCCAAAAAGATATTTGTTCAGCTGAATGAACATTTTAACAACATTTTTTAAATGGTCAAATGGATATGGGGATTATAAGCAATTTTTGCAATTTTGTAATATGTATGTCAGTGTTGCCACATTGCAGCTCTTTTGAAAGATAAACTAGTTATTGCTGGTTGTTCTTACTATTTGTAATATTGTATGGATGATGCAATTATACTATTTAA
>CM059191.1:51514211-51587057 GCA_030323885.1 Branchipolynoe longqiensis | reverse complement strand
TCTCAAGATCCAAGATGGCCGTGGTCACATGATTCCATTCATCAATCACAGTACAATGCAGTGGTCACATGACTTAATCCTCCAATTAGAATACAATGCAGTGGTCAATGATCATAACAATACCATGTGGGGGGGGAGGGGGCATGTGAGGTGACTCTTCCAAAGACTGTTCTTAGCCAAACTCGGAAGTGACACTCCCTCCAAAGACTATTCAATTATACAAATTCTATACTCAATGAATAATAGTTTACCAATTTCACACATCCCTCATATGCCTTTGGGTTTTTATATTTTAACTCTTATCATTATATAGACAGTCTGTAATTTATTATAGTAATTTCACCTCGGTTCACATGTATCAAATCGGACAATTTTACATTGTGAGGCTGGTGAAGCTGGTGATGATGATAAAGATGCAGAGGAGCAAGAGGTGATCATGGACAATGCTTCTGAGGTCTCCTTAAATAAAAAGAACAAGGCAGCACGCTCAAAATCAACTAAGAATTCACACCACACGAAGGAGGCTAATCAGCGATCGGCGAAATCCAAATCGCAGTCGTGCGAGGAGATCTTTGAAAGACTTCACCGGGCTGAGACCATCTCCTTCTCTGGCAGTGCGGTTGAGAAGGCGCCTCGTGCTGAAGATATGATATCGAAGAAAAGCACTGCAGATGAGGACGAGCTGAAGGAGATCTCTGACAGGCTTTTCTCAACCCCTATCGCACACTCCAAGGAGTATAAGAAGCCACGGGCCCACGACATCATCAGCCGTTCAGACGTCGATCCAGAGGAGATTGACCGCATCTTCGACCGCCTCCATAAGACTGACACAGTGTCCTTCTCCAGCCACGCGATGCTCACTGGCCCCACCGCCGTCGATGAGATCTCACGAGAGGTGAGCTCAAACCGGGAAGTGCGACAGATCGCAAAGCGGCTCAACTCTGCACAGACACAGAGTAGCTCGGCTAGTTCCAGCCGCTGCCGACTGCCGCCCGACGCACCCCCAATTGGCTACGGCACAAAGACATATCCGATCATCAAGGGCATTGAGACGCGCTTTCGTGGAAAGAAGTCCCTGGGCTTCCCAGCGGTGGCCGCGTGTACGGAGCGGCTGCACACTACCCACACCCGCTCCTCCAAATCTCGCATGGATGCCCCCATCTCTGAGAAGCCAGTGCTGATCCTCAGAGAGGGACTCTACCAACCACAGGCAGACAGCGGTAGACGGTAGTAATTAATAGCAATGGTGGGTTGCTAGTAATAATGCTGATGACACTAATAATAATAGTAATAATAACAATACTACTCACAACGGACAAATTGTATTGTCTGTTATTGAAGTAAGTCTAGATTTGTGCATTTCTTATTTTAAGCTGCGGAGTAAGACACCAAAGTTAACCGTTTGATCTGAACTAACTAACCAAATTTTCTGCTAGGTCTCTCTCACAATGCTACGGTTGTGTACAGCCTTTTCAGTATTGAACTTATTGTGCTCATGTATAATTTGTTCATCACCAAAAACTTTCAACTTATTTACTTAATATTTACTGTGGATAAGTACGTGGATGCGTAGTCCTATTTGCAATTAAACCACATTACATATGTTCCCTTGTATCCAATTATGAATACTTTTTTCAACACGATTGGTAACATGCATAGGAAATTAGTAAAGGGTATGCATAACTCTGAATTCCTTCTTGTAGCTTTGTATTACACTACGGTTTGCACAGTTGCACCTTGGTGCGTGTATGTTCACAGTGAGGATATCTCATGCATTTGATTTCAATCTGGTTGAATCTCGATTCAGATTCAAGTAACACAATCAACTGATGTGAGCGAAAATGAGGTAGGATCCTTTTGAGCTGAGATAGTTACCAAACTGAATTATCATGTAATACAAATGAGGAAACGGATTCCCAATATCCGATCAACGCGACACTATTCAAATTGTCGGTTGCTATGTGATATATGCTTTTAATGACTTCCGAATTAATTTGGGACTGGCATATTTGCATAGGTAGTTTAGGGATTATCCATAAATGTCAATGGTTTTCGCAATCATATCAATATTATGATTTTTTTTTACCGTCGCCACACTCTCCTAATCCTCACATAAAAGTGACGATAACATGTGACGTGACTGATATTATAACATGAAAAGCAATCCGAGCTTGGTTTTTACCATCTCAGCCCGCCCGTCCCCTAATATAATATTGTTTTAAGATTGCGTAGAGCATCCATATTTATAGATCGTCCCTTGCACGAATTATTCTATATTCAGCTTGCATGGCAACATGGTCGGTGCTGAATTGTGTGCAGGTGTATGACAGGTAACTGCGGGGGGGGGGGGGGGGGGGGGGGGGGGGGGGGGGGGGGGGGGGGGGGCAACCAAGGACTAACACTTAAAGCTGCACAGTCCGATGGTTATAAGTATCTGTCATTTCTTTGAGATAAATATAGTATAGGTTGATTCTTATAATATATCTTACTTTAGTTTGAAATAATTTTCATTTTTAATTACTAAGTTTTTAGATATTTGAAGTGCATAAATGTGTGTATATATGTAAATGTATTCATATTATATGTATATATGCATAATTATATAGATATCTGTTTATACATATAATAAGCTTGGCAGAGTCGGTTCGCAAAAAGTGCTCAATTACCAGTGATCCAAGTTTCCCTGTCACCGGACGAGGTTGCTGAATTGGTAAGAGCGCTGGCTAGCTTCCCGCCGGAAGGTCGTGGGTTTGAATTCCGGCCGAGTCAAACCAATGACATACACAATTTATACATGTCGCAACTTAACCTGATACCTGATATTTTTAAGACAGGGAAAGGCCTGGTTTTCTCAGTATGAGGATAATGTGAACAAGTGAATTATCGGGTTATGGGCCGGGTTTCACAGTTGTACAACACACTGAAATCGCCATGAGTGCACACTGTCACAAGTTGGTACCCGTCATAATATTACCTTAAATGTTGCTAGGACCTAAGCTTTCCAAACAAGCAAACACACCAAACGGGATCAGTCAGGTGCACACTGGGTTTATTGAATATCCTTCACTCACACACTGTACATGCCACTAAATATAACATGGGTGCACGGCGGGTTCACCTGAACAAAGGGCATTGGCGTCTGAAATAACCTGCACCTTACATAGTGTTGCCAACTCTCAAGAAATTCCCGTGAGAGTCACGGAAATTAAAGGTTCTGATCAGTCACCTGACGAATTATGGATCGACCTCAATATTCCACGAATTGTACACAAATGTTACTATTTTTGCTCCTTTTTTCCCCTAATTCATATCCAGTACTACAGTGTACTTTTAAAGTAAATATGTTATGCCTATGCTAAAATATTAGCCTATAACCTCTGGAAAATGCCCTCAAATAGTCCATTTTCAAGCTATTTAAAATGAATTTCTGGGGGAGGGGGGGCATGCCCCCAGACCCTTCTCGCAAGCTTGCTGCTGCTCTCACTTTAGTTGCACGACTGCTAAGTGCTATTCAAAACATCAAGGATTCTCAATGCCTCCAGGTTGGCAACCCTGCTTACACCATGCACATTGCAGTGCAGGATATTATTGCAGAGCAGTCAATGATTTTCTGGTAAGCAACATAGAGCATGGTTGCGTCAACTTATACTGAATTATATACACAATCAGGTAATTGAACATTTAATAAATAAATGGCGAAGGTATAACGAAGCACTGAGTATCTTGACAACTGATAGTTGTTATGATAGTTGTTATTTAATCATAGTTGGGAGAATAATCTCAACCTATGAAGGTTTTTGATTAAAGGGTAAATCGGTAATTGCAGTCTACCATAGGCCCTACGCCCATTTAAGGATTGACAGCGCAAGTTCCCTATTATCCCGAGTTCTATTATCCCGAGTCCTATTATCCCGAGTCCTATTATCCCGAGTCCTATTATCCCGAGTCCTATTATCCCGAGGTCTATTATCCCGAGTTCTATTATCCCGAGTTCTATTATCTCGAGTTCTATTACCCCGAGATATGTTATCCCGAGTCCTATTATCCCGAGTCCTATTATCCCGAGTCCTATTATCCCGAGTCCTATTATCCCGAGTCCTATTATCCCGAGTCCTATTATCCCGAGAGTTATTGAATATTAATGCACTTTATTAATACAAAAGCCTTCGGCTCTCCCTTGGGGCGGCCTGTCGACTGAGATTAGGATCGTGGGCGGGGAATAATTTAGGTAGTAGCACTGCACATAGTATTGCAAGTTGGCTCCGACATGCACCTGGCATGCTCACCATTATTTAGCCACTCCTTAGCAATGGATCGATATACTAACCATGGCTGGGCTAACAAACTGTTTGTTTGCACTCAGTGTGATTACATCACTTATTTGTGCCTTTGACTTTTTTTTGTTTAACCCCAGAGTGATGCTCGAGGGTATTATTTGTAGTCAGTCAAAAATATATCAGCCATGTCACACTCCTCTGATCATTTATGCACAATATGTGATTAGATGTTGGAGGCTTTGAGCTGGGTGTTGGGCTGGACTCGTCCGTGGTGGTTGATATGGGGGGTGGGGGGTGGTAACCTAAATAATCGAATGAGGAACACTGGATTAGATGTCTTCAATAAAGGCAAAGTTAGTAGAGTGATAACGAAGATTTAGGACTGTACCAGTATGACATTGTCCGGTTGTGAATAGTACCGTATTTTAAAGGACTTTCTATCTGTATATGAAACATTCGCAGAATGGTTATTTCCCTATATAATTTAGCAAGAGCAGACAAAGGCAACACGCAATAATATACATTATTTACCTGCTACTAATTATAATGTAGGCTATTATAATCCTGTATCGGCACCTTGTATTCCCAAGGGTTCATCCATCAAAGTACTTACAGAGCTAATTTAATGTTAGTTAAAGCTGCATAGTCCAATGAAATATCAAATTTTCAAAACAAAACCAATTATCTAGATTTGATTTTACATATCTGAGTTAGATACTGATGCACTTATTAAGCATTTGTTTCTGCGTATAAAGCAATACTGGGTCAATTTAACAGAACCTGTTACTGCAGAAGTCTATGGTGTCAGAGGTTTGGCAAGCTTGCCAAAACTAATTTTCCATCTTTGCACTCAAAATATCTCAAAAGTTTACCATTTAAAATAAAAGTGACTTTGAACTAATGTAAAGTAGATACTAGTGATTGATCTAATATATTTATCTCAGAAAAAATACAGAAATTCAAAATCATTGGATTATGCAACTTTAACTTCAGTGGTGGGATGCGAACCAGTCTTGTTTAGCATTACAAAATAATACATAACAAAAATACATACTAGTTCCCTTTAAACTACATCATCATATAACAGCTAGGAAGATACAAGAGTTATGTTACAGGCTTTTCATGGAAGGATGCGTATGAAGATGGAGGGACCAGAGGAAGAATTTGTTGGATTCATTTGGTGATTGAAACTTTTTTTAGTAGAATATATATTTTCATTTAAATTTGTCAAACATGGTCAGCAGTAGGACGCCGACAGTGAGCTCGTCTACCATCCTCCCCGCCGCTGTTCAACAGCGGCGGGGAGGATGTTAGCACACTAGCATCGGAATGGCAAGGTGTAGATTCGAATTCCGCTCTAGGCACAATATTTCTCATTTTCATCACCCCAAAAACACAAATATATTGACTTAGTGCATGCATGTCTACAGGAACATTTTGTTTGGTATCGTGTCGCAAATCGCAATACAAGTTATGTAGATCGCTAATCAATTTCCAAATTGCTTAGCAATTGTTGCTAATCAAAATTATATATATTGGTCACTCTCCTTAAAACTGGCCATAAATGTCACATTGAGAGTTCAAATCTAATATTTGAATTTGTTGGTTGCAAATGAAAGCTGGAAATGTCACCTTTTCATCTATGTAAGATATAAATTGATGAGATAAAATATAATGGTGTAGTCCATGATTAAGCTATGTCATATGGCAGTATAACATGTGTTGCTCAGATGTAACACATGTTAGGACGCCACACAGTCTGCTTAATACAAATCTAAGCAGATTTAAATAATTTCATACTGAGAAGCATATTAATCATGGCATAATATACAGCAATATGTAGTGCTTATATTGATAAAAAAGAAGTAATTCCGAGTCATGCTTTATTCACTAAATAGTGTACAATATTTGTGTGGCATCCAGACACCACTGATTACATCTGTGACAGAAATTTGTAATGTTATTTCTGAAGACATCAAATAATCTTTTTAATAAATTTAAGCATGCATACATACATGTTAATAAATACTTCCTTTTGATTATGGAACTGTCTTGTTTGATATCTCAATGCAATACAAGATGTTAGTAAGGATCCAACCATATCCCATATGTCATGTTACAAATGGTGTTTTTTTTGGGTACAAAAACACTTCATATCTAAAAAGACCAAAGTTGCGCACGGTTTATTTTATTTCCCTTCTTTCTTACATCAAATCTGAACATGAATATGAAAAGTATAATGAAAAGGATAAGTAGAACGTTTTTTTATTGATGTTTTAAAATCCTATCCCATGCTGATCAGTTTTCAGGAGAGTGACCCATATACAAGGTGTAAGGGTGGGGGGTAAAATTCTTGTCTTACATTATCTGGTGTGGCATTATTAAGCTAAGCTTAGACCTAACCGATCGTGGCCAACTTGTCTAGTACGGACTGTCTGTCTGGCCTCTGAAATCTACTCATGGTCAGCAAGACACTGCCCAATTCTGCTCCTCTTCATTCTTCATCCGAGTCAAAACAAAGACATTAAATTCATAGACTGCATCGCTCAGCGTGAGGATAATGTGGCTTAGTGGGGGATATTGGGTCATACTCATAGTGAAGGTGGCACGGTATCCCAGCGGAGCAGCACTATGAAGTCAACATCAGTACACACTGCTGTCACAAGTCGGTAACCGTCCTGATATGGCCTTAGAATGTAGCACACCAGTAACCCAATCGAAGTCCTTCATCCTCCCCCGTCTTGTTGTGTTGTTGTTGTTCTTCTTCTAATCCAATGATAGCAATAATCTTCTCTTCTTCTTGTTCTTCTTTTAATCAGATGATATCACCAGTTCTTCTCTTCTATTTCTCATTTTTCTTCTTTTAGTTATACAGTACCTGTGTTCATCTGTGAATGAGATAGGAGCAACAGTTCCTCTCTTCTTCGTCTTTTCTTCCTCTTACCCCCTTCTCCTTTAAATCAGATAGTAACAACCGTTATTCTCTTCTCTTTCTTTTAATCCAATGGTCGCAACAGTTATATTCTTCTTCTCCTTCTTCTTTTTCTTCTTCTCTAAATCATACAATATCAACCGTTCTTCTCTTCTTTTTCTTTTAATCCAAAGGTAGCAACAGTTCTTTTATTCTTCCTCATTCTCCTTCTTTTTTTCTTCTTTAAATCAGACAGTAGCAAACGTTCTTCTCTTCTTTTTCTTTTAATCCGACCATAGTAACAGTTCTAGTCTTCTCCTTCTCCCTGTCTCCTTCTTTTTCTTTTTCTTCTTCTTTTAATCGGACAGTAGCAACAATTCTTCTCTTTTTCATCTGACAATAGCACAGTTCTATTCTTCTTCTGCTTCTTCATATCACCGGACGAATAGCACTAATTCAAATTGCTATTGGGATTCCGACGAGCAGACCTCAGGTTCTGTTTGATCGGGCACAGACAGCCGAGTCGACTAGTTCAGGTGGATAAAGCCTGTCATGAGAATTCACAATCCACTATTTTGGAGTAGTTTCTCGTTGAATGTTTCGTAACTGCAAACCCCAGTCATTACAACGCCCGGAGACCCAGCACAACAAACCACCCCTCTGATCACCAACTTTTCTTTCCCAACTAAATAAATAATTAGATTGTCTAAGTCAATTCTACTTTAGTAATAGATCTATGCTATTTGAATAGTAGCAGTCCATACTACATTATTGTTCAGAATGATTGTTTGTACAATTAGTTATAATCTAATAACTTCTTTTTTTATTTGCGAATTCGGATATTTGGTTTCGGAATTTAGATATTTGGTTTTGGATTTTTGATTAACAACGATATATACATTTATTTTATGTTTTTTAGAATGAGCATGTAGCCCATTGTTGACGTGGGTGTCTGGATTCATGCTTTTGGCAATGAGAGTCAGGAGGGCGGTATTAATTGCTACAACATGGTACCCATTCGTTGGCTCCGAATCAACGACATAAAAGATTGGCCTAGCCCTAGAGACCACCACAACGGCAACCACTCTGGCCACCACGACTTAATACTAATAATAATGCATTAGCCGATTAGGTGGATTCTACAAGCCTTAGGTCGACGTGTGGTATAGCATATATGACCGGTACAAAAATGGTACACTCCCCTTCTCAAACCTAAATCTGAGCTGCACATTGAAACTCACATTGTGGCAATGGATTAGGAGCAGGCTTACCACTCACATTGTGCGAGCTGTAAGTCAGTAATTCGGTCACTCTTTCCATTAATAATAATATTCTTTTGCACTGCCCTCCCCTTCCATCAGTCATGATGTGTTTTATGCATTTATGTATTAAGTTAATCTAATGGTATTTGTGTGAAATCTACGTTACAATGATGGTTTAAGGAAGAGAGGAATCGATCTCTTGCTTTTACTCATTTTCTTTTGCTAGATATAGGCCTATGTGAGAGCTGTATTCTATACGTGTGTATGCGTGTCTATATGTGTAGCGTGGAGTAGGGGTGGAGTGGCTGTAGGGTGTGTGGGTGTCGAGTAGGCTCCAGACTTTTTCTACTTAACAACTGGTGGTATGCCATGAACTGGATTAGGCACGAGTCAATGCATGCACACTCATCGCAGGTGCAGATTAATGCAGGGCGTCAGTCCCAGGACCGCCGCGCCAACGCACACTACAGGAGCAGAGCAGGCAGGAACAATTCACGAGCACTATCAGGTCCTTCCACACCACAGCACTGTGTTCATAGAGAGAGGTTCTACGTAACACTGCCGACCATCGCTAAGCCATACGGTTGCGTGGAGTTGAGTAGCAAGGACGGGTGAAGGGAGCAACAATAGTGGTAGTCCATTATGCTAAGTGTTGGGTCCATTCGCACCTTAGTTAGCAAAAGCGGAACCGAAAGTGTATAAGGAGTCTTAGGACAGGCACTTAAGGCCTAATAAAGAGGCTTCGTTCACAGAGAGAATCACCAAGAAGTCAGCGACAAGGGAGGGTTGTACAATCTGAATTAGGGAAAGCGCTACTGGAAGTATAGAAGGACCCTATAGAAGTCGACAAGCTGGGAGTTAATTACTGTTGATACAATCATAAGAAGGTGACCCACGAGAGAGGTCAGAGGCCACGGTGCGGGTGAGGTCAAAGACGAGTGAGTGAGTTGGGTCAAACATACAGGTGACAGTAAGATGGAGGCAAAAGATATCATCAGTCGCCAACCGGTGACAACAGAGAAACTGCTTGACATCGTCGAGCGCCTGTACACCTCGGACACGGTGGCGTCAACGGGAGGCGAACCAGCGAAGAAGGCACCCAACACGGTCGCCCGGGCACCGGCGACGGAGGACGAGATGAAGGATATCTACAAGCGGCTCAACACCACGCATACCAAGAGTACTGAGCTGGCAGTCTGCAAGACGTATGAGCCGCTGCAACCGGGCGGCTACGGCCAGAAGATGCTCCCGGTTATCGAGGGACTCGAGACGCGCTTCGTGGGACCGGCGCTGCCGAAGGAGGTGGTCGAGAAGCGGGTGCAGACATTGCACCGGACGCAGACGACGGCGTCTCAGGCGCGCAAGGACAACCCGCGCCACTTGCTGTACCCGGAGCGCACTCTGCTCATGAACAACGTCGAGAGGATCCTCGAGTTCCAGGAGAAGGGGTCGCTCGTCAAGCAGAGCTTGCTGCAGCGGAGAGAAAAGTGGTACAATTGAAGTACACTAATGACATTTAGAAATAATACTAGTAATAGGTAGTAATAATAATAATAATAATAGTAACAACTACATGTGACAGCTCTCGCCGGTTATGTTTCTCCCGTTGCACCCTACGTTGCCTGGTATTACCTGACTATATGGACAAGTAGACATCTTCATCATAAATATCTGGTACTGGCCATCAGATATCAAGTATCTCTATTTGTTGTATAATCCGGTTACCCCTTTCTGGAAAGTATGTCTGCTCTTCAAAACTTGGTTTGTGCGCAAGACACGGTGTGATGGTGGGAGGGGGAGGGTGTTGTTGTTTAATTAAAAAGACAATTTGTTGATGAATGATAATTTGTTTAGTTTTTTAAAATTATAAGTAGAACATCAAGCTGGGATATTGGACAATAAGTTTGTGTGGCGTGAGCTAAATTGAATTACTATTGGTTTGATCATTTAAGCATCGTGATTACGTTATAATGGTTAAACTACTGTGTATATTTTTCAAATATAACCAGAACCTAATTCCAACGGATTAAGCAATTTTAAGTATGTTAGATTGTCATACAACCATGCTGGCTAATAAATGAGTAAACTCCATATTATTATAAATAATAATTTCATGAACGGCTTGAAAAGAATATCACGAAATTAAACTTTAAAGAAATAGACTAGCGTTGTGTTAAATACACAGATATTGGTTCATAGAGATCTGGAACTCTATATGAATTCAACTCGTATTGCCAAAGGTTCGGTTCCTGCTCAATGCATTTCATCGATCTTCCTGTGAGCATACAATATGTACATCGACCCTCAGAACATTAGCTATTCTTGCACACTGCCTCTAGTATTAACAGTAGGAGACCACTGCTTCCTCGACAATAACAGATTATATGCTTATAATTTAGAGCTGCTTAATCGGATGAAAATGTCACATTTTCGAGCGCAAAGAAATTCTCTAGATTTTAGTCTACATATCCAACTTAGATATGGATGCACTTATTAGACATGTATAACATGTACTGTATCGAAGGGACCGCTAAGTCACTTTAATAGAAGATGTCGCTGCAGAACTTAGTAGGTAACTATATGGTTTGATGGTTGTTGGTATGGGTACTATACATGCTTAGCACAAAGTAACAATGTGGTGCATAGATTAACCAAATAGTAAGTGACAATGCATCTATTTTGTTAACTGTACACTCTATGCGTTGTATAGAACACATGCAATATGCACCATCTCACTTAAGCTACTGACGGACCCATGCCTATGTACTTCATTTAAATTGATTATAAGACATATTGTTCTGCATTTTCAATATTTAAATAGAAATATGCATACTTTATATGCATAGCCTACTAGTATTACTAAACTTCCACAGCATTGCTAAAATGATATCGCAAATAAAATCGTCCTAATCCATTTTATTTGAGGCACAGTAGGATTTTTTATTATTGTGTATAAATTGTGGCTTTGATCTCGTAAATAAAATGTCAATATCTAGGAGAGAGACACATAAATAAATAAATACATGTGGCCAAAATGATGAAATTATGGACCTTTCCTTTATTTGTTAACTTTCGTTTGCTATCATCTTAAAGCAGACTTCCCACGGTCATTTGAAAAATAATAAAGATAGCATTCAAATTGTCTTCAATTAGGCCTATGTTGGCTTAATAACTACCTGGCATGGGACATTTCAATCGTGGACTATTGGTCTTCCTCATTCCATTTCTCTATGCCATATATTGATAATGCTGAGTGCCAGGCTACGAGCCAAAGCGTAACAATCTTTAAATCATTGGATTGACCTATGGGATATCAGGTCATGGTGCTGGTCATGGTGCTGGTGGCCTGGTCTCCCAGTGGGGCAGCACTATAAATTCGCCATGAGTGTACATTGTCAAAAGTCGGTACCCGTCCTAATATTACCTTAGGTGTTGCCAAGACGTAAAATTCCAACAACCAACCAACATTTGTAGGGTCGTCCGCATATCATTTGACGGTGTATTGGTGGCGCCCCCTGATGTATTAAACCCTAAACAAACAAGAGATGTGCCGAAGCAGCGTAGTGCTGCACTCTTTCGCCGATAAATACATTGACGACGAGTGACAGATAAGCGGCAGACAAGGAACAGCTAAAGAAACTGGTGGTATGTGTAAGAATACGGTCCACACGCTGTAAAGTCAGGTCTGCTAGTGATTTATTTAAATTATTATTGGGTTCACACTGTGTTGTATACTCTCAGTTGTTGCGGTCGCAGCAAGTACAGTCTACTCCCGGAGCATGTTTCTAGTCATATTGACAGCGCAAGGCAACCATATCGCGACCTAATTCGTCAGAACGATGCTGAGTATGCCATAAGACACTACTGTGTGCCGATGTGTATGATATAGCGATATAGCGAATGGTAGACAGGAAGTGTGAACACTTATTTGTCTCTCATTTTTGCTTGAGTGCAAGTAAATAAGCAAGGAGTAATTAGTAGCATGTGGTGAATAAGGGGTCAAATTTCCCTGGATCATCAGCCCATGCTTTTTCTAATCTATTCTTGAATGAATGAATTGACTCTGCATCAATAACATTTTGTGGGAGACTGTTCCATATATTTATGATCCTGTTTGAGAAACTATGTTGCCTTAACTTTGAAATGGCTCTGGTACATTTACATACATACATGACCAGACGGGATGGCCGAATGAGTTAGAGCGTCCATCTCCCGTCTTGGTAGATCGTGAGGTCATGGGTTTGAATCCTGGTCGAGTCAAACCAATGACTTTAAAATTGATACTTGTTGCTTCCTAGTCTGGCGCTTGGCATTATTAGGAAAGGACAAGGACTGGTTGGCTCAGTGTCAGGATAATGTGACTGAGTGGGATATCAGGTCATGGTGTAGATAAAGGATTCACCCGGTACTCGCAGTACACAGGTGAATACCAACCCTATATAAAAACAGTCGAAAAAGCGTTGTATATGTGACAAATAGCCTGAACTGAGAGTAGTAATCCTGTGTTGTCTGTGTGGCCTAATGGTTAGAGTGTTCTACTTGTAATCTGAAGTTGTTTGGTGGTGTGGGTTCAAACCCCATACACTCCAGAACCTTTTTTACATTCAACAACAAAAAAACGTTTTTCATCTATATCTGTTTCTCATTGAATTATGCAATATAATTGTACTAACATATATTTTACATTACGCAAATATATTTCCTGATTGAACTACTCTAAAGAAGATTGAAAATACCTCAGTTTTACCCTCCCTTCTCTCCACTCACCCAGCCATTGTCACAACAATCTAGGTCACTCTACTGTACACCACCAAGTGGAAAAGTTCAATACTAAGCATGCACCACCCCTGTGGCACAAATCTGAACTATTCCGAGTTCGTTTGTTTTCCCGACGAGGTATAGATAGTCCCTTTAATATAGAATAATAGATACTTTGATTGTTTATGTTTCCATTGTAGATTTCCCACATATGCACACTGACTGGTTGGGAGATTTGTTTTTTTGTTTCCGGCTTTACTTCATGGCAACATCCAAGGTCATATTAGGAGGGGTATCCATTTGTGAAACCCAGATCAAAGATTCACCTCTGACTCAGTCCTGTTTCAGGATCAGGATTGCGGAAGTAACTACGAGAGATCGCGTGGTCATGTCCATAGGCGTGTTCACATGGGCCATGTAAATCGATTCGTAGAAATCGACTTGCCTAGTTTGGGTTACATTTCGCGTGTGAACGCGCGCCTGAGGCGGATTAGGGCTGAATCGATTCCTGTGATCTGGTTGCTGTAAACCACTTGTCGAGGTAGTGTACGTGAATCGATTTCTGTGAACCGATTTATTTTGCCTGTGTGAACGCAACTGACTTACTTGAGGTGGATTAAGCACGTCACACTATATAATATAATTTGGTCTATGAAACCGCTAGCTGTGCACAGATATTTTTTTCATCATTTATCTTTAGGGTTTCACTGCCCAGCAGAAGTTTTGACTGTTCCAAACCAATACGATTCAGTCCATACATATCTAGGTCGAACCCACACTCTCTCGTGGCGACGTCGACTAACCGAAACTGGCGCTGGTTAGTATCGACTTGCTCATGCGCTGATATCGATTTCCGGCCCGAGCACTGCCCGTGTGAACGCGAAACACTTTCAAAGTAAATCGATTCATATGATTCGCCTTGTCTAAATCGCTTTACATTTTCCCCGTGTGAACACGGCTCATGAGTCATGACCCGATTTCCCGCTGTCAAGGTGGGCCCACCCACACGTAGCTAACCAGTCCTTGCCCTATCCTAGTGACCCTGAGGGGTGTCAGCCCAGGTAGTGACACGTATTCATTTTGCATACATCATTACATGTCATTGGTTTGACTCGGCCAGGATTCAGACTGCCGACCTTCCAATTTGTGCATTTAATATAGAGAAATATGGGGCATCGGCATGTTTCCAAGTTGGCACCAGTGTCGCACGTGAGCCACGTGTGCCAGTGTTCTTGTGCACGTAGTCTTTGCTGTCCAATTCTGCTAGGTTGTCTTCATTTGCGATGCATCAAACTTCATAGTCCGATCAAAGTTAAGTATCCGAAAACAAAATACTTATCTAGATTTGAACCTACATATCCACCTTAGAAGTTACATACGGGTTAACTTATTGAGCATTCATTGCTATGTAGAAGGGCACACTAAGTCAATTTAATTGATCCTATTGCTATTGGAGTCAATGGGGTCAGAGTTTTGGCAGGCATGCCAAACTTAATTTTGCATGTTTACACTTCAAATATCTCCAAAGTTAACAAATTTAAATCAAAGGCATGGAGGGTAATTAACGATATAGCTCCAGCACCTGTACAGTCAGTGGGAAATCTAACCGATGAATTAACTGGGGATAAAATACCTAGGGGAGAGTTAGCAACTTTCATAAATAACTACTTTGTCGACATTGGTGAAAAACTAGCAAATCAATCAGAGGATATACCACTAAATGACAAAAAATACCACCCCAAAGTTAATACTCATAAATTTGAACTGCACCCAGTCACAGAGCAAGAACTTATCAAGAAAGTGCAGTTACTCTCTGAATACAAGTCATCAGGGCTAGAAGACCTAAGTTCCAGGCTCATCAAAGATGCCATGCTAGCACTGGCTACTGAATTCACATATCTAACTAATCTAATTATTGATACGGGTATCTACCCAGATGCATGGAAAAGGGCAATGATTATGCCAATCCCGAAAACGTCGAACCCTAAAACGTGTAATGAACTAAGACCTATATCACTTCTTCCAATACCAGGCAAAATAGTTGAGCAACTAATCCATGACCAAATAACAGAATTTTATGAAAGTACAGGTTACCTAGCAATAGAGCAAAATGGTTTCAGGAAGAACCACTCCACAACCAAAGCAGTGGCAGGTGTGCTAGACACACTAATGACAGGGATGGATCAAGGAAGATTATCTATTGCTGTCTTTATAGACTTTCGTAAAGCATTTGATACTGTAGACCACAAACTTTTAATAGAAAAAGCGGCAAATAGTGGTCTGGGCACAGGGACAACTAAACTGCTAAAAAATTACCTACTAAACCGTTCACAGTATACTAGACTTGAAGGTGTTAATTCCTCACTGAGAGAAGTGAAGACAGGGGTACCACAGGGATCTACCCTGGGCCCACTATTATTCTTAATCTACATCAATGACCTCCCACTAGTACTTGAAAAAGTAAAGGGAAGCATATTTGCTGATGATGTGGCACTGGTAGCTACAGATGTTGATGTGAAAGTAGCTGAATCCAAAATGAATCATGATTTAGAAAGAGTAAACCAGTGGAAAAGGGAAAATAAACTATCCATAAATATTATAAAAACTAAATATGTAATATTTGCAACTAAAACTAAACGTTCCAGTTCACCAATTGTCAGTATAAAAATAGGAGAGTGTATACTTAAGGAGGCTCTAAGTTATAAATATTTAGGTACTACACTTGACCCTACAATGTCAGGAACCAGTCAATTAAGTAGAATTACCAGAACATTGGCAGCCAAAATGAACACCTTCCGGAAAATAAGGCATTATATGAGCGAAGAGACTGCACTTCTATTGTACAAAACCACAATACTGCCCATCATTGATTATAATGACATAATATATAATATACTAACTAAAAAGCAGCAAGCAAAGCTCCAAACTATTCAAAATAGAGGTTTGCGCACAGTATTTAAAGGAAAAACACTACATACCATTGAGATGCACAATAAAGCTAAACTAGATGCCCTAAATATTCACAGAGACAAGCACCTATTAGGCCTAATGTACCACCGCGCGAAAGACCCATATTACATAGACACACCTACACAAGCCACACGTGCAGCACAAGCCACCCTCCTGAAAGTGCCACATGTTAAAACTAGTAAAATGAAAAAGTCACCGGTTGTTCTGGGGGGAGCACTCTGGAACCAACTACCAGCACGTGTCAGGAACAGTGATTGTTACAAAACTTTCAAGATAAACCTCCATGCACATTTAAATCAACCAGCCTAGGCCAAAGCAGATCAATGATACACTGGGTCGGTGTTGCCGTTCCTTTCCCTGTCCCCCCGCTCCCCCACCCCCAAACAAACACTGTAAACCCAACCAGTAGCGGCCAACTAGACCAAAAACCCATCTACAATGGAATGAGCCTGGAAATGATTGTAGTTGGATCCTACTGAGGTACATGATTAATCAATATTAACGTACTTACTAACTCAATAGGCCCCCACCTGAGATTACCATGAACGTAAGTTCAATCACAAAGGCCCACCCTACATCCCCCATCACCCTTTCAAAGAGTATGTTACTACTAGAAAGATAACCAGCTGTGCCCCACCCCTACTAATGCCTGCCATACTAGTCTAACTTAGTTACCTCCCCGCATGTGTTTCTATTTTTCTTATCTTGTTCTTTAACTATCATTCATGTAACGATGTTTTGCTTATTTTCCTGTAATTGTCTATTTGTATATTGTTGTAGATTTGTTTACTGTGTAGAGGCAATTGTGATTAGGGCTGGAAGACCAGTGCATTAGCACTGACAACATGTTATTCAGAGGAATAAAAACACTTGAACAAAAAAAAAAAAAAAGCTCATATAGGATAGATTCCATAGTTACTTCAAGCTCATGTAGGATAGATTCTAATGACAAACCTAATATATTTATCTCAGAAAATTATCGAAACTCAAAACCATCGGACTATGGCAACTTTTAGCCCCTGTCACATTACGGCTTTCACCGGACGTGGAGGCCTAATCGGTAAAGCATGGGCCTCGCGTGTGGGAGATTGGAAGTTCGGTTCCCGGTCTAGTCAAACCAATGACGTAAAAATTTATACTTGTTGCTTCCAAGGCTGTCACTTGTCATTAATAGGATAGGGCAAGGGCTGGTTAGCGCAGTGTCAGGATAATTGAGTGAGATATCGGGTCATGGTGCTGGTGGTCTGATTTCCCAGTGGGGCAGAACTATAAAGTCACCATGAGTGCACTGTCACAAATCGGTACCCGTCCTGATATGACCTTAGATGTTGCCAGGACGTAAAACTCCACCAACCAACATTATGACTTGCGACCACTTTGAGACCTCTTTGGACCAAAGAACCCACCTCCTTGAGACCAAAGCAATGGACATTGACCTCTGGGCGACCATTTTGGCCGCAAGGAGGTTTTCACTACAGTAGCTGCAACCTCCTTGCCCTCAGCAACCACTGAGGACCACGTTGCAACCTCTTTGCGACCACCCCTTTTTGTGGTGGCAAAGTGGTTGCCAATGCTCGCAAGCATAGGGTGACTGAGGTATTAAATCTCTAACATGTAATACTAATAGTCATATATTTTATTTAAAGCTGCAATGCTCTTTGAAAACTTCATAACTTCTGGTCCTGCCATATGGAGAAAGACACAACATTGAACCAAATATTCTACTATGCATTACCTAGCCTAGTATTAGTAGAATCTTTTGTGTTGATATGTGACTCCAACAAGCAACTCAGTAGAAGTGGTTTATTAGGTCAGCCTCTACTCACCAGGATGTAACCATTCAGGTGGCACTACACTAAGTATCCAGACATCTTCCCCCTTCACACACACATATAGTTACTCTCCCACTCCATAAAGATTACTATGATAGTATAGTAGCATATAGTGCCAGTTATGGTTATTAGATAGCTGGGTATCTATATGTATACACACATACATATAAGGTATGTGTAGTCAATGTTAAGTTGTTCAACATGGTAGTTTAGTGTCTTATTATAGATCCATCCTGATCACTGGTCGGGATACTCTGGTCGATCGACGCAGAGAAAGGGTTTCGCCCCTCACTGTGTTACCTGGGTCTCCTGGAGGGGCAGCCACCTTTGCTGCACTTGGAGCGGCTGGTTCTTCTGGCTCTTCTCCAATTCCTCCTGTTCCTGTGTCCTCCTCCTGATGCTCATACTCAGGTAGGTAGGGTTCTTTGACTTGAAGGAGATGCCTCCTGTTTCGAATGTACTCCCGCCATCCTCTGTTCTGACTCGGTATGACCTTGGTCTCACCTCCTCTAGCACTACTGCCCTTCTGTCCCAATGCTTCTCTCTCACTCGCACCACCTCATCTCTGCCCAGTGGTGGCAAGTCTTTCGCTGTTTGATCATATCGTTCCTTTTGTTTGCTCCTCATCTCCTCTCATTCACTATCTCCACACTCTCTCTTGTCCTCGGACTTCCCCATTGTCATACCCGGTAGCTGGCTCCTAAGCTTCTTGCCCATCAGCAATTCAGCCTATCTCTCTGGGAGCCTTCCTGTACTGAACAAGGGCGAGGTAGATATCTCCTCCATCTTCCCAGGTTCTGTTGAGAAGCCCCTTAATGATTCCCACAGCACACTCAGCCTGCCCATTTGATTGGGGGTATCCTGGACTGCTCGTCAGATGCTCAAACTTGTACTCCTGGACGAATCGTCTAAATGCACTCGATGCAAACTGAGGCCCATTGTCACTCATGACTACTCGTGGTATCCCATGCCTCGCAAACATGCTCTTGACATGTATTATCACTTGGTCCGAGCTTGTGTGTGTCAAGAGTGCGATCTCTGGATAGGTGGACCAGTAATCCACACAGATCACATAGTCCTTTCCACCCCAGTGAAACAGGTCCAGCCCCACCTTGTCCCATGGCCCACGAGCGCCATGCTCCTCCAGGTACTGGTAGGTCTCCTTGGGTTGCGCAGGGCGGTACTGCTGACACACTCCACACTCTTGCATAGTCCCTTCAATGTCCTTGTTTATGTTGGGCCAGTACAAGCAATCTCGAGCCATACACTTCTGCTGTTCTATTCCCAGATGCCCAACATGGAGTCTTTCCAGCATCTCCTTCCTCATGCTCCTGGGTATGACCATTTGGTTACCTTCAGAATGACCCCCTTTACCACATATAGTTTGTCTTTATAGTGTGCATATGCCATGCACTCACCTGCTCTCCACCCCTCTGTGATGCATCTCAGAACAGCGAGGAGCACCTCATCTTTTGCTGTCTCCTCTGCAGTCTTCTGCAGCTGTTGATTCATAGCAGGAAGGCCCTCATACACTGCTAGGACATGTGCCTCTATTTCCTCACAGATCTCACTTTTTACCTCTACTCTGCCAACTGCTCTCGACAGCGTGTCCTCCAGGTACAGTAACCTGCCAGGTGTCAACTCCATGATGTAGCTGTATCTCTGCAGCTTCAGCATCAACCTTTGGAGTCACGGTGTCATGTCAATGAGTGCCTTCTGGCTAAGTGCAATGAGGGGTTTGTGATCTGTCTCTAGAATCACACTCTTTAGCCCAAAGAAGAAATTCTCACACCCGTATGCGATGCCCAGGCACTCCTCAATCTGAGCATATCTTTTCTCACACTCAGTCAACCCTCTGGCCCCATATGCCACATGCTTCGATTCCTTATCATGCAGCTGGAGGAGTACAGTCCCCAGCCCATCCTTTGATGCATCTCTCGATACTTTGGTCTCTAATACTTGATCTAAGAATGCTAGTACAGGTATGGTGGACAGAATGTACTTGATCTCCTGCCACTCCTTTTCATGTGCTGCCTGCCACTGCCACACTACACTCTTCCCCAGTAACTCCCTGAGGTTCTTGCATCGACTTGCAAGATTGGGAACAAACTTCCCCACAAAGTTAATTGAGCCTAGAGCCCTCTGTATGCCCTCCTTATTCTTAGGCTTCTCCATCTCTAGTATTGCTGCGATTCGGTCACTTGAGGGACGTACCCCATCTCCACTCAGGTGCTCCCCAATGAACACCACCTCATTCTTCTTCAGCTCACATTTCTTCCAGTTCATGAGCAGGCCATATTTCTGAATTCTGTCCTTCACCTCCGCCAGCCTGTGATCATGCTCCTCTTCCTTTGACCCCCACACTAGTACATCGTCCATGTATACCCTTACCCTCTCTATATCCCTAAACATTTGTTCCATATTCCTGTGGAACACCTCAGGGGCAGAGCATAGTCCATAGGGTAGTCAACAATACATGTAGCGGCCGAACGGGGTGTTAAAGGTGGTAAGTGGTTTTGACATAGCATCCAACGGTACCTGCCAGAATGCCTGAGAGGCATCCAGCTTCGAAAAGAACCTAACACCTGCCATACCTGCAAAGATTTCTTCCCTCATTGGGAGCTGGAACCGCTCTCGCAAGATCGCCTTGTTAAGGTCCTTTGGGTCTAGACATACTCTCAAGCTTCCATTAGGCTTGGTTACCACTACCATGCTGCTCACCCACTCTGTGGGCTCCTGCACCTTTTCAATCACCCTCAGTTTGACCATTATCTCTAGTTCCTCCTTCAGCTTGTTTCTGATGGTCACTTGTTGCATTAACCACTGGTCTGTTGTCTCCACCCAGCACAATTCTATGACCAAACGGCAATGCCATCAACTCGCCCATCGATCTGTCACTCACCTCTGGCAGTAAACATTTCTTCAAGTCTGTGGCCTCCTCTTCTGCTTCTTTATTGTTCCGAAGACTGTACACCCTTTTGATCAAACCTAGTCTTTCACACGCCTCCGCTCCTAGGATGCTTGGGCCATTGTTGACAATGATAAACCTCAGTGGATGACTTCCGACTTTTGCACAAACTGTTACCATGCAGGAGCCAACCACGGGAATGTCAAGTCCATTATAGTCACTGAGTCTGACTCCGGCCTTATGCACTTTAGGTCTATCCCATAGTTTACCATAGTCCTCCTTATTTAATAGATCTGCTCCTGCTCCTGTATCCAGCTTCATAGCGACTAACTCTCCATTTATATGAACTGCATGTACCCACCGTGAGTCTTTCCCCAACTGTATATGGTGAATGCCAACTACAGATGTGTAGTCCGGTGTAACTTTCACCGTCTCAACCATACACACAAATAGTTCTGGTTCATAGCCCGAGCTGTCAGCATGCTCGTCGTCAAATGCTTCAACCATTCTCATCTTCGCCGTACACATCTTTGTATAGTGACCTTTTATCGAACACTTCCCACACCTAAACTTCCATGCTGGGCAGTTCCTAGGTCCATGCCTACGACCTTGTCCGCTTCCCACTTGATCTCCACCTAATTGGTTCAGCCGGCAACTAATGGCAGCTACAGTCTCCCGTGCTTCCCCAGGGTTCAGCATCTTCGCTTGTGATTGTGCTCTTGCCGCCACTCGACAGGTTTCTATGGCTGACCCTCAGTGTTAGATTCCTATCCCTCAACATCTTCTCACGCATATGTGCATCTGAGATGCCCAGAACTAACATAACCCCTACTAGTTTGTCACGGAGGTCTCCCAGCTCACAGGTGGCTGCCAATGTGCACAAGTCTGTGACAAATGCATCCAATGTCTCACCAGCTTCTTGGTGCCTGCTCCAGAACTTGTATCTTTCATATGTGATATTCTTTTGTGGTCGACACAATTCATCAAACTTTTGTATTACACATTTGAAATCATCCTCTGACTCACCCTCTTGATATTCAAATGTTTCAAAGACTTCCATCGCATCTGGGCCACCATAGATGAGTAGCATTGCAACCCTCCTCTTATCTGCATCCTCTGGCACCCCTCTGCCACAAAATACCAGTTGAGTTGCTTCCTCCACTTTTCCCAATGATCTGCCACATTCTCCTCTTTCAGCTTAAGATATCCTGGTGGTTGTAGCTTGTGATCTGCCATTATTATCAGCTTTTTACTCCTGGCACCATGTGTTGATATGTGACTCCAACAAGCAACTCAGTACAAGTGGTTTATTAGGTCAGCCTCTACTCACCAGGATGTAAACATTCAGGTGGCACTACACTAAGTATCCAGACATCTTTGATTGAACTTTTTCCGACTTGCTGCTTTAAAGTGGCGAGCAATTGACCAATTTCATATGACGTCAGCACATGTATTTAGGTCAGTGCATGCGCTGCTTGGCTGCAGGACAACATCCGGTCACACTGCAAACTCAATGGCTATGGGCAATCTTCATAGAAAAAATGTGAAATATCTCTAAAACCACAACACCTAGAAACAAACTGATTGGAATACACATAGAAAAGATGTTTACCAAAAAGATTATATTAAATTGATATGGTTATGGTTCTGGATTTCTATAAATTTTGAATAAAATCGACGTTTTGCACTGCGCGTACCGGCAAACTCAATGCATTGTCAATGGCAGTAAGCAATCTTCATCCAGAAAAAGTTAAATAACTCTAAAACCACAACACATAGAAACAAACTGATTGGAATACACATAGAAACCATGTTTACCAAAAATATTATATTACATTGATACGGTTAGGGTTCTGGATTTCTATTAATTTTGAATAAAACTGAGGTTTTGCACTGCGCTTACTGGCAAACTCATTGGCAGTGTGCATTCGTTCTGCAGCCAAGATG
Organism: Branchipolynoe longqiensis; assembly: GCA_030323885.1. NCBI lineage: Eukaryota > Metazoa > Annelida > Polychaeta > Phyllodocida > Polynoidae > Branchipolynoe > Branchipolynoe longqiensis. Next base: position 51,564,192 of record CM059191.1, on the reverse strand, counting down.
CGCGCGCATACACAATGTTTACAAACATTGAAAGGGGTCTATACCTCGTCGGGAAAACAAACAAACTCGGAATAGTTCAGATTTGTGCCACAGGGTGGTGCATGCTTAGTACTGAACTTTTCCACTTGGGTGTAGAGTGACCTAGATCAGATTTGTGCCACAGGGTGGCACATGCTTAGTACTGAACTTTTCCACTTGGTGGTGTAGAGTGACCTAGATTGGTCATGTGACAGCTGTTGTTTTGAAAATGGCTGGGTGAGTGGAGAGAATGGAGGGTAAAACTGAGGTATTTTCAATTTTCTTTATAGTAGTTCAAACAGGAAATATATTTGCTTTAATGTAAAATATATGTTAGTACAATTACATTGCATAATTCAATGAGAAACACATATAGATGAACAAGTTTTGTTGTCGTTGAATGTAAAAAGGTTTTGGACTGTATGGGCTTTGAACGCACAAGATAAAAACAACTTCAGATTACAAGTTCAACACTCTAACCACGAGGCCACAGAGACCACACATCATTACTAGTCTCAGTTCAGGCTATTTGTGTATAGGACGTCATATATACAAGATGTGTATGTATGTATGTATGTATGTATGTATGTATGTATGTATGTATGCATGTATGCATGCATGCATATATGTGTGCATGTATATACGATGTCATATATACAGGCCATGTATGCATGTATGTATTTATTTATTTACTTACATATTTATTTATGTATGTACATTGCATCATTCAATCAGAAACATATAGAACAATAAACATTATATACCTTTTCCGTTTTATATACAGTGTAACTCACAAATTTCAAACGGATGCACGCAAAACATACATTTACATACATACATACACGCCTTGTATATACACGCCTTGTATATGTGACGTCCTATACACAAATAGCCTGAACTGAGACTAGTAATGATGTGTGTTCTCTGTGGCCTAGTGGGTAGAGTGTTGAACTTGTAATCTGAAGTTGTTTGGTGGTTTGGGTTCAAACCCCATACAGTCCAGAACCTTTTCCCATTCACTAAAAAAACAACCTTTTCATCTATATGTGTTTCTCATTGAATTATGCAATGTAATTGTACTAACATATATTTTACATTACGCAAATATATTTCCTGTTTGAACTACCTGCTCATGAATTGAAAATACCCCAGTTTTACTCTCCCTTCTCTCCACCCACCCAGCCATTTTTAAAACAACAGCTGCCTCAGAACCCACCCCCCTCCCACCCTGACCTCAGCACGGACCCGCTGGTGAAGTGGGTGCACTACTCTCCCCACACATATTTGGTTCTATAAAAATAAAAAATAAACAAGGTTGTGCTTGGAGAGCATTTGTTGGAGTACGGTTCCCGTCGCCACGAGGTATAACTGGCCACTTTAATACACTGGTCGGTGTGGCGTATACCATTATTTCTCTGTCATGTACTTCAATTGATTGAGACATTAGTTTCCCGGATAAAGGGCCTAGGTGGTTTCAGTTCAGTTCTGGTAATTTGCGTTTAAATCTGACACCATGTAAAGAATAAGGTCTACATGCTCGGGTCTGCAAGTGATTTATTATTGGGCTCTTCCCCTACACACTGTTCACTCTTACCATATCATATGGGTGGCTCATCATTCTCTCTCTCTCTCTCTCTCTCCCTCTCTGTCTCTCTGTCTATCTGTCTCTCTGTATATATATATATATATATATAGTATAGTTATACGAGTCTTACCTGGGTATAGATGATGGATAACTGTTGTTTTCCCGAGGTATAAGCCTCGGGTATATGTGGGCTAGGGAGAAGGAAGCACATCCGGGTCCAGCAATCTTTACCTACTTATTCAGGATAAAAATGATCTTTCAATACAATGGATACTATGATTTTCCCGTAATGGTACACCAACGGAATAGACGTGGTAGGGTGTGGTGGGCGGGCCCTAGCCCACGTCTACCCGAGGCTTATACCTCGGGAAAACAACAGTTATCCATCATCTATACCCAGGTAAGACTCGTATAACTATACTATTTTACCTCGGTATACAGCCTCAGGCTAGCCTCAGGCTAGGGAGACTTTTACATAATTCATTTTTATCCTTAATATCATTCATTCTTATTATAACATGTTTATGTGTCATTGTATTAGTAATTGTATCATTCAAAGTTTTTGTTCTCACCTATTGTTGTTAGTTGGTGAGCAGGCGCTTTGCAATGCCGGTAGGCTTTTCTAGTCGTTTGTTGTAATGTTTTGCAAACGACTTAGCCGTCTTCCAGCCTGCGTGCGCTAGTATTCTTTTTACAGAAATGCCGAGCAAACGTGCCTTGGACACCATGGCACCTCTGGTTGAGTGGGAAGAGTATTTGCCTGTATCCACTCCAGCCAATTTCAACACCATAATTGTCCATCTGGCAAGGGTGTCTCTTGAAATTGCTTTATGTGGCTTTATGAAGCTCACTAATAGTTGTTGTGATGCACGTAAGTCCTTTGTCTTGGATATATAAGCCCGTATGGCTGACACAACACATAATTTACGATCATTTGGGAAATAGTCTAAGTGAACCGTAGATAAAGGGTCACCTAATGTGTTCGATTTGAGCAATTGTGCTAAATCAAACGTAGCTTGTTTCTTGTCTATTTCTAATCTAGTTAAGGATAAAGCAACAATTGTTTGTCCTCTGTGTCCCGTTACTAATAGTAACAAGACCGCGACCTTAAAACCTAATTGTTTTATATCTAACAAAGAGTTGTGAGGCCAAGCCTGAAACAACTTAAATACTATAGAAACATCCCAAAAGCGACTATACTTTGGTTTTGGAGGATTCCTTTGATAAATTGACCGAAGTAGATAATGAAGGACATAATGTTTACCAACTGTTTCGCCGTCAATTCTAGGTAATATAATTGATAATGCACATCTTGCCACATTGACCGGCCCAAACCCTAGTCTCTCATCCTCTAGAGAACAAAGAAAACAGGCTACTTGTGCAATTGTTGGATTTGTTGGCTTGACTTTCATTAGCAAACAATGTACACCCCATTTCTTTAAATAAGTTGTGTACATTTTGACAGTTCCTGGCCTCCATGCATCGGCTACTATCCTGTCTTCAGTAATTTTATCCAACCCAAATTGCTGCAGCTGTTTCCTCAGAAAAGGAATGCCAATAGGGGTGTCACTGACACGTCGCCGTGAACCACTAGCGGTCCGTGGTGCGTTAGGTTCCCTGGTTTTCTTGGGAATCGTATATGTTCTTTTGCCAGTTGTGAAACTGCTGGCAGCCAAGGTTGCGTGTCCCAATCGGGCACAATCAGTATGGCGTGTGTCCCCTCCATGCTGATTTTTCTCACCACTCGGCTGATAATGCTAAACGGTGGGAAAATATAGAAATAATTATTTGCCCAGGTAATAGCAAATGCATCAACTTTCCAAGCATCCGGTTCGGGATGCCAAGAAACATAACAGGGCAACTTGTGATTGTTTCGTGATGCAAACAAGTCAACTTTAGGCTTACCCCATTTTGCACAAATGAAGTTAAACAAAGGTGTAGAGAGGGACCATTCTAAATGGTCATGGAATTTTCTACTCTTATGGTCTGCAAGTGTATTTTGTGACCCTGGGATATGCGCTACAGTCAGCCAGACTTGTTGAGCCTGTGCCCAGTTCCAAATCAGTTTAGATAACTGATTGCAAGCCTTTGATTTGGTTCCACCCATGTTACGGATATATGCCATAGCTGTAGTGTTATCAGTTAGTATTCTAACTTGTGATTTAGTTATCTTTACTAAGCTACGTAGTCCCAGATAAATAGCACACAATTCTAGCGCATTAATGTGGTCTGACCTTTCATCATCTAGCCATCTACCTCCTGTTGCCACCCCATCTTGATGGGCTCCCCAACCTTCTAGCGAAGCGTCAGTGGTAATTACTGTATTTGGTTCCGCCATGCGGATTGGATTTGGTGAATTTGCTATATGTTGCATCCACCATCCAATATCCTGTAACCCTTCTTCAGAAATAAACATCTTTCGTTCAAAATTGCCTTTAGTTCGTGCTAACACTAAATTTTTATCTATTTCTAGAGATTTAATATGGGCTTTCCCATATAGAATAGCGGATGCATAAGATATCATTATCACGATAAGGACTGCGACCTGTCTAATCTTAGGTTTTGGTAACTTAAGAAGCTGGGTCGCTGTGTTGATAAACTTAGTTAGTTTCTGTTCTGTTATCGACACTGTGAGGGACCGTGTATCAAGGATAAACCCTAAACATTTTAGTTGTTTTGTTGGTTTAAGCACTGACTTATGTGGATGTACATAAAAACCTAATTTAGTGAGTAATGCACATAAATCCAAAACTGTGTTTACACAATCAATTTGTGTTGACGCCATTATAAAGGAATCATCTATGTAAGGGAACATTATGTGACCATTCCGCGCCATAACTGAGAAAACAGGCTTTAGCAGTTTAGTGAACAAACGAGGGGCACAAGCTAAGCCATTCGGCATGCAGGTAAACTCATAGAGTTGGTCATTCCAAAGAAAGCGGAGAAATTTCCGGTGTTGTTCCGCTATGGGAACCGTGTAGTATGCATCTTGTAAGTCAACACTAGCCATCCACGCATCTGGTGTAATCAGATCGCGTGCCGTATCTAGCGAGAACATTTTAAAATGTTGATATTCGATCATTTTATTAAGGGTCGTTAAATCCAGGATTATTCGTACGTCCCCGTTAGGTTTTGGTCTTGAGAAGATGTTTGAAATAAACTCTCCTGGGCAGTGTGTTACTTTTTGTATAATTCCTTTATCAAAGAATTTTTGTACCTGTTCAGTTAGTGCCTCTCGTTCCAGTGGTTCAATTTTATAGGGAAAAGGAACTCTCCCTTGTACCGGAATTTGTATGAAGGGAATTTGAACACCTTTAACTATATTTAAAATATCTTGGTCACAGGTAATTTTGTTCCATTCAAGAATTTGGTTATTAATATTGCCAGCCACAAAGTTGCTTACAGTTTGTGTGGTTTTAGAGGCCGTGGGGACTTGTAAAGTCTGTGTTTGGGCCTCTACTTGGACCCGCCCCAGGGGAAGGGTCTCGGGGAGTTGAAGCCTCGGCCCATTGGCCGTGCGGTGTTGTCGGTCCAGCCTGGGCGGGTGCCCCGGCCCTGGAAAGACTGACTGAAGGTTGAGCCCGGTCTGGTTCCTCTGCCAAGCCGTCATGGGCGAAAATCCCCTCGTGATCTTTTGAAGCGTGGGGCTTCCAGCTTCTTCCTCCCGTCCATGTTTTTGCCACTCTTGGCTGCGGTTTCTACCTCTTTATAGAGGTATTGTAGTTGACCCCCGAACATTTTCGTTTTATCTAAAGGTTTCCCTTTGATCGGTTCTGGGGCCAGAAAGAGCGTATACTCTTTCCCATCATTGTCCGTGACCTTCTTTGAGCAGGCCACCTCTTTGCCGGCGTCTGTGCAAACCGACTTGAAGACATTCTCGTATCTTCTGTACGACAGGAAATTACCTGCCGCCGTTAGCATTGCGATGCCTTTGTCCATGGTTTTAGCCAAGGACGAGAACTTGTTTTATCTTTGCATCCTATTTGCCACCGGAGTGATGGCTGTCAGGGTACCGAGCACCGCCTTATGCGCTATGTGCAACACGCTTTCGAATTTCTTAGGGTCTTCCGTCATGTTGACATCTCTGTCCATCTCTTTAATGATGGAGTTGGGGACACCTTTAATGCCCGTCAATTCATCTCCTAGCTTGGAGATGATTTCCGCCAGTTTAAACGTGCGGAAATGACCATTGATGGTCTCGCGCATAAGCGTGGTGGTTTTCACCCGCTTAGCTTTCGGCTTCTCCACCTTTTTAGACACTTTGCCACCAATGGCAGCATAGACACCTTCGTATTGTGTGTCTGAGTCTGATTCCGTCGAAGTGGAATCCGGGGAGGAATCGGAAGAAGAAGAATCTTTCTTCTTCTTCTTGGACTTGGGCTTTCGCTTTTTGCGCAGCCCGGTCTTGTTGCGTTCTTTGGTGAACTCGTCACCCGAAGAAGTGACCTGTTTCTTCTTCTTCCTCCGTTTAGGAGGAGGAGGAGGAGGAGCCCTAGGCTCAATCACTGAGTCTGTCTCTGAGAAGTCTTCCCAGTCAGACTCGTCGTGGAAACCCGGCATTTGCCATTTAAGAGACGGCGGTGGTTGGAGAGACAGAATGTGACTCTCTATAGCCGCCCACCGAATCTCCCAATCTGGAGCTGTGGGGCCCTCAGGCACTGTCTCTTCTTCCGCATCGGAGAGGATATGCGCCCCGCGCTGTGGTGAGGGCATGACCGACAACACCGGTGAGGAGTCGTACTTCTCGTCCGAGCCTCTCGGAGCACGTCCCTCGGCTGCTGCTGCAACGCGCTTACTCCGCTTCGTGGCCATCAGGATCTGAAACAAAATGATTGGTCAGTCCCAGTATTTCTAAATGTCACAATCTTGTTGTTTATAACTCAACTGGACATCTAGTGGTGTTAGAGAACGTGTTTATACCATTCTAACACAGGCGTAATAAGCTAATTTTTGGCATAGATTGTGGGTCAAGCCCAAATCTTACACGGGGTCGGGACCAGTGTATCGGCTCGCCCCTCCCTCTGTTCCGCACACTTCTCCCCCCTGCGACTATTGCGCCAGCAGGTTGGAGAAAATGCTACGAAACTCGGAGAAACGCCTGAAAAAGTTTGTGGGGAGTCTATAAAAGAAACCCAGGAGCATCTCCAACAACACTCTCTATTAGAGTCCGAGAGAATTTCCACAGGAGATGAGGCAGAGCCCACATCTCTACCCATTGTCACACGGGTGTTGATAGAACCGCTAAGTATCGGTTTCGTTCCTTTGTCCAAGGAATCTAAAGCGTTCTATCCTTGGTTTTTTATAACCGAATAAACTAGTCCAAAAAGGACCAAAGAAAGTTCTGAACTTTCCTAATTGATGCTATAATGCATCATAAGTAAGCTAACCACAGTTTTTAATATACTTACTGCGTATTAGCTTGTGTGTAGACTAAATTTGCGGGAGCAACTCAACGAAACGTAATCCAATCGTGAGTTGTTTATGCTAATTGCTGGACCCGGATGTGCTTCCTTCTCCCTAGCCTGAGGCTAGCCTGAGGCTGTATACCGAGGTAAAATATATATATATATATATATGTATATATATATATATATATATATATATATAATATCTGAAGCTAGGCAGATTACAACCGGGAATTGCGATCTAGATATTTGATACACATGCTATGGTGATGCTCAGTTACTCCGGCAGCACTGTTTCGTGAACATGTGAATATGTTATCTAGATGATCCTAACATACCTGCAGTAGTCTTTGTCAGAGGGGGAGAGATGGCTGGGATGTAGATAAAATATTCACATACGGGAACAACTAGCTGAGATGGTTTAATTTATTACACTTCTGAGGCGTCTGGCCAAACTTTGTATGTTCGGTAGTCAGGTAAATGATTTTATTTGGGATCAGCTTACCTAGAACTGTAAATCTAAGAGGCTGTATGCCAAGTTGTTGACAGAATGAACAGTGTTTAACCATATTGTGAAATCTAATAGTTTATCATTCCTTCCAGGTACTACACTTAGTGTGCATGAAGTGACTTTAGATGTTGCTAGGACTTAGACACACACACAACAACAGCATGGTGGACATCTGTACCAAGGAAAACTATCCTAAAATAGTTTATCGGGACATCGTTTTGCCGTACAAAAGCACAAAACTAGCATTCACATTGGAAAATGTTTTCAGTGTTGCGGTACGTAACTATGGTTATACATAGAATGGTCAATCAGTAACATTTGTAAACCCTCAAATTAGGAAACCGTGCTATCATAATGAGCTTGATACGCTTTGCATTGGGCTCCATAATCGATGTTAGTTAAATATTTGGTATTTGTTGCAATCTTCCTCATTTCATTTCTCTATGCCACATATGCCGAGCACCAGGCTACATATCAACACATAACAATCTTTAAATCATTGGTTTGACTCGTGGGATATCAGGTCAAGGTGATGGTGGCCTGGTTTCCCAGTGGGGCAGCACTAAAAGGTTGCCACGAGTGTGCACTGTCACAAGTCGGTACCCATCCTGATATGACCTTAGATGTTGGCAGAACGTAAAACTCCAACAACCAGCCAACCTACCTGGGTTGCAGCTGTAGTTGTGACTCTGCATGCTGAGACACAGCTTGTCCTTCCTGTGGAGCCAATGGAACTCGGAACATCCATATTTGCATACAGGACGCATAAATTATTTTGAATTCGAATAGTTTATTTTACAATTAGGCTGATGGCCATAAACATCTGAATTTAAGGTAGAACTTGATTCACGGGCCTGTTAATTATGTACGACTGTTTATGGGTGAATAAATGAAGAGAAAGGGAAGTGAAGCCCTTTTATCTAGAAATGATATCACTCCCGATATCCGATATTATTTTTTTGTTTTTCTTTCTATGTATTTCAGGAATGTAGAGAATACATTAAACTGACGGAGAAGAAGGGCTATGACCCAGCTCTACTCAACATGGGAGGGGGAAGGTATGTATTAAGAAGCTCAAACCTCTCTGTACTTTCCGAATTTCACGGGATGTAATATTCTGAAGGGTTGAAACGGGTGGTTTAATTATAACTCCCTCACGTGCTACATCTTCTTTTTTTAAATTTAAAAGATTATTTGTAATTAGGTAGTGGCAGCCTGTCAAGTCTGTGCCCATCACCTGAAAAATGCTCACATTTTGCCTCACTTTTACACAAAAATTTGACTAAAACTAATGCATGGATTAATAGCATTTTTATACTGAAATAAAGTCCATTGTACTTCTTGTTTGAATGTCGAAAAAGTACTTAGTTGATGAGAAGAAGTACCATCTGACAAAAAATGTGAATGCTGCTGCAGTAATAAGCTGTCGCGCCAGAACTTAAAATTTGCTTGCTTCTTCCCATCGCGAAGCATGCTTTCGACACATACACCACACATCTATATTTAGTATCAGAAAAACCGCATTGCGCTCAACTACATACACGTATATAGTTTGATAGATTCGGTGGAAATATGACAGAGTTCTTCCATAATGTTTGATATAGACCAGTTGGTTTTCAAAAGATTTCACCTCAAAAAAACAAAAATAGCTTCATAGTATTGGGTACCAAAAGAAAGAGCAACATTTAAACTTCAAAATAGTCCAGGTGGTCACTATATTCATACGCTGTCGAGGTCATGGTCGTGAATTTGTCCACGCATTCTCTCGTGAGACACTGCATCATCAACACTCAGATGGAGTGACACGCATGGCATCCGACCCGAAATTCAGAAGTATTTTACAAAGTAATCTACGTCAACATTGTTATAAAGCATGTTTACAACATATTTAGATAACCTATGTTTACTTAGAATTATCCCGATGCAGTCTCTCTTAGATATAGCTATGTGCGAATACCGTCGATCAGCGCAAATCGGTTTGGCAAAGACGGTAACGCTAGCCCCATTCAGCTGCCCGGAGCTGCTTTGCGGTAGGCGTTACATTTCAGTTACCCAAAAGGATGGTTTTCTAGCTACAATTTAGCTCTTCTTTTCATGACATACAGCACAGATTTCTATACATCCTCGTTTTTGAATTGTTTCAATTGGACGAGTATCAGTTTTAAAAGTTTATGGTTGAATTTCAAGTTCTACCTTTCTCCACAAAATCTTCATCAAATCACTAAAAGGGGATTAAATTATTTTATTAAACTATGAAATTGTTGTTCATTCATTAGTTTTCTATATGTTGTGAACTTTTAAGGATGTTTGATCAATTCCCAAGGGAGGTATTTGACCAGCATTAGTGATCAATTTCATGTCAACATAGATCTAGTGTGGTTAAGTGACACTCATAATGTCAGTGTCACTGATATTCAGGGTCACTATAGAACTAAGGGCCCATGATAGACTGATTTTTCTTTATCTTTCTTCTCTCTAATAGTACCACATCATATTAGAATGTGATTTTGCTAACATGTAGAAAACAAACACATGGCTGTGCTGTATATAATGACTGAAATTAAAAATGCAGTGTTTGCTGCTGGCTTGTTTGTTTTATTAAATTTTAACACTTTCTCACTATTAATTATTAAGTCACATTCATAATAAACAATATTTGATCGGAAGCAGTCAATAGCCATGCTCATAATTAATAGCATTTGATCAGAATCAACTAATAGTCATTGTCTAATTTATCACTATAAATAATTGTCAGTCATAGATAAAGTGGTACTTTCAGAGCAATGAGAAAGGAAACGTATGTAAGGTTTTCCACAGATTTCTCATGCAGTTCATCAACCAAATATATTTGTTTAATAACAAGATTTTTTTAATAACAATTATTTTTAACAACAGTAGTCCCAATAGACCTATTTCAATGTTTATAAACGTTGTGTATGTGCGCGCAGCTTGGCTGCAGAACGAAGGCACACTGCCATTGAGTTTGCTGATACACGCAGTCCAAAACGTTTATTTCATAGAAAAGCAGAACCCTAACCTTATAAATTTAATATAATCTATTCGTTGAATATGTTTTCTATATGTGTTCCAAGCGGGTTGCTTCTAGGTGGTGTAGTTTTAAGAGATATTTCACTTTTTCTGTATGAAGATTGCTCACGACCATTGACAATGCATTGAGTTCGCCGATACGCGCAGTGCAAAACGTCTATTTTATTCAAAATTAATAGCAATGCAGAACCCTAACCGTATAAATTTAATATAATCTATTCGTTAAATATGTTTTCTATATGTGTTCCAATTGGGTTGCTTCTAGGTGGTGTGGTTTTAGAGATATTTCACTTTTTCTGTATGAAGATTGCTGATGGCCATTGACAATGCATTGAGTTTGCCGGTACGCGCAGTGCAAAAAGTTAGTTTTATTCAAAATGAATAGAAATGCAGAAGCCTAACCTTATAAATTTAATATAATCTATTCATTGAATATGTTTTCTATATGTGTTCCAAGCGGGTTGCTTCTAGGTGGTGTGGTTTTAGAGATATTTCACTTTTTCTGTATGAGCATAATTCAAGATTGCTCACGGCCATTGACAATGCATTGAGTTTGCCAGTACGCGCAGTGCAAAACATCTATTTTATTCAAAATTAATAGAAATGCAGAACCCTAACCGTATAAATTTAATATAATCTATTCATTGAATAGGTTTCCTATATGTGTTTCAAACGGGTTGCTTCTAGGTGGTGTGGTTTTAGAGATATTTCACTTTTTCTGTATGAAGATTGCTTATAGCCATTGAGATTGCAGTGTGACAATGTGTTGTCCTGCAGCCAAGCTGCGCGTGCAATGACCTAAATACCTATCCTGACGTCACATGAAGTAGGTCTATAACATAAGCTATTGATTTGAAAGGTAATGGCACAAAGAGTAACTGTTCAAAATTTCAACAAAATCCATCAAGTAGGCCTACTTTTAGAGTTATGCTCAATCTAGCGTAAACTCCAAAAATGTCTGCAACAGCCAAAATGGGCTTTCCCCAATTTTTAGGACACTATATAATCGTTGAATATGATTTGATCACCATGGAAAAAAACATTTATGCTCTCTGTGTATAGGTCATTGTAAATTATTGATAATGACACTTACTGGATATTTTAGAATGAAGTTCTGTTAAGTCAAAGTTGGCATATAATTGAATTACCATGTGATACGCGACGAAGGAGGAAGATAAGGTAGGGGTGGAAATATGAGCACTTTATTCATGAGTGCGAGAAGATAAGTACAATACAAGGCAATGAATATGAATAAAGTACAATATGGGCAAGAAGGTAAGGCAATATACAGTAAAATGAGTACAGAAGAGTAAATAGGCAATGGAACATGGGAGATCAATAAAAGTCAAGGGGGAAGAGGGGCCCCCGAAGAGCCCTCCACCAAAATGAAGGACAGGGCGCGAGGAGCGGCAGAAGGGGCGAGATGGGGGAGGTACGCATGTAATGCCCCTGAAGTCCAGGTGGCCTGGGCCATAATGTCCGGGAGCGGGACACCTGCGCGCTGGCATACCTGGGCACCACCCCGCTGGAGGCTGTGGAGGGTGAATGTCTCCGGCGCAATCACAGAGACCGCCCGGAGGGCGCCACGGAGTATGGCTGTAAGGGTCTGAGGGTCCAGCGGCTGGCCCGAGGGCATAATGAAGGCCGGGGCAGCGGGGATGAGGGCGACCGAGGCGTTCCAGGCGGCGACAGGGCAGAGCCAGGAACGCGGGGAAGCCGGGATGAAGAGGGCAACCGCTGCAGAGGGATCCGAGATGGTCTTTGAGCTCCGGGGGGTCACCCGGAGGCCGCCCGGAGCGGCAGCGACATTGGCACGGGTGATGGTGTGCGGGCCGCCCCACCCTCTGGGCTAGGGGAGAGGAGGCTGGAGTGTCTCAACATACCGTAGTACCAGAGGAGGAGGGTGGCCCGAGGGAGGAGGGTGGCCCAAGGGACGAGGGCCGAGGCCAGGTAGGCGGCCACGGCTGCGAGGTGATCAGGGATGGGCGCGGCACGGGTGGGAGCCGAAACTCGAGGTGTCGCCGCCGGCCACCTCGACCCAGGAGCACGTGCCGGGGAGGGCGTTCCTGACAGAGGCGGCCGCCATGGCGCCGGCGTAGAGGGAGGCGACGTAGGCAGCGACGTCAAAGTTGGACGGCGCGAAGGGGTCGAGGTCGTCGGCCAACACAAACTTGACGTAGGCTTCCGCCTGGCGGTGACGGTTCCTCCAAGTCGAGGGCGCCAGTGAGGCAATGTGGAGGCCATCGACCGCGGCAACCTCGAGGGCGGTGTAGCCTGCAATCAGAGGTCGGGGTTGTAGGGGAAGTCGCCATGGCGGGGGTGGAAGTAGGCGAGTCCGAGGGGAGAGACTCGGCCCAGGGTCCGGCGAGGTGGGCGCGGCTGAGCACGTCAGCGAGGACGAGGTCGGCCCCGGGCTGGTGGAGGATGGAGAGGGTGAAGGAGCCCTCAGCCGCCATGAGCCAGAGCTCGCGCGCGCACATCCCCAGGGTAGCATCGCGGGCTCGCCCCGACTCGAGGGTTACGGCGGAGGCCATGTTGTCAGGGAGAAGGGTCTGGGGGCCACGACGAGATTGACCGCCTCGAGCTCGTGGATCGCGGGGAAGCGCGCCCCTGCAGTACCCTCGGGCGTAACAGCCCGTCGGGGAGAAGGCCCCGCCGCCGGTGAGGCAGGAATCGCACTCTAAGACCAGGCGGCAGACCTCAGGGGCGCGGAGGAGGTGGAGGACATTCAAGGCGCGTCCGTACAGATCAAACCACCTGAGGTCACGGCCGGCCTCTTCCCCAAGGGTGATAGAGGTGGCTCCGTAGCAGCTGTGCAGGGCCACGAGGATGCGGCCCATAAACTTCCTGACCAGACGGGATAGCCGAATGAGTTAGAGCGTCCGTCTCCCATGCTGGTAGGTCGTGGGTTTGAACCCTGGTCAAGTCAAACCAATGACTTAAAAATTGATACTTGTTGCTTCTTAGCCAGGCACTCGGCATTATTAGGATAGGGCACTGACTGGTGTGCTCAGTGTCAGGATAATGTGACTGAGTGGGATACCAGGTCATTGTGCCGGTGGCCTGGTTTCCCAGTGGGACAGCACTATAAATTACCATGAGTGCGCACTGTCACAAGTCGGTACCCGTCCTTAGATGTTGCTAGGATGTAAAACAACAAACAAACAAACAAACAGCAACAGACATTTTTCAATGAAAGACCTAGGATTTAAATTCACAGTTTTATTACTGCTAGTTGCAGGACACAGAGGCCAAACCATTGTGGCACTTTCACTAGATGGACTAGAAATAGACAAGGATGAAGCTACATTTGATTTACAGACTTAAATCAAGTGTACAGGGGACCCACTGTCCACAGTAGACGTTACTAGTTTTCTGGAGGATAAATGGATATGTGTAGTTTCGGCCATTAGGGCTTACATATCCAAGGCACGCGGAATCAGAAATTCCAGACAACTACTAATCAGCGTTATACGGCACATAAAGCGATCTCGAGAGACAATCTTACAAGGTGGACTATCAAGGTGCTTAAACAAGCAGGAGTCAACATTGGACACCATGCGTCTCACTCGATGGGTGGAGCCATGGTCTCCAAGGCAAGACAATTAGGAATCTCAGTTAAGAGAATTCTTGCACACGTGGGGTGGAAGACGGCTAGATTGTTTGCAAAACATTACAACAAACGACTGGTAAGGTCAAACGGCGTGGCGACACACCTACTCACCAACTAGAAACAGGTGAAAAACAACATTAAATTATGTACTCATATTTACATACTATGGTTACAACATAAAAGGATAAAAGGATTTTTTTTTAAAAGAGATTACATAAAATTCTCCCTGGGCTACGAGTAGCCAGAGGCGTAGTACCGAGGTAAAATAGTATAGTTATACGAATCTTACCTGGGTACAGATGATGGATAACTGGTGTTTTCCCGAGGTACTAGCCTCGGATAGTAGTGGTTCAGGGCCCACCCACTCTGCCCTACCACGACTATCATGGCTAGAACCGAATCGAAAACACAATAAGTATCCATATAGAGTTAAATCATTTTTTTATCCTAAGAAGTATGTAAAAGATTGCTGGACCCGGATGTGCTTCCTTCTCCCTGACCCATGACTATCCGAGGCTAGTACCTTGGGAAACCACCAGTTATCCACCATCTGTACCCAGGTAAGATTTGTATAACTATATATATACAGATGAACCTCGATCCAACGGACACCGATGCAATGGATTCCGGATCCAACGGACACAATCCACTAGAGTGAATATCTGAACATTTGCGCACTTTAAGAGAACTAGTTATTTTCTGAACTCCAGCCTTCCACCAGCACTACTTCAGTAGCCACCACCAGTGCTTCAGATTTCCTTGGCTTTGAGTCTGAAGACTCTGACTCAGAGTAATAGCTCAGAGTAATAGCTATCCCACTATACGAACATGGCAAAAGAAACTCATCTCTCCACCATGGTTTCGTACCCCCCCCCCCCCCGGAAAATTGTGTCGCTGCAACGGGCAAACGACTTTAACGGACAACTGTTCCCCCCTATTAGTCCGTTGGATCGAGGTTCATCTGTGTATATATATATATGTATATATATATATATGGGTCAGGATCACGAAAAGAGGCCAATTGGGGGAAGTTGTCGGCGTCGATCATCATTGGATGTCGGCGTCGATCATCATAATTATAGTTTAGCATTGACAGAGGTATTGGAAAGTCCTTAAATTTATCCTGAATGTAAAGGTAGAGAAAATACAACAACCTTATTTGTTTCTAGGATAATTTAATATAAAACAAAGAAATGCACTACGCTTTAAGAATTGCGACGCCGACATTCTGGTATAGTTGTCGGCTTCGATCATTGGATGTCGGCGTCGATCATCATAATTATAGTTTAGCATTGACAGGGGTGTTGCAAAGTCCTTAAATTTATCCTGAATGTAAAGGTAGAGAAAATACAACAACCTTATTTGTTTCTAGGATAATTTAATATAAAACAAAGAAATGCACTACACTTTAAGAATTGCCATGCCGACATTCTGGTATAGTTGTCAGTGTCGATCATTGGATGTCGCAGTCGATCGTCATAATTATTGTTTAGCATTGACAGGGGTGTTGCAAAGTCCTTAAATTTATCCTGAATGTAAAGGTAGAGAAAATACAACAACCGTATTTGTTTCTAGGATAATTTAATATAAAACAAAGAAATACACTACACTTTAAGAATTGCGAAGCCGACATCTTAAATAAACCACCAATTGGCCCATTTTCGTGAGGCTGAATCATATATATATATATATATATATATATATATATATATATATATATATATATGAGTCATAAAGATGGCTGAGACTATTATATTGTCTTAAACTACCATGATGCACGGATCACATTATAATTATGTCCTCTTATTGTCTTAATGTTCTTATATCATATTTGTATTTGTCAATAATAATTACACGATCCTCCACTTGCCTATGAACAGGGGATGTAGTCTGAAATAAATTGATTTGAATAGTATATAATTGAATATTTAATTGTGTTCTTAGGCAGATTTTGGCAACGGAAGCGCGTAGCAACACTCGGTGTATTTGGGACAGCGAGGAGGAAGCAGAAAAGATCTGGGCCCGCATTAAGGACTATGTACCGCCGAAATGGGCAGGGAAACCAGTCAGGGGCCTTAATGAAAGGTGGGTGTCAAGGGACCAGTGAAAACCCATGGAAACTGCCCCAATGGGGCTTGCCGAGCGAGATCACGCTAGGTGGCGCCCGTGTAGTACTATGACTGCCTGCCTAACTATATGACTGTCTGTCTGCCTACATACATGTATGACTGCCTACCTGTATACATTATGTTTGCCTGCCTTCCTATATGGCTACCTTTCTGCCTGCCTGTTTGTCTGACGGCCTATATGAATGTATGCCTGCCTGTATGTTTACTTGCATATATGACTGCATGCATGTATGCTTGCCCGAGTGACTCTGCTTGTTTGCCTGTCTGCCTATATGAACGTTGGCTTGCCTGTATGTATGTCTGTTTGCCTGCCTGCTTGTATGACTGGCTGCCTGCCTGTGTGACTGCCAGCCTGCATGAATGTCTGCCTGCCTGCTTTCCTGTCTGCCTGCCTGTATATTTACTTGCATATATGACTGCCTGCCGGCGTGAATGACTGTTTGTCTGCCTGCCTGCTTAGATGAATATTTCTGTTTGCGTGTATGACTGCATCCAGGGGATGACTACCTCTCTGTGTCTCTCTCCCTCCTGTCCCCCACTATCTCTATCTCCCTCCCTCCATCTCGCTCTCTTTCTCTCTTTCTTAAATGGCTATTTTAATAGATATTTGAGGTGCACACATGCCAAATTACTTTTGGCAAGCGCGCCAAAACTTGTACACTATAGGCTTCAGTAGTAACAGCGATCAGCGTCCATTAAATTGTCTGTTTAATAAATGCATTAGTATATAAATTAGATATGCAGAATCAATTCTAGATAATTCTTTTGGTTTAAAAAATGTGGTGCTTCATCGGACGATGTAGCTTTAATAATGTCTGAATGTAGTTTAATTGAGGTCAATTTAGATGTGACCCAGATTCCCAATGTGCATTACTATCGACTTAACGTTCATGTCGACTTTCATATTATTTCAACGAAATGCCTATTATGAGAATATCTACCTAGATGTGACTCTTTGCTATAACCTGCCATTTAAGACTGCGGTTCCTGCGCTATGACCCCGAGGAATACTTCCGGGTGCATATGGACGGCTGCTATAAGAGAGAGAACGGAGAACAGAGCTATATCACAGTGCAACTGTACCTGAATGAGGTCAGTAACTTAAATGATCAGCATCACAATGGAGTTGTTCCCCTGGAGATTTTAAAAACAAAACAAAAAAAGTGAGATAATTGCTAATTGAATAGAAATCATACAAACACTGTGTTTGCACCGCTCCAGAATAGCATGTTAAATGCTGGATAATGGCATGTTCCTGAAGTTTGGTGGAATCTATCATTAATTTGAAGTAATTGTTTACTTAATTAATTTTAAAATAACAACCAGTTAAAACCAATCAGTCAGTTGGCTCTAGTCGCTATGTATATATACTACCGACACGAATCACTTATCTCAAGTCATTGGCGGAGAACGTTTTCTGGTGGATTGATTCAATTTTAATTAAAGCTGCATAGTCCGATTAGAACATCAAATTTTCATAACCAAAATAATTATCTAGATTTTATTCAACATATCTAATGTAGATCCTGGTGCATTTATCAAACATTTGTCACCATATAGAACGGAATATCAAGCCAATTAACAGAACCTGTTACTGCAGAAGCCTATGGCGTCGGAGTTTTGGTGTGTTTGCCAAAATTAATTTTGTATGTTTGCACTTCAAATATCTCAAAAGTTAGCCATTTAAAATAAAAGTTACTTCAAACTATAGAAAGGTAGATTATAACGATCAGAAAATGACAAACTCAAAGTCATCGGACTATGCAACTTTAGGTCTTCCATGCAGTCACCTTAATTGGTTCATAAAATCTTCCCTTGTGGAGCTTTATCACAAGATTTAGTTCGTTTTGTAATATTGACCTAATAGGCATTGAGACACATAGACAGGTAGGCGTAAACAGAGTGATCGCATCAGGAAGTATAGATATCCTAATGGTTAGGTCGCTATGTAAAATTGTCCGATTTAATACATGTGAACCGAGGTGAAGTTACTATAATAAATTGCAAACTGTCTATATAATGATAAATGTTAAAATATAAAAACCCAAAGGCATATGAGGGATGTGTGAAATTGGTAAACTATTATTCATTGAGTATAGAACTTGTATAATGAATAGTCTTTGGGGAGTGTCACTTCCGAGTTTGACTAAGAACAGTCTTTGGAAGAGTCACCTCACATGCCCCCCCCCCCCACATGGTATTGTTATGATCATTGACCACTGCATTGTATTCTAATTGGAGGATCAAGTCATGTGACCACTGCATTGTACTGTGATTGATGAATGGAATCATGTGACCACGGCCATCTTGAATTCTGATAAGCCTATATAAGCCAATAAATTGAAGAGTCTCACTCTCTTACTTTCACTCTAACCCTGTTTCCTTCATTACCTGTAGTGCTTTCATTTGACCTATTTACACCACCCACACCACCAGCCGGCACGTTTACAGCTAGCTAGGCTGTAGGGGGCCCTATTGTGACGCGACCGGCTGGGGGTTGGTCGCTGTCCTGCCTCCGCTACTCCGTCTCTTGGTTCGCTGAGATGCGGGCCGGGGCGCCAATCAGGAGGAAGATTTGCGGGGGAGCAGTTTCCCGGGCTTCAGGCTATCCTCCAATCAGGAGGAAGCTATGCGGGGAGGCGACTTCCGGCGGCACGACACGCATTCCGTGTCCAGTCGGCCGGAATTTTGACTTTTAATTTTGTTTTTGAATTGAACTATTGACTGTTGTATTGTTGTTTTGAACTGTTTTGCATTGTTTGCCTGTTGTATTTTGATGTTCGAACTTATTTATTAAACGGAGGGGCCTTTAGAGGTACCAGCCAGAGTTTTATCTCGTCCCACTACATACATGTGTGTTATTGTCTATCCGGAAGATATAAATAATATACCATACTATTAATTTCAGCCAGAAGAGAAAGTATGTAGATATGTTGTAAAAGCCCCACCATTATCATATGTAAGCAGGTAAATTAAATAAATCAATCAAATGAAAGACAATGGACACAATTGAGCTCATATGGGAGGGGAAACGTGATTTAAAAATAAATCTAACCTGAGTTAACTAGAGGCGATCTGATAGCTATAAAGCAGGGATGCATTGTTAAAATAATGAGAATATCAATGAAGGCTATGGCCGAAGGATAAATAGTACCACTTAGGTATGTCCGTGTCACAGATGCCCAATAGGTGATGTGATCAGTGTGTGCAAGTCTTTTAGGGAGACATATAGAGAGAGACTGGGTGAGAGTGACACAGAGAGATGAAGCATGGGTTTTCCCTTTTACAAAGTGCATTGATCTAGGCCTATATCATGATTAATTAATGCAACATTCTAACCAACACATGCAGGAGTTTACCGGGGGAAGCACCACGTTCATACCTACGCCATGGGACAGCGCTGCATCTGATATGGTGGAGTGTATCCCGAAGACAGGTAAAGAAAACCCCCAAATTATATGCAGCATCTATGTAGGCCTACAGGCCTAATATTTATATTGACATTTTTCATTCAGAGTGATCCTACTAGTTGATAGGCACAATGTCTTTATGACCGGATACTCCATAAACTTGTACTAGACCCTTTTATCTAAACTTTTAAAAGCCAATCTGACCAAAATGTCACCCACCTGTTCTAACCATGTTCATAATACCCCAGTCACACGAGGCCTGCGTTCGCTAGCGATCGATTCGCGACGTCAAAACCTCCTCCTTGCGCCCTCCTTACGCCCTCATTGAGTCCTGGCGCCGCGAAATCGCCACCCTCCCGGCACCCATTTCGGAAATTTTGGGCGCAAGGAGGTTGCTGCTGCTGCACGTGCAACCTCCTTGCGCCCTGTTCCGGCGGCGCTATTCAAAATGGTTGGCGCCCTGGCGCTGCCCTGGTGCCGCCCTGGGTTGGCGAATTGCCATTGGATGCTGCAGTCACCATGTGGTCGGCGCCAACATGGCGCCTACAACATATTCGAATCAGTGTATCGAATGGCATGCTGGGTGGTTGGCGTCCTTTTGGGCGTAGGGAGGTTGGCGGCGAACGCTGACTCTCGTGTGACTGGGGTATAACTCACATAAGTACCATAACCGTAAAGGCCCGTTTATACTTTTGACGGCGCTAGATGGCGCAAGCCAACGTTCCCATTTAGACTTTACGTTGATGCTTGACAGCGTCAGACAGCGCAACACGGCGCAAGCATTGGCCAGAGTTCAACATACTTTCAAGGTCAGCGCTTTCACACGTCGGCCATCTGACAGAAACAAAATTGTCACCAATTAAATATTAATTTGTATGCTTTTACATTATATGTAAAGGCGATGGTTGAATAAAAAACAAACAATTCTCGCCGTGAATATGCCCTATGCTGCCGACACGGTGTAAAGAAACCACCAATCAATCAAACCACACGTTCAGCCAATCAGAAGTGGTCAGGTCACTTGGACCGTATTCTATTAACACAACCCGAGCGACCCGAGTTGCTAGAATTTCAAATCGAACACCACAAATGGAGTCGACAAAAACACATGCTGTGTGCAAAAAGTCCCGACCACTGGAAAATAGGTCGACGTTAGCGACCGTGTGCGTCAAAGCATTCAGACTTTCACGGCGACATTCCAGTCATAGCACTCCGCACCGTTTTGCACCGTCACATGTAGATAAAAGATTCACCCGGTACTTGTAGTACACGGGTGAAGATCAGCCTTATATAAATACGGGGGAAAATAGCATTAATATGGAAGTGAGGCTCCAGTATGTGGCTCCACTATCAAATGGCAACCAATATTATGCATATAGGCACAGAGTTGGTGAAATGGGAGAGAATGCAAAAAAGACAAGATGGCGGCCGCAGAACGCCGTCGATGTCACTTTTAAATCTGATTAAACTATACATTATATTATATTTTTCAACTCAAAGGTAGCGGGTAAATAATGAAACATTATGTAAAGAATAAATGTTGCTTCTTAGATTGTTAAAATAGGCCCTCAATTCTTTGACCCGTTTTTTCGCCAGCTTTTACATAAGGCTGGTTTGCACCCCTACTGCAGCAGTACGGGGTGAATCTTGTACCTACGTCACATGGCGCTAACCGGCGTAAAGTTGACGGTGTCATATGCCGTCAAAACTATAAACAGGCCTTAATGCTAATATTGGCACTTATGTTTCTACTAATACCATGTCATTCTTGATTATTTTGTCATACATACAACCTTTTGTGTTGATCATGACCTTCATGGTTACCTTAACCTTGACTTTAATATTGACTCTTAATATATTTCTTTCAGGGAAGGTGCTTGTCTTCCAGCATGACCTTTACCACGAAGGATCAGTGCTGCTCACGGGCAGGAAGTACGCCGTCAGGACTGACGTCATGTACGGGGGGCCCGGCCCGAACTAATGACGTCATAGATTAATTCATGGAAAATGATCGCAACCTGGCCTCGCTGCCTTCTAAGAAAATGCACACTGCGAGCATGCCGGCTATATGGTACTGCCTCACTGGAATAATGTACAGTGCTGCCACCACCAAGGCACTATCCGACTCAGTCACATTATCCTGACATTGATCCAATCAGTCCTTGTTCTAACCTTGTAATGCAGAACGCCAGGGAAGCTAGTGACAAGTACCAACAGTTTTTACATACAAAATTGATGGAAGTGTTAAGCAAGATGTTTTTTATTACTACTGGACGGGATGGCCAAGTGGGTAGGGCGCACGCCTTTTACCCATGGGATCAATCTCTAGCCGAGTCAGATGTATAGGGTTTATCTGTCGCTACATTGGCTGATACTCAGTATTACTAGGATTGGGTAAAACTGGTCCTCTTACTAGTTTTTATGTCAGGATAAGTGACAGAATTGGGTATTGTGTCATGGTGTTGAGAGCATATCCTAGTGGAGCAGCGCTATAGACAGGTTCACCAGTGGCATTCAACGTGTTTTTAGTCACTATGAATGCAATCTATACTTATAACTAGCACTGACATGATTTGAGATATTGCGAGTAGTTATATTAAGCCATGACATTCCAGTAAATTATTGGCAGCATATCTGCCATGTCTATTTTCCCTAGAGTATTTTAAATTCCAAAGTTTGGAGATATTTGAAATGAAATCACAGCAAATTAATTTTGTCATGCACGTCAGTCTTTCACCATAGATCTCAGCAGTGATTAAGTTTTATTAATTTGACTTAGTAATTCCTTTCTATGCAACAATAAATATTTACTGAGTACTTTTTATTTTACTAATAAGTTAGATCTATAGAACCAAATGTAGATGAGTGTTTTTTGTTTCTAGAATTTGATTCTTTAATCGGACTATGCAGCTTTAGCTGTACTTAATCCTCCAATCAGATGTTAATCCTAGGCTAACTTCGGGCATGCGCATGTTGGTCCCTCTGGGAAAACCACCCGGGGTTAGGTAAGAACTGCTGTTATCGCCCGAATTAATATAGTATCTTATTTTTGTGAAGATGTTCTAAGAGCAAGGATCTGACTTAAGAGTTGGGTATTACTTTTGACAGATTAGTAACGGACACTTAACATCCACGTGGCCTTAGTTCTTACTGAGGAAAACCAGGGGCTCGTTTATATTCCCATATTTCGTTATAGAGTACATATAATATATATTTGTTTTCATATTCTCCTACAATTTGATTTCAGCATGTTGACACTTAATTTAATCCGGTATGCGTTTAATCTGGAAATAGATTATAATAATTTTGTCTGAAAGTTATATATTTATTCAATAATGTACAAGTGTATATACTATATACGTATTCCCACTATATACACATATTTTGTAATGGTTTTTACATCCTGGCTACATTTAAGGTCATATTGTGTTATGAATTAAACTATCTTCGCTGGGTAGATCTTAATATTATTCTAGAACCGTTTATTTGAGATGAAAACATGGATGCATCCAAGAGTAAATTATGGGCAGAATAAAATTGAAGAGAAATGTCAGATTTGCCGTGAACCTTTATTTTTGTTGTATCACTGTATAAGTGAACGATATGTATGCAATGGCATTAATACAATTTCAGCTTATGATTATAGTGATTACTTCTCACGTAGTAAGAGCCTAATAGCTGTTGGTGAAATGAAGGCTCCAGATCATGAAATTGCAAGAAAGCATTCCTGAAATGTGTCCCTATGGCTGGTGAAATGCTCTAGTAATAAGATAGTTTATATAGGTCCCTTAATTAACAATATCTTATCAAGATGTGTCGACACAGAATATATATTATTTATTATCCTTGTATATTGATACACTATTATGAGATTATAAATGTAACTGGTCTTTACCATTAGTGTAACAGGGGGCACCTATTGCAGATGGATAGACAAGGCTGTGTAGCAGCCAAATCTAGTTTGATTTTAATCTTTGATAGCGAAGTAACTTTAATGGTAGAAAGATTGCGTTAACTATTTATTACACAACCCTAACATGTTTATTGGATATTGTCGTTGGGGGTGATGAAAATGGGAAATATTGCGCCTAGAGCGGGACTCGAACCCACATCTCTTTGCATTCCGGGCCAGTGTGCTACCCATTACATCACCTAGGCTCCCTGATATCACCACACTACCCACCCCTACCTGTCTATGCGGCTCCTTGCCTGAGAGGTCAGTGCAGACCACTACACTATTTAAAAAAACGAATCAAATTTGCAATAATTTATTTTGGATTGAATATTTAAATCGAAAGAAGCTAGGGACTACTTTATTTTGCTTCTCTCAAATACCTTAAATTGGAAGAAGTACCAGCTAAACGGTATGAGTACCGTTAGGAGAGTGATTGACCACCTCGTACCGCCACGAAACCTCCCCCTCCTCCAACGTTCGTAGTGCAATAAAGCATGACATGCTTGGAGGATGTTCATTACTGGTAATTAGGAAACCACTGTCGTCAAAGTAAAACCATTATATATACGAAAATGGACTTAACTATAGTTATTTGTTCTTCGTAACATGAAGGTACATCAATATTGTTTTTTATTATCGTAAAATGTAACCAATACAAATATTCGATGGGTGAGAAAGTTCTAAATGAATTAAACTAGGCATCTGTGAGCATGGTTGTTTCGTTATAATACAACAAATCTATAAATGTCACAATGGAGTTAACATGCTTTTTTTTTGCTTTAAAAAAAAAGATTTATACTGCCTATTATGGATAAGCCTGAATAGGCTTGTTTTCACCATTAGACAGTTTGTCGATAAAAAGCCCGAGCCTACACTTTTACCAACCCAAGGGATTTTTAACCTCCCACACCACATAGACATGGTATGAGAGCAACTGGTCTTTGATGACTCTGTAAGTTATACACAGCGGTGGAAATCCAAATTGGCAGAGATGGGGGCATGGGGAATCGAACCACCGACCTTCAGATTAGGAGTCCGACCTAGAAAAAAGTCAGACACTCTAACCACTCCGCCACAGAGAACACCACATGCTTCGAATCCCCTACGTTCAAAACAACTGAAATCCTCATGTGACGTAACTTATATCCTACACACCGAATCACTACTATCAGCCATCTAAATAGCTAAACAACGAATGGGAAACATTTTCAGTTATTGTACATCGATGTATATCTACAAATGAATTCTCAGCTAAATGGTCACCTAAATGGTAAGTTACTTGGAGCAATACACATCACGTAATATTGCAGCTACCTGACCTGAATCTGACAATTATTTCACATTTAACAATGAGCATCATTCTAAACTAATGAACACCAATCTCCACAATTCACTAAAGGGCGCATCCCTTACATGCGATATGCGGTATGCGAATGCGACAAAAAGTCGAAACGCCTTGAAGCCTATGGGCTACATTCCTTACACAAACGAACCAGCACGCACGCACGCACGCACGCACGCACGCACGCACGCACGCACGCACACACACACACACAGACAGAGTTCCTTTTTGGTTATGTTTCTTCTCGTTTCTTGAGGAATTGTGCAGCTGTAATCTTTTTCTTGGGTTTCCTAAAGAACACTGGTCCCGAGCCGAGGGAAGACACTGTCTTCTCGCGAACCTTGAAGCGGGGTGCGCCCACAGGGACGCTGACGGCCGGCACTATCTTATCCCTCACTTCCGGAAGGCCAAGGTCAATCTCTGACACACTGAAAACAATTTTAACTTTTTGTAATTAAATGGAGCAAGCAGTCAGATGTTGATTAGAAATTAGGACAACTTACAGAGCCTGAGAACGGAATATGCTGGATCTGTCAGAGTTAGGGCAACTCTAGACCATTCTTGACAGGCTACGAATCGCGGCGCTTAGTCGCCTAGTGTAGCCTGTTTTTGTTTGTTTGTTTCTTCACAAGATTAGCAACTAATTTCATTGAAGCATTCCCAACAGACATGGACCATTGCGTGATATCACTATTAGTACTGTCCTAACGTAATATTATTAAAATTCATGTTCCTCACCAAAAGAAATATCGATCGTTTCAGGGTAAATGGGGCCAATGTACTTTCCAGTATGTAATGGTCAAAAACAATTCCTGAAAGAGTAGAGGGGTATTTTCTTGATAGAATTGGTATTCTTACACTTTGGAGAGAGAGATTTGAAAAAATTAAGGCCTAATGTGACATAGTAACAAAAAAAAGCCAACATTTTCATTCCAAAAATATGGTGTTTTAAAGGCATGAATTTGTTACAGCCTACGAGACACTTTATTTGGCATAGAATATTAGTCAATGAAATAATATAAGGAGACTCTTACTTGAAATAAATATTCATTTTGCATGCATATTTTTTTTCTTTCTATCTAATATTCCATGGTGATTAAACTGGTTCTGGATGTAACTGTCGTCTACCCTGCTTGTTAAATTAGGATATATGTTATCCTGGGAATACCAGACAGAGCTTTATAGTTGCTATTGTTGCATGTGTAAGGCTATTTTCTAGTACCATGGCTAGTAATATAAATTTTCTACAAAGCTTTATGAAAAAAAATTGAAGTTGAAGTTGAAGTTGCATATTATTTTTGGTGTCCCCTTCTATTGTGTTACTCACCGTGAATATGGCCTTTGCTGCCGACACGGCGTAAAGCAACCACCAATCAATCAATCTATTATGTTACGTCCACAACTCAAAATTGGGAAGAATATAATGCTCCTATGCATATTTATTTACAGTGCATACCTATATTTAGGGATCACACATTAATTGTTTCATGCAATAAATTTGATTAATTAATTATTTTGATTAATGAATCCGCACTTGGGTGATTAATTAGTCCACACTTCAGGCTGGAAACTCAATTAGTTCTTGTTTTTCTGACAAAATGGTAACCTCAACCATCTTTTCCTTCATGTTACCAGTATATATATGGACAAGAATTGGCTACTCAGCAAAAAAATGAGGAAAATACACAATATTAATTGTTGACCCTCATGTAACACTTTGGCCCCATGTACCATGAAACGACCCATATATGTTTTTAATGTATAATAAACAAAGAGATTACAATTAACCTTGCCAGTTCTGGTATTTCATACTTTCAGATGATTAACATACCTGCCCACCCACACGACTTTTGTGTATTTTTGTTTTAAGCTGGAGTTCTCTAATACACAAAATTAAACTTTCGTACGCCCAAAAAAAGACAAAAGTAATAATACAAAATATGGAATGTATTTAGGGGGAAGTACACTTTTCTTTTCACTGGAGTACCCAAATACGAAATTTGGGGTAGGCAGGTGTGGATTAGCCGTGGGAACTATCAATTGCTAGTGACTGAACCATAGACTGCAGCTATCACTTCATGTGTAACAGGACCCACTTACTCTTGCTCTTGCTCCACTTGTGCCCACGTGCCATAGGCAGTGTGTGATTTGGGGCGGTGGGTCGACCCAGTAGGCTTTGATCTCTCAGTCGGCAGATTGTCCTGAAGGGACTCCTCTTGGGGTTTACCAGTATCCTCCGCACAGGCGCCCCCTGTCGGCGACGACGGGAGCGGCATCTCCCCGGGCAGCGGGATGTCGGCCAGCACCACCGACGCCTCGACCCTGGGCTTTTTGTGCACAGGTTGTCGTAGCTTGTAGATGTCCGGCTGGGGCTGTTTGGCCCGCTTCACCGGGTCATTATACACTGGTCTCTTGGGGTCAGGCTCCTCGGGTTTGCAGGTGGCCGCTTCATCATCATGCGCCTCCTCATCCACCTGATCCTTGTCGCTTGGAGGTGGTGAGGTGGAGGAGCTTTTGTCACTTCTTTCTCCGTCTTCTTCTTCTTCGGCATCTTCGACTGTGGATGTGGATGCAATGGTCTCCTGGAATGGTAGCAAGCAATGTTGGGGCGGTTGTCTTGTAAAATTAAAAAAAATTAAAAACCGTCCTGATATGACCTGAGATGTTGGTAGGAGGGTAAAACAAACAAAAGATAACATTTTAAAAATTGTTTTAAAGTCAAATCTGCTTTAAAAATGATTTTCAAATCAAAGTTTGAAATATTTAAATTACTAAAGACAAACTATTATTTGACGCTGTTGACAGCTGTATTGAAATAAGCCGATTTCCCTATTTTCCCTTGATCAAAAGGATGACATAACGCTATTGGTATAGTATTATATTATAGAATTCATTATAAGGAAAATGTGTGCAGTCAGTCTTTCGATAACTGATGCCATTTTTATGGCGGCTGGCTTAGATTAATGGTTGTGTTTCTTACCTCCTGCTGTGCCAGATAGGCAGGCGGTGGAACCCACGACACCTCTGGGATGAAAAAGATTACAAAGAACCGTTCATTAGGATAAGGTAAGAATTATATTTAGGCATTTCTAAGTCGTGGGTTGACATGAACTTAGTTAGTACATAATATTTACTGGTAATAAATAAATAAGTACACACAAATTCAAGAAATATGGAATCCGCAAAGATTATGCGAACTCCAAAATGCATTATTTAAAGGTAAATTTATTACAGTATAGCAAACTTACAATAAGACACAGAAAAAAAACATTCATATTAAGGCCCGTTTATAGTTTTGACAACGTGCGACCCTGTCAAATCTACAGCGGTTAGCACTGTGTGACGCCACAAAACGGTGGGGAGTTCTACGAGTGGAACGTCGTAGTGAAAGTCTGAATGCTTTGACGCACACGGCCGCAAAACGTTACAACCCAGGTGACTCAAATTTCAAATCGAATGCCACAAGTGGAGTCAACAAAAACAGGTGCCGTGTGCAAAAAGTCTAAATGTGCATGTTGGTCGGAGGCTAACATGGGTAATTTGCTCATGAGGTTGGTCTATTTTTAACTTTCCTCGTGCTGTATTTCCTGCTTACCGTCACTCTGCTTTCACCGCTGATACTGTCGACTTCGCTTTCCTTGCATTCCTGAGTGTTACAACTACGGCTGACGGTATGCCGCCGATACGGAAGCGGAGGGGTACGCCGCCGTTGGCTCAACGGCACCAACCAGTTAGGCAAGTGCGGTCGTCCTGTGACCCGGCTAGGCAAATAGAGTCGGAAGTTTCATCCTCGCCTCCTAAGTCTTGTCAAAGAACGTCTCAGTCGTCGGTGTCAAACTGTGAGTCGGAGGCAGAGATTATTAAGAGGTTACAAAGGGAGAACAGGCGCTTGAACTCGGCGTTGGAAGCAAAGACACTTTCGGCTTCACCGGCGTCCGCGGGTTCGGCGGCGGCGTCCTTGCCACGCCCCTTTTCCTCGCCTGTGAATAGGCACCGCCGACGAGTTCCTTCTCCGTCCCCACCACGGCTGTCACCGGTTTCTCCCCTGCACTCTACGCCCTGTGTTCGGCGGAGTCGAGCCCGGCGCTCTCCGCCGCTGCTGTCACCTTCGCCTCCTCCACCTCCAAGGCCGGTTCGGCGTCGGTCGCCGTCTATTGATGGGATAGCAGTGGCAACACAAGGTCTTAAGACGATGAAAGGTAGGGCGCTCCTCCCACATAACTTTATAACCAGAGGGGACCGTGTTAAACAGATTTCGTGGGGGGAGGCTACGTGGGCGGAGTATTTCTCTGCGCTCAGACAAGTCGCTTCACATGAAGATTTTCCGGATGAGTGGTGGCCGCCCTTGCTGAAACACGAGGAGGAGCTGTCTACAATGGCAATAGTGTGGGACTGGCCGACATGCCGCCGTTGGTCGGAAAGGGTTTTCCAAATGGTGGAAGACGGTCGCTTGAGACATGGGTGGTTGGATTATGCTGCTATCTCTGGTATTCAGCGTGACGTGTGTGCGGAGGCGAACCGGTTGGCAGCTGCTAGGCCTGTCTATGCAGCAGCAGTGTCTCGTCCTGCAGCAACCGTCTCTGTCCCTACTCCAGTTCCTGCTAACCAGCCTTTGAATGCGCGTGATGAATATAAACAGGAGGTGGAAGGCAAGGCGTGTTTTAACTGGAACTGGGGGCGTCCCTGCGGTTTCACTTCGTCTCACGGAACGGTTCCAGAGAGATACTCTCATATATGTGCATTCTGTGCCAATCGGTATAGAAGGTCGCTTCCCCATAAAGAACAAGATTGTTTGAAAAAGAGGAGGGCGCTGATGGTAAGGGATACTGCCAAGTCCCTTGCGTCTGTTCCCCAGCCCTCCCCAGGGCAGCACTGTCAACATGTTGATCAGCTGACTGTTGTTCCGCTGCCCCAGTGTTCACCGGTTTGCTTGCTACCCTCGCCAAACATTCCTGTTCACACCTCTCAAGAAGTGTCTGGGCTACCCGTGCCTGGTGCTCTTAGTAGTCAAGTGCAGTTGTCTCCGGCGGAGGCAGTCAGCCGGAACTTTGAGCGGTGCAGGGCGACAATACCACCGGGTGAAGTTCTGCCAGCGCTCCCAGCCATTCCGTCCCACCCCCCAAACCCCTCTCCCCCCCTCCCTTCTCCCCCCTCACAACATTCCACCAAAACCCCTTCCCCTTATAACCCCGAACCCCACCCCCCTCTACCCCCACCTGCTCTCGTGTCAAATACAACCGATACTGATTTGTCCCTACCCCACATTGTGTTCGATTGGTTTGATGATACTGTTGCTGACCCGTTAGCGTTACCTGCTGGTGGGAAGCCTCGGTCAGTGTTTCCTCCGTCCCCTAGATTGTTTAGTTCAACTTTGGCCTCGTTCTGGCCGGTTACAGTTCCGGTAGTTTGGAATGACTTTAAAGAGTATATGTTGATTTATGATGCAGTAAGGGAGACGGCTCTGCCTAACTATCTAGAGGCGAGGCAGCCAATTTCGTCAGGTTTACTTATTCCGGTGTGGAGGGCTATGTTGGTAGACTTCCCAGATACGCTGCTAGTCGATCACCTGGAATTTGGGTGGCCGCTAGATTATACGGCTGCTGTTCCTCCAGTCCCCTCTTTTACTAATCATTCGCCAGCTGCAGATCTGGATACGCACATACGTGTCTTTATTCAGAAAGAGTTACGGCATTCAGCAATGCTAGGTCCATTTCAGAGCCCTCCGTTTCAACCGTGGTTTCAGACTAGCCCAATGATGACCCGCCCGAAGAAAGACTCTGACCTTCGGCGGGTCATTGTGGATTTGAGTTTTCCGTTAGCTAAAGGAGTTAATGCAGGTATAGTTAAGGGTTTCTATCTGGGGAATGCCTTTAATTTTACCCTTCCTTCCGTGAATACCTTAGCTGACAGACTGATCTCCACTGGTCCTAAGGCTTGGCTGTGGTCAGCAGATATGGCGAGGGCTTATCGTCAGCTTAGAGTCTGTCCCTTATCGGCGCCTCTCCTAGGTATTATGCTAAGTAATGAATATTTTCTCGACATTGCACCGCCCTTCGGGTGCAGGACATCAGCGTTAGCTTGTGCGAGAACAACAAGGGCTCTAGTCTGGCTGCTGCGTAGAGAGGGGTTTTTCTCTCTATGCTATCTAGACGATTTTGTCGGGTTGGAATCTTCATTTGAGAAAGCAGCTCAGGCTTATGCGAGATTTCATGAACTAGCGCAACTTCTTGGGGTAGACTTGGCAAAAGACAAATGCTTTCCCCCAACAACCTCTCTCATTTGGCTTGGTTTCAAAATTGATACTGTGATGATGACTGTTTCACTACCGGTGTTGAAAGTTGCAGAAATCTTAGAAGAGTGTATGGTGTGGCGGTCAAAGAAAAAGGCTTCCAGGAAGCAGTTACAAAGTATTGCAGGAAAATTGAATCATCTAGCGAAGTGTATTAAGCCTGCCACAAGGTTTACGAATAGAATTCTTGTTGCTCTGAGGGCCACTCCGTCGAGAGGGTGTTTCCCTTTTGACCCCGAACTCTTGAGAGACATTGATTGGTTTCAGAAGTTTGCTGCGTCATTTAATGGTATTCTCCTTCTTCCTAAAAAACCCCGAGTAGAATGTGTAATAGAGTGTGATTCGACTCTGACAGCTGCTGGGGCCTTCTCATCGACAAATTATTATGCAGCAGAATTTCCACTAGAAGTTCTTGATTCCCTGACCACAATTGCACACTTTGAAGCACTGAATCTTGTTCAAGCTGTAGTATCATTGATACCCTCTCATCCAGAAACGGTGTTAGTAATTATTAACACAGATAACCAGGTATCTCAACAGGTTCTCTCATCTGGCTGGGGTAAGGATCCGATTTTGTGCGCATGTGCACGTCAGCTCTGGCTGCTGGCAGCCCGTTACAACTGTGAACTTGAGGTTAAATATAAGCCTGGTAAAGACCTTGTGTTAGCTGATGCTCTAAGTCGCTCTTTTACTGATGTAACCCTTAAGGAGAGAGCACGGAAGTTGTGTAACTCAATGCGACTTAACAGAGTAACGGTAGTTTTCTCTATGTCGATTCTAGATTTCTCCTTATAATTATGTAATCTGTTCAGCCTGGAAGATAGTACGTTGTTTGCCTCTATCTTCCAGGCTACTCAATGAGTCACCACAGACGACTGGTGAAGCTCTATCATGCTGGCCTTGCACCTCGGACGTGGATGAACAAAGCGGCACACATCAGGAGATACATCCGGTTCTCCTCTACTCATCGGTTTCCGCCGCTAGCACCAAGGCTTTACGATCTGCTGTCATTTCTTTTGTATTTGTCTTCTGTGCTCCGTTCCCCCGGAGCGGTATTGAACTACTTTAGCTCGGTTAAGATTTGGGTAACATCATCACCGGGTCCCCATCCTGTGTTTGATGCCCGAGAGCTTATTGTGATGAAACGTGCTATCCACCGTTCGTCTAGACATGTGGTGTCACAAGCCACGGCAATTTCTCCTCGAGTTATAATCTCTGATATGATGAACTGCATTCCACCTCCTGTGGCCTGTATTGCAGCGATTATAATTGGTTTTTCCTGTTTATTGAGGCAAAGTAATCTCGTAGTAACATCAAGTTCAAGCCCACATGTCCTCAAGTCGAAACATATTTCAGTCGGTACGGCCGGTATTACGGTTCTAATAACTTCGACTAAGACCCGGCCACTCTCTCTCTGCCCAGTCCGGTTTTCCCTCCCAGCCCTTCCTCGTTCTCCCTGTTGTCCGCTCCGAGCTTGGTTGAATTATTTAAAAACAATAACCCCGAACCCAGATGACCCTGCCTTCCTACTACCCTCTGGTCGGCCTGTAACGGCTAGACTACTTACATTGACTCTCAGACGTGCATTCCAGAACACCATCTCGCCAGACAGACGTGTGACTCTACATAGCCTTCGGAGAGGAGCAGCCCAGGCATGTGCTGCCTCGGGCCTCCCACTCCCTGCTCTGATGTCAGCCGGAACGTGGAAGGGTAGGGCTCTACATGCCTATCTCTCCCACTTAGAGATAAAAGATGCTCCATCAGCGCTTGCCCGGATGTTGGGTGAGCGCTGATTCCCGACCTGCTCACCTATGAACTCACATTTCAAGGACTTATTTCATCTGGTAGCGCAATCCAGTCAGCGCCTGATTCTCGGCCATAGTAGCCGCCTGACTCAATGTTTGCTGAACCTACTTTGGTTCCCGACTTGTTTTTATTAAATTTCTATTAATCCATTTCTGTCTCTGTCTCTTTTCATTCTGCAACCGAGTGTAGCGAATTGTGCATGTTGGTCGAAGGCTAACATGGGTAATTTGCTCACGAGGTTGGTCTATTTTTTAACTTTCCTCGTGCTGTATTTCCTGCTTACCGTCACTCTGCTTTCACCGCTGATACTGTCGACTTCGCTTTCCTTAGCCTCCCACCCACTTTCTAGGGGGGTGAGCGCTGATTCCCG
The DNA here is from genome assembly GCA_030323885.1 of Branchipolynoe longqiensis. NCBI lineage: Eukaryota > Metazoa > Annelida > Polychaeta > Phyllodocida > Polynoidae > Branchipolynoe > Branchipolynoe longqiensis. The sequence continues at coordinate 51,530,711 of CM059191.1, read as the reverse complement.
ACCTGCTCGCCTATGAACTCACATTTCTAGGACTTATTTCATCTGGTAGCGCAATCCAGTCAGCGCCTGATTCTCGGCCATAGCAGCCGCCTGATTCAATGTTTGCTGAACCTACTTTGGTTCCCGACTTGTTTTTATTAAATTTCTATTAATCCATTTCTGTCTCTGTCTCTTTTCATTCTGCAACCGAGTGTAGCGAATTATAACTAAACTATGCAATCATAAAATACTTTAAATCCTATTTTGCTGTAGCTATATTGGTTATTAAGCCACCATTTTTTCCACCCCGAGTGTGGAGAAGCGTATTCGATTATTCGACCCGAGTCTGTAGGATGTGTGCAGGCGCCAAAAAGTGGCTCGGGTGACCCGTGTTGGTTAATCGATTACGTCCCCATTGACGTGTGGAAGCGCTGAGAGCCTTGAGAGTTCAATATAGTTGAATTCTGGTCAACGCTTGCGCCGTCTAACGTCGACTTAAAGTATAAATGGGAACGTTGGCTTGCGTGTGTTGCGCCGTCAAAACTATAAACAGGCCTTTAAGTTACATTTTGGAGGCATGGGGAGCAGTGCCGAGGAGTTAAAGAAATGCTAAGTGTTTGTAGGGTATAAACTACACCAAGTTACAGAAATTATTTGAGTTCATTATATATATTTATATATATATATATTTTAGAAAAAGACCTAACTATGCAGTAATGTACAGATCTAAATGTAAAAGGTTAGTAAAAACCAATTAAGCTCAAATTGTACCTGGAATCTTAGGTCTATCATATTCCGGCTTTGTAATCATAGGACCGTAACTACCTTTTGTTTTAAAAGCATATCAAATCAATTTACGAAGACAGGAAATGAGGTGGTTACTTACACTAATTAAACAATACACTTTCCCAATGGGGGTCCTGATTTCTAATTTCCTGTTCTATCTGCCTCTGGTGCGGTTTAAAAAAAACAAAAACATTTTAACCTGTTCCAAGAACAGATCATGATGATATAATAGTACACGGGTATTCGCAATTCAGCTGGTTCCTCACGAAGGACCGAAGCTGTGACCCAGCATGCCAAATCGCAGCTTCAGCTGACATGTTTTGTTTGTTTGTTTGTTGTTTTACGTCCTAGCAACATCTAAGGTCATATCAGGACGGGTACCGACTTGTGACAGTGCGCACTCATGGCGACTTTATAGTGCTGTCCCACTGGGAAACTAGGCCGCCGGCACCATGACCTGGTATCCCACTCAGTCACATTATCCTGACACTGAGCACACCAGTCCTTGCCCTATCCTAATAATGCCGAGCGCATGGCTAGGAAGCGACAAGTATCAATTTTAAAGTCATTGGTTTGACTCGACCGGGACTCGACCCCACGACCCCACGATCTACCGGCACGGGAGACGGACGCTCTAACTCACTCGGCCATCCTGTCTGGTCCCAGCTGACATGTTGGGAGGTGGAGAGAGGTATGGAGGTATACATGAAGTGGTATTTTATATTATGTCAAATATTTGCTATGGTAATTTCACTGCACTCTACATTAGACACAAATGCATGGTAAGAATACTACCAAGCTTGGTCATCAAAGAGCATGCTCCGTCCTGATATGACCTTAGATGTTGCTCGGACGTAAAACAACAAACAAACAAACAAACATCAATGAGCATGTCGGTGTATGTACAAAGTAAGTTTATAGTGTCTATAGTAATGGATAGGGTTGGGAGTGGCATCAACTTCCTGTGTGCGTAAGCTGAAGCCGTGACACAGCATACTGTCCTTGAGGGACCAGCGGAACTCAGAATACCCATATTAGAGATGTACTAAAAGCTTCCAATATACACATCAGAAGGGTGAATCAAGGATTTTCAAGACAGCTTTCCAGGATACCTGTTCTATGATTTCATAAAGATCCAGTCAAATATAGAAAGTGAAATGATAAACATGTATAGCGTTCAGAGCTCACATCCCATTAGTTGAATCAATTTAAAATGGCAACAACGGGCAACGTTTGTAATATAAATTTTTTGCTAAAAAGAGAAATCCTTTGTAATGAATTACATGAACCAAACCTGTGTCAAAACAAGAGACGGTCATATCAATTATTTTAAATGGTATAAAAGAATTTGTTTAATTTTAATTAAACACCTAATTATCTGTTTTTAAGAGCACACTCCAGCCATGAATGGGGTTGGGTATACATATTTGATTAGGTTGAATTCATTCTTCGCGACTCTGTAGTTGGCAAATGCTGAAACCATGTTTACACTATTGAAAAAAACCCACAATGTCATGTCACACAAAAGTACTGTTGACTTCACTGCTGGTCTACCTGAGGTGATGTCGTTCCAGTAGTAGGGGTAGCCCTGTTCTGAGGCGGCCATGTGCCAGGTTCCCTCGTTGGTGGCGGCAGCCACCTCGCCCTTCTCAATCTCCTTTTCCTTCTTTGCACTGTCACTGTCAGCGGCCGGTTCTTGTTCGTCAGCTGCGTCTGTAGTCTGTGGTCTTACCTCCGGACCGAACTCCTTTGGGGGTGCTATAAACACAGGATGTAAATAGGTGGGTGTGGGTGTAGGTGGTTGTGGTGGGGGGACACTTAGCTCCTAATAGCTGCAATGTGAACAATGCATCGAGCAATCTCCTAGTAGGCAGAAATATCGTCCTTATTTCCGGCATGCTGTTAAATCACCATCACTCACTCGGGCAACTTTATTAACCTGCCACTGACTGACTATCCCGTCCGGCTGTCTGGTAATGATTAAAGTGCAGCTAGCGCAGGCAGTAGCGTCTGCGATTGAATGGGGGGGGGGGGGAGGGAGATTTCCAAAATAAAAAATATATATCTTCGAACAAAGCCATGATTGTTATAAATTTATATTACAGGACATACTGTAGAAGAAACATATTCTAAGGAAGCATATATTTGTTTTACGGATAAACAATTCTGTTAGTTTTATTACTTGTTCAGTTTTTGTCTAATTTATTCAATTTTATAGTTTTAAACAAGGGTTTCAAAACCTTTAATTTAGTACCTTTATCATTCTTGAATTCTTAGCCCAAGGGACACGGGTCTGAGCTCTTTCAAAACGTAAGCCCAAAATTTACGGTTTATTTTATTTCGCTCACATCAATAAAAGATTTAAGTCACCACTATATATACAAACTGTCCCACTGTTATGCAAACCCAGTGGCTATTTGTTTTCTCCTGGATGCAGCCGAAAATAGGAACATCATTTTTCCAACCTTCAAAGGATGTATGTATAGTTTTATATACATTTATACACACACAGCTATATTATGATTCGGGGCTTTTCACTGCATAAACCATGCCACTTAACTTGGGATAAACAAGGCTTGATATTTTGTGGGACGGTGACTGGGCATAGACGGGATGGTTGAGGTTGTTACATTGAGTAAACCCAGTGGTCTCTCTAGTAATCACGAAAGGGATGGTGGTAATCGGTGCAGCTGGTAGGAAAGGGATGGCAGGAATCGGTAGAGCTGGTAGAAACTTATAGGAAGTTATGCAACTGATGCTGCCAACAGATTGTGGGCTTGCTGAAATAAGTCTTAATGAAGATTTTATATAAAAATCCCATAAGTCTTAACAGATGGCGGGCTCGCCATCCCCTATGATATGTAGTGAGGCCACTGGTACCCAGTGAATAACCCAGAACCCAAGTCGATGGTTTTAAATACATTACCCTGGCTGTGCAGAACCCAGGAGCTACTGATATTGTGAGACTGTAGAGCTATGGTATTGGAAGCAGGGACCGGGTGTAATGGATGAGTGTGTCCACACATAATCAGTTCTTAAACAGAGATATTTTATATTATATATATTCTGAAACTTATTAGGATTTTATTGGACTTAAGAAAAGAATTACATTTTTTCCTACACCCTAATTGATTAAGTGGAGAAATTTCAATAGTGGACAATTGGTCTTCCACTGCTTCTTACCATATCTTAGTAATTCCGAGCACTAGGCTAGGTAGCGACAAGTATCAATATATAAGTCATTAGTTTGACTCAGCCAGGGTTCCAACCCCACAACATGCCACATAGCAATAATTTGAGGCACTAAGTGGACTCCAATTGCTCTTTAACCTCACTAGGTGGATTTATTTACTATAAAAAACATTGAAAAAGATGTATTACAATAGAAAACTTGCGAACATATGCATGTTTTAGACTTACGGGTTATGGCAGGCCGCCATCTTGGGCACCTTCTTGAAAAACTGGAAATGCTCAAAGATGCCAGGTGGACATCATTCAGATTCTGATTCTACACTACTTCTACCAAAATAAAAAAATAACCTGCCTTGGAAGGTAGTTTTGCAAAGCTAAGGAAAAATGCCTACTTAGCTACTGGACTATTATCTTTTGTCAGGGAATGGGCGGGGTTAAAGAAATGGAACTTAATACTCACCCTTTGGTTTTAATTTAACTCCATATTGTGATGCCATAGACGGGTTCTTAATTAAATCCCTTTTCAGTGCCCTCAGCGCGTTCTAAATAACATTGACAATAAAGCATCTCATTAGTTGGACAATTCTGAAAATAAACAATATCATTCTGAAAATAAACAATATCATCCATACCATCATCATTTGGTTAGCATACACATACATACATCCATTCATAAATACACACATGCACATTCACACACACCGCCCAGATACTTAGCTAAACTCTCCGCACTCTCTGATTAGTAATCACCATGCATAATACTTTGCACAGCACTATGCTGCACTCGATAACCAATGTATTATATTTGCAAAAATAATCTGAACTAATACTGCAAAACTGTGTGAAAATGAACACAACTGGGTGCATGCCAACGTTATTCAACCTACTTCTTCCATTTGTCGAAGTGAATCAGACATTTCTTCATCCTGTTGTGCCTTCAAAACGCTCTTCTTTCGGACCTAAAAAAAATACATAAAATTATTGCAGAATATTCGAAATTTTAAAAGAAAAGCAGTGGACATGCTTCGTTGTGATACAAAATGCAAAGGTAATTTTTAGAACAAGAACTTAATTTCCTTAGACAGGTTTGGAAAAGTAATCATGTGAAATTTGAGGATGATTCATCCACTTGAGAGTAGAATAGAGTACCTAGAGAATTGTCACATTGAAACATGGGTACGGCTTTGCCATAATGCATGTTTCACCCATGACGCAAAGTTATCATTGCACTTGTAATGCATTTTTAGGAAATAATCTGGTGACTTTCGTGTTCAGATCCCAGGATCAATGGTGTTATGCTATTTATAGCAGCAGTGCTTTCCCCTGCTTGCATTGCTTAACCATGTGAAAATGGAGCGTAAACTCATGTTTCATGGCATAACACAAAGAAGAAACATGCATTGTGCTCTCTCTTAAGCATTATTGTTTTACACAGACAGGCTCAACAGTCCTGACATAAGCCTTCTAACAATTTTGGAAGCTCACTATGTTTAAATATTGTGTCTGCGATGAACTAGCTTCTGGCACAATCAGTAGGATATTGCCATTCCCATTTTTGTGTGTATAGTTGTGTGACACAGGTCTCTATTTTATCCACATAAAAATTAACAAAACTTTTTATTTTTCACTGCATGGCTCTCATTGCTTCTTGAGAGTATAACAAAAGGAATATTTTCCATCTGAGAAGGGAAATTGATTTCGATTGTTTGTTTGTTGTTGTTTTACATCCTAGCAACATCTAAGGTCATATCAGGACGGGTACCGACTTGTGACAGTGTGCACTCATGGTGACTTTATAGTGCTGCCCCACTGGAAGACCAAGCCACCAGCACCATGACCTGATATCCCACTCAGTCACATTATCCTGACACTGAGCCAACCAGTCCTTGTCCTATCCTAATAATGCTAGGAAGCAACAAGTATAAATTTTTAAGTCATTGGTTTGACTCGACCAGGGTTCGAACCCACAAACTACCAACACGGGAGACAGATGCTCTAACTCATTCGGCCATCCCGTCTGGTTTTTGATTTAGAAGAAAACAGTTACAATTTGAGGGACGAACCAATTAGGACCAGCAGTGATGAATAACCCAATTCAATGTGTGTAAATGAATCTTAATTATGTTGTAAAATATTCTGATATACGGCATAGGGGGGAATGCAAATGTTCTATTACTGATGGGTGTACGTGACCAGGTCCATGTATGTATATATGTAAGGGCTGGTGGTGCCTGAGTGGGATGTAAATAGACATAGTGGTGCTGGCAGGTCTGGGTGTGGGTGCACTCAGGGCCTACACCCTCTGCTGGGATAGTGATCACCACACTCAAAGGTCAAGGTTAGTGGTGGCCATGGGCCATACAGCTTGGTGGTGGTGGCCAGACCACTGGTAGCCATGGGGACAAGGAATGCTGGATCCCTATTGGTAGGGCTAAGAATGCTTGTTTTCCACTGGGGGAAAGGGGTGGGGTGATACTCTACAATGAACTCATGTAACCATATAAATAATAAACCAGAGGGCTTGACTCTCTCTTCTTCTTTACACTTTATACTCTTCCTTTCTCTTTGTCTATATTGATTTCACTATAGCCTGCCTACACAGCCACATATTCGAGCCTTAGTCATTTTACAAAATTGGTGACCATGACAGTTATCGACACGATACGGTTAGTAATATGTTGGTTATTTGACCACAACGGTTATTTGACATGATGGGTTGTGACCACGTTGGTTATTGACACGGTGTTGATTTAAAAGATTAGGAACTTGTTGGCTGGTACTTGTTTGGTGCATTGTGTAGGTAGTGTTTTTTCTGCTATTTTTTCGACTCTGTGGGGATTTGAAATTTATTCGGAAATGGGTTTGTCGGCGATTATTTCCAACAATACTACTATTTTAGAAGGCCCGCTAGACTTTATTGATGGTATATCTGTAACGTTCCATCATTGAAGCCTCGCGTCGCCACAATTTTAAATTTTTTTACGAGACTACTTTCGGCTTTTCTTTAACCTTGTCACGGAGGGGTGAGCGTAGGAATACACGCCGTTAAAAAAAAAAAAAAAATTTAAAACTATTTCTTCTACTTTACAGACACAACTATACTTAGATTCAATTCTGCAAAATATTTTCTACCACCACAATCAACAGCAGCTTGAAGATGCCAGTGACACACGCAAAGGAGGAACTATTGCGTGAAGAATTTCAACTTTGTTTTCAAGGTCAGCATACACTAGGCAACTATTCTGCTCATACGGGAGCGTTAGAAGCATTGTCTAAATTTATGGCACTTAGGCTAGAGATGAAAATGATGAGCGTTTGTCTGATTTAAGGTACAGGACAGAATCATGGGAGGATAGAGAAGAACGTAGGGAAGCACATGAACTTTTGCAGGTTGAACATAGACAGAGAGAAGTATGAAATAGATCATTGAAAGCGTACGGCAAGTCTGTTCCCTTGTTGGACGGGTTTTCAGCATAAAAATGCTAGGTCCTGGAAAGAAATTAAGGAAGTGATAGCGTCTACTCTTTTGACAGTGGATGAATGTAGTCATTTAAAGGGGATAGTGATGGCTATGAAGCAAAATGAAGGGGAAACAGTAGCTGCATACTGTCAGTGGTTTAAGACTTCTGCAGCTAAAGGTTGCGATCTTCCTACTGCAGTATTTGGCACTGATACCTTCGAGATACTCCTTTTGAGATTTCTTGACTCCTTACTTGATAATACCACGTAGTATGTAGAGACGAACCGACCAAAAACTTTTATGAGATTGAGATCTCTGTCAGGATATCTAATTCCAACTGTATGTATAGGGTATATTTCTCTTTATAATACGTTATGTCCTTTCTTTGTAGTAGATTCACTGAGCTTTGATATGCTCATAGGAACAGATGTAATGGAAATTTGTGCAGCTGAAATTAGTTATAGAGATAAATTTGTTTCCTTGTGTGATATTCTACATCCATGGATAGGTTTAGAGATCATAAATAGAGGAATTGCAGAGATAGTTCGAGAATTAGACTATTGGAAGATACAATTTCCTTCTTTATTTCCGGAATCTGATGTTAAACTAAGAGCTATTAAGGTGGTAGAAATGCATATCGATACTGGTAGTGCATATCCTGTAAATCAGAGCCCTTATAGGATACCTTTAAGTAGAAGACATCTGGTGGAAAAAGAGTTAAATAGAATGGTTGAAGATGATATTATAGAGGAAAGTTGTAGTCTGTGGGCTTCACCAGTCACTATAGTGCTGAAAAAGGATGGTACCATTCGTCTTTGTGGAGACTATTGTAAGCTAAATACAGTTACAACTAAAGATGCTTATCCTCTGCCCAAGATACAGGATATTTTTGATCAACTTCATGGAGGTAACATTTTTACCACTATAGACCTAAAATCTGGTTATTGGCAGGTAATGGTAGACGAGGAAAGTAGGCATAATTTATTGACCTGATGAGGAAAGTCATCAACAAGATGTTGTTAACATTTTGGCCATCTTGCAGGATAATTGTATTAAGGAATCTAAATGTGAATTTGGAGTGGCTGAAGTAAAACTCTTGGGTTACGTTGTATGTGAGGCAGGTTTAAAACCGGATCCTGAAAAAATTATTGCCATTAGGGATATGCCTTCTCCGACTAATAAAAATGAAGTAAGACATTTGCTAGGATCGGCAGGATATTATTGACAATTAATTCCTAATTATGCTGATGTCGTAGCACCTATTACTTATTTAACTAGTAATAAATGTAGCTTTGTTTGGATCGTAGAATGTGAAAATGCTTGGAATGAGTTGCAAAGTCTATTATTAAAATGTGTCCTAAAATTTCCTGATCCTTCTAAGCCTTATAAATTGTATACAAATGCTTCTGAGTACAGTTTGGGTGCTGTCCTGGTGCAGGAAGACGAAAATGGTATAGATAGGCCTGTACATTTAATAAGTACTAGATTTTCTTCTGCTCAGCGTAATTATCCTATGATAGAAAAAGAAGCATTTGCTATAATTTATTAATTAATTAAACTAAGACCATACTTATATGGTGCTGAATTTACTATTTACACAGACCATGCTCCATTAAAATGTTTTTTCACTAAGGAAATCCATAATACATATATTCAACGTTGGGAAGTATTATTAGCAGAATTTTCAGCACCAATTGTCTATGTGAAAGGAGTAGATAATGTATGGGCTGACATGCTGTATAGATTGAGACCTAAGATTGCATTTGATTCTATGTTGGCAGAACAGGCAATTCCATTTGAGCACTATAAACTGACATTCGATGAATTCATGAATGAGCAGAAAAATATGCCCCAATATACGTTAGGGAAGAATGAAGAAAATAATTATTTGCTAATGGATAGTCTTCTTTATTCAATGATTGCCCCTACACGTAAAGAGACACGTATCCTCAAGTAGTGTTGCCGGAGAGATACAGGGATTGTGTATTTAAAATAGCCCATACTGAAGTAGGTCATATGGCTATGTCCAAAACCCTGAGACAACTGCAGGAACACTTTCGTTGGCCTGGGATAGCTGGAGATGTCCACAAAGTAATTGCCAATTGTCCTAATTGTGTAGTTAACTGTAGCAGACGCACACATGCGTATCCACAGTCGATGCCATTACCGGTAGCACCTGGTATCGTAATTGTTGCAGATCTGTCTGGCCCTTATCCAGTTAATACTAGTGGAAATAGATATTTACTGTCTATAATTGACCATTGTAGTGGTTGGGTAGAATATAAATCATTGCCAGATAAATCAGCGAAAGGTGTTCATGATTACATATTCAATGATTATATTCCTCACCATTCAATTCCTTGTGTATTTATTTCAGATAATGGGGTAGAATTTAAAAATAAAATGATCATATATCATTTTAAAGAACTTGGAGTAGAGGTAAGGCATACTACACCGTATCATCCAGTCTAATGGGATGGTGGAACGTTACCATAGAACACTAAAAATCATCTTGAGGAAGTTGGTAAATTCTCGGGCTAGTCTATGGGAGAGTTCTTTACCTGAGGTGATATACGTGTATCGCACTGTAGCGTCAGATAGTACAGGTTTTTCTCCTTTCTTTCTAACTTATGGTAGACATCCAGCTATGAGACATAGTTCTTTACTTTATTGTTCTAATGGTACGAGGGATTCAAACTTAGCATATCGGATAGATGACTTGTCTATTGCTTTAAATAAAGCAGTTGACAATCAATGGGAAATTGAAAATACAATATTGCTCGTGCGGATAAAAAGGTGAATGCAATTAATTTAAATCCGAGTGATAAGGTTGTTTTATTAGTGAATGAATCTGGACCTTTGGAGCGAAAATATGATCCAGGATACATAGTAGTTAGATCACGGGGTTTGGTAGCAACCGTGGTAGGGCCTAAGAATGATAGAAAATTGTTACTCGAGAAACGGTTCGAATAGTTGATTCTAAAATTAGTTGGGATGATTTGGCACCCATATTAACACGTACGGAGAGGTTAAAAGGTAGAGGACAACCTTTGCCATTCGATCCAATTGTTTCTGGCCAGGATAAACAAACTAATGTATCTTTGGTTGGTAAAACAAAACAAAAACCTAAGATAATACATTCTCGTGATATTGGTACTGGAGCATATATGTGCCAGCAGGCACGTAAAACAGAAACGCTTGTTGCTAGTTGTACTGTAATCCACAGAATTTACCAATCACAGCAAAGAACGCCGCGGAGGGAATCGACGGCAGCGCGGACAGCGGAGTGCTTTGGCTCAGCCTGATGGTAAAATTCTTTGCTTGGCGCCACAAATTAGGAATGATTGCACCATACCTAACCATTGCGTTAATACGAAGCATGAACTAAAAATAGTGGAAGTCGACAGCTTTCAAACTGATCGACAGGGTTTACGAGGTTTAGTCATAAGAAATGTTTATGTTCCTAACTAAACTTGCACATAGTAATGTAAGTTGTGCCACTAATAAACATTACTAATTCAATGGAGTTACAGGCATGTTGGAGATGGGATAGACTCCACAGTAGCATTGCTAGAGTAAGAATATTGACACCTTTACTTATTGATGCTTCTACTTACATTTCAGGATGGAAGATTTGTATAAAATGGAGAAACGGTATAAACATGTACGGAGTTGTATAGACATTGTCATGTACATCCATGTACCAAATAAATCTTGTTATTCTATCATGACATAGACGTTAAAACATACACCGGTGGTGAACGTGATGTCACACTAACAATTAACAGACAAGTTCTTTGCCTATTGACTTTCTATTTATCTAGGTTAATTGTTTGTAGACAGGTCTAGTGCAGGTGTGCACTTGGTGTATTATGTAACGTGGCAGACGAGAGGTTGTGGTCAGCTGATCGAGCTGAAACTTGTTTATCTACTGGAAAACCTCTGAACTGTCACACTAATGATGGAAATGGTCTGGGTCCTTTAAAACTGTACACCGTAGAGCTCTGTTGGAACTTACGGGCTCTGGGTTAGTTTTCGGAGTAGACTAAGCAGGTGGAGAAGTGAAAACTCTGGATGCGGAGACGGATGCAAGAAATCAAAGATGTTACATGCTAGTGCTTGAGAGACAGCATTGAGTAGGTATTAGCTTTTCTAGTTCCAAAAATCATACTCGGCAGATGCGTGGAGGACGAAGACCGCATTGCACAGCACCTTGATTCATGCACTACCTTAATAATCATAGTAATTTCTCAAATCCTGAAAATTTATTCCAGACTACTAATCTATGCACTCTTTTCGTACTCATCATACTCATTAGGAAAAAAGTGAATGCGAATAGCAGATACAGTTCTATTCGGGAAGGGGTAACTTTTTCGTGAGTATACGGTAGCCGTTTATAAATAATCAGCTGCTTGGTGCGAGAGTCTATTCTTATCAGGTGTCGACGGGCATGCGAGCGAAGTGACTACCGTCTTTTTGTGAGGCTTGACTGAAGCTGCATTCATTGGCGATTGAAGCGAAATTCAACAAAACATGATGTATGTGAGAGTTTTGTCACGCATAAGATTATTTTTGTTGTGGATGACAAAAGATCGGCATGAGCATGACTTCATCGGTCGGAACTCTGACAGAGTTCCATACATGTTTATATTGTTTGAAATGCATAACTAAATACCTACAATACTTAGAAACATGAAATACAAATAACTATGATAGCTAGAGAATCTATTCTATATTACCATATGTATTACAAAACATAAAGATAAATAAAAATATGAAATAATAGTAATTAAGGTAACTTTCTTAAAACACTTTCATTTTCTATAAAGAATTATTCTATCTATGGATATTACTTAATCAAAATAATAATGATATAATATTTCTTTAAACAAATTATTTATTTAATGATTGATTGATTGGTGGTTTCTTTATGCCGTGTCGGCAGCATAGGCCATATTCACAGCGTTTTTATTTAATCAAAAATAAATATAAAAATAATAATAAAATAATATATATTTTTGAAGAATTTTACAGATTAAACACAGGCAGAGAGCAGTACCAGTAGATCAAAGTAAAGCGAACAACAGTCTGTTTCCCTATGATCTGGGCCAGACACTGATCAGTCTGTTTCCCTATGATCCGGGCCAGACATTGGAGCATTACGTAGTTGGATTGAAATGATCGAACGTATAGGTACTCTTGTCGATGTTCAGACCTAGACATAACATTTTCAAAAATGATCAGAAAGATTCTTCCTTTTTTCTTTTCCTATTGTTCACTAGGCGAGTAATGAGATTCTTTCCGCTGCTTTTTTGCAGAGAATGCCTGGGGAGGCATAGGTAATGCCTAGGACATTGAATGAACTCTAATCATTTTTCAAAAGCGAGTGTCTGTTGGGAGCTCAGCTCAAATGATTAGAAAGATTTTTTTTTCCATACTTTACAAAAGCAAGTCTGTGGGGACAGCTCAGTTAAAAGGTGATAAATCACTTTGCAAAAACGAGTCTGTAGGTACAGCTCAGCTAAAATGTGATAACAAAAGTTTCTTGCCATCCTTAATCACTTTACAAAAGCGAGTCTGTAGGGAAAGCTCAGCTAAATTTGTTGGTGTTTTAGATCCTAGCAACATCTAAGGTCATATCAGGACGGGTACCAACTTGTGACAGTACGCACTCATGGTAACTTTATAGTGCTGTCCCACTGGGAAACCAGGCTACTGGCACCATGACCTGATATCCCACTCAGTCACATTATCCTGACACTTTGGTTTCACTCAACCAGGGTTCAAACCCACGACTTACCAGCACAGGAGACAGACGCTCTAACTCATTCGACCATCCCGTCTGGTTGAGCTCAACTAAAAGGTGATGACATTTTTTCTTGTCATCCTTAATCACTTTACAAAAGCGAGTCTGTAGGGACAGCTCAGCTAAAAGGTGACAACAAATTTGTCTTGACATCCTTAATCACTTTACAGAAGCGAGTCTGTGGGGACAGCTCAGCTAAAAGGTGATGAAATTCTTTCCTTCTTAAATTATTTATACAGAACAATTCATCTACAAACTGTTGTTCAACTACAAAGATATGTTGGAATTTAGATTGACAGCTAGATTACTAACATTACTAAAAATAGTTTGCTTGGCTCTGGCCAAGAAGTGCGATAAGATGACATTTTCATTTGAAAATTCATGGACATAAACATGTGTCGAATATTGCCATTTTGTCATGAACGGTTGGTTCATTTGAAAATTCATGGACATAAAAATTTGTGGAATATTGCCATTTATTCATGAAAGGTTGGTTCATTTGAAAATTCATGGACATAAAAATGTGTCAAATATTACCATTTATTCATGAAAGGTTGGTTCATTTGAAAATTCATGGACATAAAAATGTGTGGAATATTGCCATTTATTCATGAAAGGTTGGTTCATTTGAAAATTCATGGACATAAATATGTGTCGAATATTGCCATTTATTGTCATACAATTTATTAACTTTATGGTGTCATTGACATTATTGATATTGGTCTATGGATCAGATTAATTGTCTTTGAGCAGGAAAATGCATATTGTTATATAATCTATGTGGATAGATTTGAGAGTTGAAAATACTTGAGGAAATGTATTATTCAAATACTTTACTGAATAAAACTCAGATATATGTTAATGCGAAGAAAGGTAACTTTCTGCGAAATGATGACCAAGATCGATAGCGACTCTGCAAGAATGGATCGATATCGTCAATATCGCAACGTGAATGCAGTAGTTCATAGGAGAACACTGGCATATATAATAAAATCGAAGAAATAATCTACATTTCACCAATGGAGACAATTCACCGATGAAGAAACGACGGCAACTGCTGGAGAAAGTGTATGGAAACTGCAACAGCATGTAAAACTAAAGATAAACGCTAGAAATCTACTATTATTTAATAATATAGACATGGCCATTGTAATTTTAAAAGTTGGGGAATAGATAGTCGTTTAATACTGGCACTAACGAAAGCATAGCAACATAAAGGGCGCATTCCATATACGCGTAATGCGTAATGAGTAATGCGTTACGCGTTATGCGAATGCCAGCATTCCATATACACGTAATGCGTAATGCGTTATGTGGCGCACGACTGGCTATATTTAAAAAATAAAAATAAACAATTATTCTCCATACCGCTCTGTATGTGACCAAATATTGCATGTATATCTATGTAACTTTTTGTATGTCACATGGGGGTTCCTACCTTTATTATAACCAAATTATAGATAAGTATTCATATTTCTGTGCATATGGTAGCATTTTTAGCTTTCCCCTAACCCTATGTCTCCCTGGTGCCCAGCTCACCATGTGTTTCCAATTAGCACCCCTCTGTGAGGCTGTTCCGTAATGCTCAGTCGCCTCTCCTGCTGTTAAACTAATGGAGACATCAGACTCAGGTTTCTATTCACATCCAGCTTGACGCATAACGCATTACGCACCGATCGCTACAGGGACCGATCGGGATAATGAATTTCTGATGCATTCGCATTCGCATTACGCATTACGCATGTATGGAATGTAGCTCATAGGTTTCAAGGCGTTTCGATTTTTTGTCGCATTCGCATTCGCATTACGCATTACGTATATATGGAATGCGCCCTTAAATCCTATCTTAAAATTGTACTAACCCCTAACCCCCAAGCTTAAAGGTCGGATCAAGGCCATAACCCATGACAGAAGTATGCCCTCGCCCCACACCACCCTTCAAATCGAGCTGATCTTTGCCCACATCTCCTAATGTATATATATAGAAAATTATCTGAGAAATAGTTCGCTATTCATCCGTACGTTAGCTCCATGTCTTTATGAACATTCGGTATAGGGAAATAGCTACGTGCTTAGAATAGAAATATCATGCTGCCTAACAACTAAAAACTAGTTCTACACAATTTCAAATCAAATAGCCCAAACGGGTAGGGATAATAAATGACATGTCAGTCACCATAGTAACTGTATGCTCAGTGTTTAAAAACAGACACATCACTAGAAACAAGACGATGCTATTCACTAAAGGGTCAGCCAAAGTTTTCAACATTTTCACAATCATACAAAGCATACGATGGGCGATGGGGGTGTCAGTTAGGAACAACTTTTATCATATAATAAAATGTTGATATTTAAAACGTTGATTTTCCTGTCTTTATGTTCTGCAGTAGAATATTGATGTGTACTACTTTGCAGGTGAGTCTGGTAAAGTATTGCGCTTTGTGCGCCCGTGAAAATATTTCAAATTTTGGAGGGCCCCTAAATGTCCTGATTGATGGCCGCAAGAGTCCGCTATAAACATCCACACGAGGCAGCACTGTGACCTCCTGAAATAGGACACTCACCCCCAAATATGAATGTGAGAGGGGCAGGATATTAATTGCCAACTGACTGTTCGTCCTGCTAATGACAGGGTGGCTTTTCGGGTATAAAGTCCTCCTATCAATCGAAAACTAAAGCAATTTTAATTTGTTTGGGAGTTAATTTTAATATGGCATACCTCTTCAATCTTTTTCTTGACATTCTCCAGATGGCGTTTTCCTCGCTCATGGAAATCTTTACTCTACAATAAATAAATAAATAAAAACAAGTGAAAAAATGTTTGATAGAAAGATACTTATTTTGTCTCGTTAATACATACATTAAAACGTATTATTAAACAGCATCGACTATGCTTTAAGAATGCCATAATAATGTCTTTCAGACTATAGCTAAGAGCCAAATTCCTTGGCAGAACGGATGATTGATTGGGATACAACTAGTATAATTCATTAGCATATATATATACGAACAATTTTGTGTGTGAAATAGATACGTAGTATGTCTGTGTGTGCGTGACACTATTAGGATTTGAGATCTGGATCTTCACCTACTTACCGGTTTATTGTCGGCTATCCAACATTTGCAGAAATCACAATGCTTTTTGGCTTGTGATACCCAATATTCAGACCTGTAAACATTTAAAACAAATACATTTAGAGTAATACATAACACTGGTTTACAACTAGGATCGGATTTAGAAGGAAGAGATCATATGAAAATTGGGTAACTTAATTGA
>CM059191.1:51368398-51513711 GCA_030323885.1 Branchipolynoe longqiensis | reverse complement strand
TCAGTATAATCACTTATGATATACTACTATTCCATACATGGTCATCGCGAGATGACAATGTGGGTCATAGCTACAGAAGTTGGGCAAGTTTGCCAAAATTATTTTAGGTTCTTTCAAGTTTCAGTTCAAATTGTTCCAAAATTAACAATTCTTTGCCAAATTTATTTCGGATTCATGAATAGCCGATTATAATGGTTAAACCTGATATATTTATCCAAGAAAAAAATGTATATTTTCAAAAGCTATAAGACTGCAGCTTTAATAGGTCGCCCCCATTGAGCGCGCGTGCTGCGGTGGTCACGTGGTCACCCTGGCCACCTATCAGGAAATCGGCTGACTTGCATGCATTATTTATAGTTTATATTATTTATAATTTATAGTAATAAAGAAGTATTAAAAAAACGGGTGGACAAAAGCATCCGATCCTGCCCTATAGATACAAGTTTATAGTACGGGTGTTTGGGTGGAAAAGAAAATGTAGTAGAGGTGTGGTCATGTGGTTAAGTGCTTTGGTTTAGAAAATTGCACGGTTTCATCGGATTATACAACTTTAAGCATATACGCGAGTGCCACCATTATTTCTTCCATCCCCAGGTATATCTGTATACTCCTGATACTTCCTAATTTCTCGGCCATATCCTACTGGCACAGCAAAATAACGCGGCACTGTGCGCTATCACAGGTTTGGTACCTGTCCTGATATGTCCTTAGATGTTGCTAAACAATTAAAAACAATCCAAACCAATCAACGTGTATCCTTGATGTTTAAATATTGTTGATAAATAATCAGGTTGGGGAAACACCTCAAATGCGAGTCTATTGGTACAATGTGTTCCGTTGATGTATTTCAGGACGTTAATTGGTAGGCTTTCCTATAGGAAAATATGTTTTTGGCTATATCCAGTGAACCTGTATTAAGTGGTAATAAATATTTATATTAATAGAAAGAGCCAAATATGCTCCATTACTTAAATAAATATCAACCACATTTGGTGTTTCATTTAAGAGTAATTAAGGATTGAATTGACATTAAAACAGAAGGATTTTAATGTATTACATCTCATATCATGGTGGTTTTATTCAACTGGGAAATAATATTCCTATCATTAAAGAAAGCATCTGCTGGTTTTATATTTATATGACCAGCGAGAAGATCTGGTGATCATGTCCTAGCAAAATACGCCTTATATGTGGCAGAATGAGTGTGTGCACACTGTGTGCTGTGTGTCAGCCACTGAACCCCTGGACTGACCAGACTGGAGAGCTTGTCCCCCCCCCCCCCACACACACACACCCAGTGCTCTGGTGAGCAACAGAGGCCCCCCCCCCCCCCCCTCCTCTGCTTTCAAACAAGGGTGGGAGGGGGCTACCATGGTTACTAATTAAGAGAGGGTGTGGTTGACCTAAGTTAGCACAGAGGAAGGGGTTGAAGAACACACATGTAGCAAGTGTTATTTTATTTATTTACAATATTTGCTAGGACAATTTGGTGGTGAATGATGGGGGTGGGGTGCACATGCATGCATACATGCATGTATGCATAAACATCCATCCATACATCAATGCACATTTTATTTTTGGACGTTATTTCGACGGAAATTTGATGAACTTTTCCCACTGGGGCGTAATCTGTTATCAGCTTCGAGGACCTATCTGTGGAATACCGGGAGTAGAAGCATAAACACACAGACCTTTGTCCAACAGCAATCTGACAACTCGAATACTGGGGCATTCACCAACACAGTTCACCAACACAGGAGGATAGCTTCACGAGAAAAAAAGCACACAACAGAAGAGCAAAGATGACTAACGAGGAGAAGTCTCCTTGGGATGTAGACACGGCATACAGACAAATTAACCCTAAGGGTCGGTGGCAGATAAGAATGTACCTTCTATACTGTCTAGTGTACGCCACACTGGCCTACCACTATATGGCATTTATTTTCCAAGGTAGGTGCATATATGTATCCTTACCACCCTTCCTACCCCAACTGTAGATGTTATGAGGTGCTAGTCTACCATGACCTAGGAGGTTACAATAATCAAAGATTGGCATACTTTCGGTGGGTTAGTTAAAGTAGGCTCCCCTATGCTTGATCGGACTATGCTCCCCTCTCACTATCCTATAACAAGCCGAGTGCCGGTACTCGATGAAACATCAACTAAGCATCAACTATATAATAGGCTATGTAAGTATGGTATAATTATCATATCTACACAGCATGCACAATAGGAACACGGCAACTTTATTTTAAATTAAATACCCAAAATATCGGCAAAGAACGTATTATGTGATATTAATATAATTCTATGTACTTATTTTTTAAATGCACGACCCTTAAGACTATTGTTTTACTGTTTACTAGACCTATCTTATAATAACGGTACGAGCAACAACACCACACGCACCACACACCAACGGATGTTATCTCACCAACCACTTCACTGTATCCCATAAAAACCCGAGTGCCTTAATTCTTGGTGTAAGGTCTGTCAACGAAGGGCCACTGTCGTTTTATACTGGTATCAGAATATTCTTGGCCTGTACACAATTGTGTGTCTACATTTAATATATGTCTGTGGTAAATCCCCAACCCTTCTTAACCTGATCATTTGGTAATCTCAACTTTCTATCAGATCTAAATAAAATTTGGTAAATCACTATTGTTAGTTTGTCCTCCACGGTACTGTTTCGCCAAGTCTCTGACTGAATATGTTAAAGCTCGAAAAAGGGAGGTCTAGTCTGAGAAGTCCAATCTGATGCATGAAACTGTGGACATTCAAGTAGCCAATTTTCAAACCTGGTTGACCCTTTAGGGTGTTTGAAGGAAACTTATCAGAACCTGCACCCACCCACATCTCTATCTCTCACCCACCCTGCCACCACAGCAAAGTCCTTTGGGAGGGTGGTCCCATCCCCCATGTTGGCATTATTCCAGGAACTCACCATCTAATATGCCCCCAAACCTGTATGTTCTAATAGTGTTAGGAGGTGTTTTTTGTGTGTTTTTTTTGTTCAAATTTTTATTCCAGTTGAATAACATATTTTTTCAGCACCAAGGCGCTGGTCTTCCGGCCTTAAAGTGGCGAGTTATACCTCGTCAGGAAAACAAACAAACTCGGAATAGTTCAGATTTGTGCCACAGGGTAGCGCATGCTTAGTACTGAACTTTTCCACTTGGTGGTGTAGAGTGACCTAGATCAGATTTGTGCCACAGAGTGGTGCATGCTTAGTACTGAACTTGTCCACTTGGTGGTGTAGCATGACCTAGATTGGTCATGTGACAGCTGTTGTTGTGAAAATGGCTGGGTCAGTGGAGAGAAGGGAGGGTAAAACTGAGGTATTTTCAATTTTCTTTAGAGTAGTTCAAACAGGAAATATATTTGCTTTAATGTAAAATATATGTTAGTACAATTACATTGCATAATTCAATGAGAAACACATATAGATGAAAACGTTTTTTTGTTGTTGAATGTAAAAAGGTTTTGGGCTGTATAGGGTTTGAACCCACACCACCAAACAACTTCAGATTACAAGTACCCATTCATTCATTGAAAAGTACATTAACATGTGCGATCTCAGTGAATTCAGTGCTGACCAGTTGGAGGAAAAGAAATCGGACATTGAGGTGAAAGAAATCGATTTTCTGAACAGATCTGCAAATATGCATACCGGTGCACCGGTGGTTCGTCTGGCGGGGCCACTATCTTGGAAATCGCCCTCTTGGAAGGCCGGAAACAACACCGGTGTAGGCGAATTCAAGATGCAATGTCAAAACTGTGGTTACAAACACCGGCGTGGAGTCTGTCCAGCGAGGGGCAAGACTTGCATTGCCTGCAAGAAGGGCGGGCACTTCGGGAAGGTTTGCCTGAGCAAACTTGGCAGAGTCAATGAGTTGACCGTTGAAAAACTCGACCCTCACAATGCTGAACAAGATCCAGATCCGGCAGAAGTCAATGTGTTGACGACGGATCTGTTTGTCGGTGCCATCGCGCGCAGCACCGAACAAGAAACCAAACTCTGGTATGCGACCGTCCAAGTGAACGGTCATCCAGTCAAGTTCAAGCTCGACACAGGATTGGAGGTGAACATTCTTCTGAGGAACATCTTCGACAGGGTCGCGTCGGTGTGGCTGATGAAGACCAGGTGTTCGCTCATGACATTTTGGGGCATCGGATCATTCCCGACGGCGAGGTTTCGATCGAGATCGACAGCAGAAACTTTAAATTCCAAGTAGTGCGGGACTGTCAACCTATCTTGGGTAAACAGGCTTGTGTTGTGTTGAACTTGTTGGCGCAAGTTGATGAGGTGAACTTTGGCGTGCAGACAAACATTTCCACCCCGAACAACGTCCACAGCCCGCAAGCCGATGATCTGGTAAGCAAATACAAAGATGTTTTTCAGGGTTTAGCCCTGATAAAATCTAATGCTGTCATCCATATTGACAAATCTGTACAACCTGTTGTTGACCCGCCGAGGAGGATCCCGTACGTGATTCAAAATAAGGTGCATGACAAACTAAAAAGCATGGTGAAAATGGGTGTAATTGTTGAACAGAATGAACCTACTGAGATCGCAAAACCACTGTGCACGCTCCTTGCTAAGGATGTCATGTGGCACTGGCAAAGCGAACAGCAAGTCGCATATGACCAAATAAAAGAAAGATTGAGAACTGCTCCTCTATTATCATATTATGATGTAGACAAACCAATTGTCATTCAGGTAGATG
This sequence comes from Branchipolynoe longqiensis, assembly GCA_030323885.1. Classification (NCBI taxonomy): domain Eukaryota; kingdom Metazoa; phylum Annelida; class Polychaeta; order Phyllodocida; family Polynoidae; genus Branchipolynoe; species Branchipolynoe longqiensis. The sequence continues at coordinate 51,508,981 of CM059191.1, read as the reverse complement.
CTTGTCAGTCAGATCTAGGTGCCGTAATCATGCAGGATAACAAGCCAATCGCACTCGCATCTTGTGCGCTCGACTGAGGGCAGTGTGGCTCCGCCACTATCGAAAAAGAAATGCTCGCAATATGTTTTGGCTGTCAGAGCTTTCATGACTATATCTTCGGCAAAGAAGTTCAAATTCAAACCGATCACAAATCGTTAGTGGCCATCATGCAGATGCCGAGACATAAGCTGTCAGCACGTATGCAAAGAATGCGAATGCGATTGCAAAATTACAACATACAGCTATGCCACGTTAAGGGGTCTTTATTGTTCTTTGCAGACACATTGTCCAGAACACACAGCGCTAAACTAGGTCAAGCTAACCTATTTGACGACACACTCAGCGTCACTGCAGTGGACATGCAATCATCCAGTCTGTTAAGTAAAATTGTCACAGAGTATGAAAATGATGTATCCATGTCCATGTTAATAACACATATCGAAAATGTTGGGACACTACACGTACACAAACACCACCATGTCTGTGACAGTACATTCCACATAACGACAAACTCGCAGTAGAAAACAACTTGGAAAAAGTCAGTCATTGTGACGCATGCCAAGATAACTGGAAAAATTTACATAACGAACCACTGATAACCTGTCAACCATACGAAAAGATAGGCGCAGATATATTCAAAATAAATCACGAGAACTACATAATAACAGTAGGTTCATCATCATCATCATCATGCTGTTGGTCGCGATGTGACAAAGACTGCTTTAATTACTTGACTGCCGCTCTCCATTTAGCTCTCTGCTCTTACAAAAACATTTCATGAAAGCTGCCTGCAAAAGTGTTTAAGTGCTGCTGGCTTTTGCAAGTTACCAGCGGCACTCTCTCGGGGAGCAAATAGAGGTTTCTCACTGGCAAGAACATGTCCAGACAGGCACAAAACTATTTGTCCCTGCAGTGGCTGGTCGGGAGATGTTAGGAGTTCCATACATCAACCGCCCTTGATGCTGCCACAGTGACATGGTTTTCTGTTCAGGGTTTGATCCCTTAGCCTTCTGTTCTGTCAAGAACCTGTACCACAAGGCAGTGGTTTACAACTCTGCAGGGCAGGGGCATCAAACTCCCTGAGGTATTGCAATACCTGCATAGGTTACTACACTAAATACCCAGAAGTAACTTTGTTGAGGGATACAACATGCGCCACGGTAATCGAAGTTATGAAGGATAACTTCGCAAGACATGGTATTCCAAGCCAAGTAGTTTCGGACAACAGTCCACAGTTTAAGAGCCATGAATACAAAGAATTTGCACAACATTATGGGTTCACAGCCACATACTCGAGTCCCCAGTACCCCCCGAAGCAACGGCCAAATTGAAAGATTTGTCCAAACAATAAAAAACATCCTAAAAAAATGTTTAGACACGAAAACAGATTTTCAGCTGGCGTTGCTCAACTATAGGAATACTCCCTTGCCCGTGCTTGATGCATCTCCAGCTCAGTTGCTCATGAGCAGGAGGCTAAGAGGAAGACTGCCTGTGTCAGAAGACAATTTGATACCCAAAACACAAAATCCAAAGAAATCACAAATGACGAAACGCCAACAGAGTAAAAAAAGCTTTCACGACAAAAAGTGTGGCAAAGCACACAAGCCATTGAAAACTGGCAACAATATCCAGTACAAAAACCATGTGGGGGAATGGAAAAAATGGGTGATTTTGGTGCGCACAGGAATTTTAGGAAGGGAATACCAAATTTTAAATGAGTCGGGTAACATGTTATATAGAAACAGAGTACAAATCACAAGGGCTCTGGAGGCCATTCAGCCCGAGCCAGTCAGCCAGGCACAGAATATGCCGACAACTCAGAGAAATGTAAACAACACAGCTAATCTAACTAGGTCAGGTCGAGCGATTAGGCCGGCGGACAGGCTAGACCTCTAAAGTTAGACAGCTGCGAGCTGTAATCACATGTTAAACTATGTGCATGTTAATATTAAGGTTATTGCTGTTCAGAAAGCGTTCATTATATGTTTCAAAGTGTGCATTATGTCATAGGGAGGCTACGCAGCCAGACAATAACCCAAAGGTCATGAATGAATGGGTACATACATACATTGGCTGACCTTTGGTCAAAAGCTAAGTATTTACGGTGTTATCTCATCATTACTCTATTGTTGTACTTTAAACCTGTAAACCCGATGTGAATGTGACCATTTCAAAGATATATGCATATCTAAAAACTCCTTGTGAAGGGGGTATGTAATGTATGTGTAAAAGACATCCAGGCACGAGTGGGAGAACAAAGGAATATGTAAATGAAATGACATCAGAGGTAAAGGTTGCCGGCGGTTCAGGCCCCTGGACGGTGAATAAAGCATTCAGTATTCAGAAGTCAAAGTGTTCAGACGTGATACTTTCACACTGGGGATTTTGTGTGTGTGTGTGGTGTGTGAGTGAGGCAGTCGTAGTTTCTAGACGGTGGGGGTGGGGTGTGGGGGCAGTTTATTACTGTTAAGAGCAATGGTTGTTTGTTATTGTTAGTCGGGAAGTAGGTGCACTTGTGAGCGAGTGAGTGCTGATTTAATACATATTGGCAACACGGTTATATCTATGCTTTTCTAGACAACACGAACAGGAAGAAGAAGAAGAAGAACCCCCCCCCCCATATGATTGATTGATTGGTGGTTGCTTTACGCCATGTCGGCAGCATAGGCCATATTCACGGCGAGAAATGTTTGCTTTTTGTTCAAACCATCGCTTTTACATGTAAAAGCAGACAATCAATTATGTGCCAATAGACACTAATTAAATTAGAAAGCTCACAATCATATATCTGTGGTCAAGGGAAACAAATTCCCATAGAAAAAGAAAAGTTTCATTAATAATTAATAGAATCCATTTAGTAAACTATATAAGGTGGTACAGTCCAGCTGCCCTCAAAAAGGCTAAAATGTTTTCCTGTTTTACCTTAGTAAAAAGGTCATGCATACTGCCTGCAGTGTAGAACCGTTGGCGCAGGGCCAAAAAATCAACGCAACTTAGTAAAATGTGTTTGAGTGTCAGTGGGGACTGACACCCAATACATTCAGGGGGAGGTTCCCCCTTGAGCAGAAAAGCATGTGTAAGCCACGAGTGGCCAATACGGCAGCGGCTAAGGACCACTTGGTCCCGCCGACCTCCCGCATGAGTCTGTGGTGGCTTTCCCACAGATGGTTCAATTTCTTTAAGTTTATTGATGTTTTCATCCCACTCATGTTGCCATTTGGATTTTATGTGGGTGGCTATTAGTGGTTTCAGATCAGAGTGAGGGATCAGACACGGTTCAAGATCACAGTTCAGGGCCTTCTTCGCAGCCCGATCAGCTCGTTCGTTTCCTTGTATGCCAGCATGGCCAGGCACCCAGCACAGGTGGATATCATACCCATCTGTTTTCAGTTGGTTCATTTTATAAATGACCGTTGCTAGAATAGGGTGATTCGTTTTCAGTCCAGCAACAGCCAGGAGGCAAGAGAAGGAATCACTGTATATAACATAGTTAGTGTGGTTGGATACCTCGATACACTCCAAAGCGAGAAGGAGTGCTCGGGCCTCTGCAGTGAAAATCGAGCTCTGATCGGGCAAACGTACACCAAATTTTTCCCGTCGGCAGACTGCCGCAGCAGCTACCCGGCTTTGGTCTTTCGAACCATCAGTGTATATGGAGAGGTGGTCTGCAAACTGGCCTTGAATCTCTGCATGCAGTCCTTTGTACTCGAGTGGATGTGTCCCAGATTTCCTCAGTTCCGTGAGTCGGAGGATAACCGATGGCTTTCTCAACGACCACGGGGGATGTTCTAGGACTTTGGCATCCTCCAACACGTCCAAATCCACGCCTAAGGCCTCCAAATGAGGTTTAATTCGAAGCCTCAGTGGCCGGATGTAATTTGGCCTGGCTTCATACCTGGATTCGTCATGTTGCTCGAATAGACAATTGTGTGCAGGATTCAATGCATTAGTTTTTATCTTGACTACATATTGCATGGCCAGTTTGAATCATATGAATCCAGGCACACGTTGGAGACTGTTCATCATATTACTGTCAATTTGATTCAAAAGTGCAGCAGGACTTGTTACAGATGTGTGAGTGGGATCCACAGATTAAAATTACAATCAAACTCTCTAAATCGACCAAACCACCAACTTTAAGTGGTCGATTTAGGAAGGTGGTCGATTTAGGGAGTTAGAATATGGTTACAATGGTAGTGTTGGGACCCAAATAAATCGATCGATATAGGGGAGTGGTCGATCTGTGGAGGTGGTCGGTTAGAGAGGTTTTACTGTACTTATGGCCTATCCGCTTATCCAAGGACAAATGCGTGTGTGTGTGTTAATACAATACAAGTTTATATTGTAATAAATATATGTGTTTATTTATTAAAGATAGATTCCCCCCAAGTGATTTACCGATTGGTTAAACTCGGATTGTGCTGTCTAACGGGGACAAATCCGCGATGGCATTAGTATATATATGTTTAATGAGATGCACTCACCTCCCGAAGTAAATGTCACATACATGGGTAAACATATTGTTCCACTTTATTTGTGCACCCCCTCCCCCAAAACACACCCACCCCGCAACTCCACAACAACATCATAAACAAACACCACACACCCCGGATCCCACGACATTGGTACTGTGACCAGAATACTGTACACTCAATGTTCTGCATGGTTGATGAATCTGTCCTATGTATGTAATGGGAATGCACTATCCGTATATTTGCAATAACATTGTATGTATAAGGCATACAATTCCACTGTGACGAGTGCAGTGAGGTGCATTCACCTCCCCATGTGAAATGCCCCATTCACGTGGTAGGCATGCAATGGGGGATTACATCAGGGAGCCTAGAGAGCCTAATGGTTTTGACACTAGCCCCGGAATTGTAGAAGTAGGGGTTCAAATCTCACTCTGGGCACAACGTTTTTGTTTGCAAGTTTGCAAGTTTGCAAAGAAGCCCCCCCCCCCCCCTCCCCACCAATCCACGACACATCTAACACTCCAACGGTTGGGAAAGGCCGAGTGTGGTGACCCATCTACCGGTTTAAGTCGTAACAAGAATCCTTATCATCTTATCCAGATACATGGGTTGATTGAGTGACGGCCAACCAGTTCAAGAGGTATATACCATACCTTGTTCTCCCAACAGTTTAGCTGTAATGTTGGGCCAAATATACTGGCAATGAACTTGTTAGAAAGAATGCGAAACGCTAATCGCAAAATAAAATAACAGTCGTTAATCTAAATTGAATATGTTTAAGGAAGAAATCTAGACCATTATTCCGATGTTTCAAAACTTAATTGGATAGACTACATCACGGTTCCAGCGGCGCGGTGCATTGTGGGATGCATCAGAGCAAACCCCCCCCCCCCAAAAGCACATGGCACATGCTAATACACTGGGTGCAGCTATGAAATGTGCTAGTTTCAGCTCATCTCAGCTCTTGTTTGAAACATAGAATACTAACTAAAAAAATATATATAATAAATTAAGATATTAATCTTTTATCCAGCATTGCATTTACATCAATATAATCAGCACATCTTATGCCATGTGCATTTAGATTTAGAAAGATCTAGGCACTCAGACTAGTGTTAGAGCCATAGCCAGAGTACTCAATGCATTGTCAATGGCAGTGAGCAATCTCCATACAGAAAAAGTAAAATATTGATAAAACCACACCACCTAGAGACAAACCGCTTGGAACACATATAGAAAACATGTTTAACAAAAAGATTATATTAGATTTATAAGGTTAGGGTTTTGGATTTCTATTAGTTTTGAATAAAACTGACATTTTTCAATGCTCGTATAGGCAAAGTCAATGGCCGTACGCCTTTGCTTTGCTCCCACGGCCGTTTTCAGCGCATGCGCAGTCGGAACCGTGATGTAGTCTATTAAAGTGGATTTGGCGAAGTTATCTATTTGAATCATAAATCACTTAGATTTCTTGCTAATAAATAACCAAACACTTGCACATTAAATCATCTATCTATCTATCTATCTATCTATTTATCTATCTATCTATCTGTCTGTCTATCTATCTACCTATCTATCTATGTCTATCTATTTATCTATCTATCTGTGTATATATGAGAGAAGACTTTTTGTTTTGGCACATTTTGAGCGGGGGGCCCTTTTAGGCCTACCCCAAAGCGCATTGAGTAGGGATGGGGTGGGGGCGGGGACTGCTATTTGAAACAAGACTGAATACAATAACGAAAGAAGCTGATATTTTGATGGGAATTCGCATTGGCACTGCAAACTCATAGACGGTAGTCCATGTTTTCCAGTTGACACGCCGTCACACCACTGCGCCATCCCGGCTAATCGGACCAAGTATGACACCATCCCCCAGGTGTTGGAGGGCGACGAGTGGGTGGACGACAAATGTCACATGTACGTGAACAGAAACATCAGTAACGACACCGTTAGGTGCACCGAATGGCAGTTCGACCCAGACTCGGGCTACATATCAACCATAGTGACCGATGTAAGTTCTTACAAACGAAGGAACACTCACCAATGCGTCTATGCACTTTGCGAAATGTAATGCGATGGCAGCGCCATCTTTCGTTCTTTCTGTTGTAGGTGTAGCTCTTTATTTGACAACACTGGCGCTGTGTCTTAAGCCGTGTTTACACGGGCAATTGTAAAGCGAATTAGACAAAGCGATTTATATGAAACGAAGTAGTGGCGCGTTTACACACGGAGCGGTTTATGGCGGAAATCGATATCTGCGCATGAGCAAGTCCAGACTAACCAGCGCCAGTTTCGGTTAGTCGACGTCACCACGAGAGAGTGTGGTTCGACCTAGTTATGTATGGACTGAATCGTATTGGTTTGGAACGGTCAAACCTTCTGCTGGTCAGTGAAAACCTAAAAATAAATGATGAAAAAATATCTGTGCACAGCTAGCAGCTTCATACAGCAAATTTACTGGAAAGTCAACAAACTCAGGTCTCGACTGTGACGTCATTAAACACGGCTTTAAATCTATATAGATTTCTAAAACCGTGTCTTATATCTATATAGAGGTCTATATATGGTTCTTTAGAGTTCCTCTTACGAAAATAACGAACCCAAATCTAACGAAGCCTCGCCTGGTACCCTAGCCATTTAATTTCTCAGATGACCTGGGAGCTGCATTCAGGGAACGCCGCAGAGTCGAGTCTGAGACGTCTCTATTTGCCAATTGGCCCATAATTTAGAATTGTGGTTGATCCGGCGGGGGAAGCCCGGGACGCTCACATCACCAAGCGGCACATGTGCACCCTCCTCCTCCTCCCCTCACCCCTGCTTGACACGCATTCGGCTCCAACCTTCAAACTGTTTTATTCTAATGACACACTCGCTTCCACTCACGCACTCCCACGTCACAAAGCTGCAAAAGCACAGTTAAAAAGTCACCCATGTCACAAAGGAAGATGCAGAGAACCCGCCATGCCACAATTCCTAGAGGCCGATTGGCAAAGCGTGCCACCCGGAGAGTTACCACCACACCACAAGCCGGCGAAGGCGAAACAAGCCGACGGCATGCTTCGAATGCAGGCATCCATCGACACCATCGAGAAGCGATGGGGGGGCCCTCGAGAAGCACGCCTCCCAACAGTGGGAGGAAATGGCGGCCCAGAGCAAGGTGCTCGTGGAAGCCACCGCCGCGCTGGCAGCCGCCACCGCCAACGCACGCCACCGAGGAGTGACCCGCTCCCCGTCCGCGCCCCGCACCCCCGGCGCCGGCATGGATCAGCGGACCGACGCCCGCCAGTGGATAGAACAGCCCGCACGCAAGTCACGACATGCGACACGTAAGCCCGGCTAGCATCTGGTCGTCCCCCTCCCCATCGCCATGAGCGCGCAGCCAACGCCACCGTGAGACACACTGGGCCCCTGGCCCGTGCGCCACCGACAGCCGACAACACAACACAGACGCATACGGCAGGGGCGCCCGATCTACAGCCGAGGAGCCGGTACAGCCGATCGTGGCGGCGGCGGACGGGAAATCCAACACCAGAAAGAAAGGTATTCCTGCAAAGTATTTGTTCCCTTACGATCTGGTAGAGTGGGGGGATGAGGGCAATTCGATAAAAAAGGGGGAGGCAAGCCGAGAGGAGTATACGCTGGTGATGAAGCGCCTGCAGTACCAGCGCGCATTCCCTGCTACGGCTCTAGAGGCCCTCTCATGCCACCAGGAAATGGTGGCACAAGATAACTGTTCCTTGTCCTGGCCAGTCGTGAGGAGATACTCCGAAGAGATCTTTACAAGAATCGTGGACGGACGGCTCCCTGACGGCTGGAGGGATACGGCAGCCATAAACACCGTCAGGATCGAAGTTATCGCGCTGGCGGGTGACGTCTGTACCACTACCGCGAGCTCACCGACCACCAACACGGTAAAAGCCAGCAGCAAAAGGCAGGCACGGACCCCCGCAGCCATTATGACAAGGCTGTGATGGGCACGCCCTGCCCCGCCTGGAACAAAGACCCCGGGACGTGCGACGAGGCAGCAAAAGGAGAGTCGCACGGCACAGGCGTGCAGAAACGGGCGCATGTGTGCGGCGCGGCTACTGCGCGAAGGTGAGGAGGATTGTCACCAACCACACCGAGGTCAGATGCTACTCGAAGAAATCCAGGGACAAACCAGGTAAGAGGTCCAAGCTGGATTTTTAGTGCACCAGCGGGCCGTTGGAACACCCCCATCCCGCCATACCATTGAAGACAACCCCCATGCCCGACCCCCGACATCCTATATGGCAGCCGTGCGCTGTGGCTCCGCCACACAGCCCCCTGAGATTCCCCACTGCTATACCGCCAACGCACACTTTGTTGACATTCTCGCGAAGCCATGTGGCTTCCCCCTGGGCGCACCCAGCCCGCAGGATATCCCGGGGAACCTCCCCCGTGATGTCACGCCTGTAGCCGGTTCCCGGCGCCTCAGCCCGTCCCATAGACTCCCGGCACACATGCCGGTATGGGCGAAGCAGCCCCGTCCCGGGGACTCCCCGAGGAAACCCCCGAATGACGTCACCGGCGCATCAGCCCGCCCCATGGGCTTGCGGCACACACACCAGAACAGGTGGAAGGGTCCCGACCCAGTGACATCACGTCATGACCTGAGGCTGGGCCCGGGCGGGCCCGGCGGCGCACTACCGCTGGTTGCCACGCCCCTCGGATGGAAAACAATAACAATGATCGCGGAGGCCGCACATCCACCGCACACACCGACCTACGACAGCTTCGCGGAGCATGCACGTGCCGGCCGGAACGCCTCCATGCCATCTGCAGCCTCCTCCGAGGCGTCCTGTGTGCTGTGTGATGTGACCGTGGCGGCCTCGCCCGGCCTCGCCCGGCAACATCGAAGCCGCTGACGAGAGCGAGCCGGTCGAGCAGGTCATCGACCACACGCTGCAGCAATCACGGGTGGCCGCCCCCATCTGCGGCCCGACCCCTCTCGAATACAGGGCAACCCTCGACGGCTTCTGGCCCTTCCTGTTGTTTGAGGGCTGGGACAAGTACCCTGACTATGCGGCGGCTTACACCACCCCCGGTACTCGGCCCTTCCGAATTACTTGGCCTCCCGAGTCCCGGTCACCTCTGACCTCAACATCCCCGCATGGCGCGACATGCCCCAGGGACACCCAGATGAACTCCTCGTCGACCACCTCGAGTTTGGGTTCCCGGCGAACTACACCGCCACCGGGCCGCCCATGCCAACCTTCCGGGACCATGCCCACCACATCAAGGCGTACGCGGAGGAGGAGCTACACCTCGGTGCCCTCCTGGGCCCCTTTGCAACATAATGACACACCCCAAGACCACCCCCTGCAAGCGCTGCATCACCGTGGATCTGTCATACCTGCCAGGCCGAAGCGTGAACTCGGGCATCCGCAGGAGGGAGTACCTGGGGTGCCCCCACCACTACAAGCTGCCAACAGCCTCCGAAATGGGCCGCCGCATCTCCCTCGAGGGCAGGGGCGCGTTCAGCTGGTCCATGGACGTCTCCCGGGCCTACCGACAGCTGAGGGCGGACCCCTTGTTGATTCCGCTCTTCTGCATCACCGTCAACGGAAACCTCTATCTGGACATCGCGCTGCCCTTCTGCTGCCGCCCGTCAGGGGCGGCCTGCGTGCATGTCACCGCGGCGGTGTCCTGGATCCTCCAGCGCCGAGGTTTCTTCAGCCTAGTGAACATTGGATGACTTTGTCGGCTGCGAGGAGTCTTTCTTGGACGCGATGCACGCCTTCGACGCCATCCACAAGGTCTGCACCCTCCTTGGACTGGCCCTTGCCCCTGACAAGTGCTGTCCCCCTACCGTGAGGCTAACCTGGTTGGGGATTGAGCTCGACACGGAGACCTTGGTCCTCCGCATCCCCAACCAGAAGTTAAACGACGTCGTCGACGACTGCGAGCGCTGGCTTGCCCGGCCCACTCTCACAAATAAGGCCCTCCAGAGGCTCATGGGCTGCCTGGTGCACATAAGCATGTGCATCCCGGCAGGCCCGGAAGTTCATGTGCCACATTCTCTGCAGCCTCCGTGCGGCCCCCACATCCGGCATGACCCATGTGGACCTCGACCTAAAACGCGACGTCCGCTGGTTCTGCAACTTCGCATCCAAGGGGAACGGCATGTGCTTACTTCCCCCCCATCGCGGCCTCAATGGGTGATCGAGTGCGACTCTTGCCTGACCGGCGGGGGCGCCTTCGCCCGCGACCGATGCTTCTCCGAAGCATATGATGAGACCATGACCGCCGCGTACCCCACCATCCCCGAGCTCGAGGCCGTCAACCTCATCCTGGCCATCAAGGTCCTCAGGCCGGACGCCATGGGCGGGTACGAGGTCGTCGTGAACACCGACAATGTGGCCTCGGCCCTGGCCCTTGAGTCCGGGCGCGTGATGGACCCCACCCTTGGCACGTGCGCCCGCGAGATATGGCTCGTCGTGGCGCTTGGGTCATTCACCATCACCGTCCACCACAAGCCGGGGATTGAGCTCGTCCTCGCGGACGCTCTCAGCTTTGTGCTTTGGGTCGGCTCCCAGGCCTACCTCCTCGGGCTCCCAGGTCCTCCCTCTACCATCCGCCGACATTGACCAAGTAGACTGAACTCACCTAGACATTTATCATTATATTGAAAGAATTTAACCTTGTACCACTGTTACCTGCCTCAAATAAGCCCCCCTTTCTCCCACACCTGTCTCGAGCTTCCTCTGTCCGAATCTGCATTCAATGTGTACCCTGGAGTCGTCTCTGAGATATCGTGCTTTTCGAGTAGGAGGCGAAAATGCCTTCAAAATGGCCATGGCTATCAGCCAATCATAGCTCTTCTTTCAATTGCAAATGGCTGCAGGAAGTGCACGCTATAGGAGCCACCATTTACGAGGAACACAAATGATAAAACGCCGGTCAGAGTAGCGAGGTATTTGGAAGGCCTCCGAAGCGCCTCCGAGGCATGTAGTTGAACGCAGCCCAGGTCCCTTCGCCCCTATTTGACAAGATATAACTATGGCGGTGGAGTAGGCATAGGCCTATTCATACACCACTCATAATGGCAATAATACAAGAAGAAGAAAAACTGCGTCGATTTATGCCTGGTACACACCTACCGTATACGATTCGCGCACTAAAACTTGCGACTCGACCCGACCCGCTTAAAACTGAAACCAGGCCGATTCATTTTTCGAATAGCGAATCGCAATCGTAATCGGCCCGTTTTAGCCCTAAAACTGAGTTTTTAGTCGCGAATCGCAATCGCTAGGTGTGCATGGGGAGCGCACACCTAGCGATTTTTGTGCGTGAAACGGGCAGTTTTAGATCGTATACAGGAGGTGGGTGCGCACAAACGGTAGGTGTGTACTAGGCATTAAATATCGTCATGTGATTTTGATCTCTGTCTCTGTCTCTCTGTCTCTGTAAACTTGATATGTTTTCTGTTTGTTTCAGTTCAACCTAGTGTGTGGAAAGAACATTCTTGTTGAGTTCCAACTCATGATATCCAACCTGGTACTGGCCGTGTGTCAGATATTTGCGACCAAATTAGCAGACGCCTACGGCCGGAAGAAAATATTCGTGGTCGCCTTGGTGCTGCGCTTCGTGTTTGGGATGGGGAAAGCATTTAGTCCAAATATGATCACCTACATCGTATTGGATGCGCTCATACACGTGTCCATGACAGTAAGTGCACGCACACCTGGCGTTAGTTACTCCCACACCACTGTCTCTGTGACAGGGCTGTTAGACAATCCTATAGAAAAAGTGTCAAATGGATATATATTATACATATATATTATATATATGTCGACTATATATTGAGCGAGTGGTACAGGCGTGAGGCAGAGCCAGAATAGAAGAATAGGTCAGGTGGCAGCACCAGGCGTGGCAGAAGGCCCTGACCAGTCACTTGAGTAGTTGAGTGTCATTAGTTGTGTAGTGTCATTTTGGTGTCAACTAAAGACACAGTTCATGGGTAATCAGTTTATGGATAATTATGCTCGTATAATTGCTTACCTATACAGCACATAAATATATATCTATTTGACACTTTTTCTATATGATTGTTTAGCTGATACACACACACCCATATGTAAAATGGCGGGACTCGGCCGTCTGAACCTCAAACATTACTAGTCTCCCCTGGTGTGTTCTGACAACTGTCTGTCAGTTCCAACCCTTCGTTACTCTCAACAACTCATAAGGAATAAAGGAAGACAAGTCGCACAAGATTGACAGTGAAGAGGTTGTGCTTTATTGGCATCAACACCTGTTTACCTACTGGTGACCTATCACCCTCACTCCTTACCAACTGCCCACACAGATCCGCATGGCTCTTGCTTGTATATCAGAATCAGTGGCTTCAGCCCATTGAACCTGGGTCCAATGGTTGTTGCACACAGCTCGGTGTCTTTGGAATAGATGTTGCATGTTTGAGTGTAGAAAGTGGAGTGTGTTCCCTTGTGGGGTCTGTGTGTCAGGTATAAGGAATGCAGGTGACTGGGCTCACACAGCCAGCCAATCAGACACCCTCTACAGCCTGGGTGGGCGACGCCCTAATAGGGGGCAGCTGTCACTCAACCCAGCTGCAGGTGGTGTCCATAATGTATGCAGGATGGCTGGGTGTGCTTGTCCATCGGTCCCGTGGTAACAGGTAGTTGCAGACAGTTACAACAAACATATATCAATGCTTATCTCCCCCCATGCACTCTTTCTGGTGCATGAAGGGAACATTTCAATAATTATTAACAGTCTCTTAAAGTTGCATAGTCCGATGTTTTTGAGTTTCTGTCATTTTCTGAGATAAATATATTAGGTTGATCATCAGAATCTACCTTAATTTAGTTTGAAGTAACTTTTATTTTAAATGGCTAGCTTTTGAGATATTTGAAGTGCAAACATGCTAAATTAATTTTGACAGCTCTGAGACCATAGGCTTCTGCAGTAACAGAATCTATTACTTATTAGATTGTCTCAGTATTTCCTATTAGGTGGCGACACATGTTTAATAAGTGCACCAGTATCTAAGTTAGACATGCATAATACAATCTAGATAATTGTTTTGGTTTTGAAAATTTGCAATTTTCATCGGACTATGCAGCCTTAAGTATGAACATCATATCACAATCTAGCTTGCTCTGTGTTATCACATTTCCACATAGGCGCTTATGTCACAAAGCGAGTGGGGGACCCATTGCTTCTCTGTTACATAATCCTGGTCCTCACTCCGTCACCCGAGAATTATAATGTTCTTTGCCAATATATAAATCCGAACCGAAAATCCATATATTTTTACACGTAGGCAGTTGACTATTACAACTGACAGTTTCATATATTCATCACGCAATTGTTACTGTATGGCTGGAAGGAAGACCAGTGCTCTGGCCCTGACAAAAGACATTATTCAATGAATAAACTACATTTAATTAAACATAATTAAAAATTATAATCCCTGAATGACAATCACACATACCTTCAGGGGATTACCGCTTGCCTGCTGGTCATGTCCATGGAGCTGTTCCCGACCGAGTACCGCTCCATGGCGGGCACCACCCTGGAGTTCGCCTGGTTCTTCTCGCTCATGCTCATGGCCCTACTGGTGTGGCTGATCCGCTCCTGGAGGACGCTCCAGATCGTCATGTACGCCCCACTGTGCCTGCTTGTCGTGTACTACTGGTATGTATTGGTTCATCAGGCTGGGAGACCAGTGCTTGGGCGCTGACGAAATAATATGTTCGGATGAATACAAATATTTACCCCCCCCCCCCCCCCCCCAAAGTCCTCTACGCCCGCCGCTGGAGGCGAATGACCAAGTCGGATAGATGAAGCATTCGCTTCCCACGCAGCAAGTCATGGGTTCAATCCCCTGCCACGTCAAAGTACAAAGCTTTAAAAGCAGTAAAGTTGTCTAGCCCGATGAAATTATACACTTTTCGAAACCACAATACTCATTTAGAACTGACCCTTCATATTCAATTTAGATACTGGTGCACTCATTAAACAGGTGTTGTTGCATAGAAGGGAAAACTAAGTCAATATAATGTTTGTTTGTTTATTGCTGTTTTGCGTCATAACAACATCTAAGGTCATATCAGGATGGGTACCGACTTATGACAATGCGCACTCATTGCGACTTTATAGGTCTGCCCCACTGGGATACCAGAGCACCAGCACCATGACCTGATAGCCTACTCGGTCACATTATCCTGACACTGAGAAAACCAGTCCTTGCCTATCCTAATAATGCCGAACACCGGGTTAGCAAGTGACAAGTATCAATGTTTAAGTCATTGCTTTGACTCGACCGGGGTTCAAACCCACGGTCTACCAACACGGGAGACATTCCGTCTGGTTCTCGTCAGTTTAATAGAACCCTTGCTGCTGAAACCTATGGTGTCCAATATTTTGACATGCATATTAACAGTAATTTGACTTTTTCACTTCTATTAATTATTATATCCAAAGTTAGACATCTATATTAAAACTTAATCCAAACTAAAACAAGGTAGATTATAATGATCCCGTTAATATATCTCTCTAAAGAATATAACAGAAATTTAAAGCCATCGGACTAATACAACTTTAATGGTTGTCGCTACTTTACTCGGTACTTTGTGCTACTACGATAAGGACTGGTTTGATCGAGGTATGAATAATGTGACAGAGATCCTGGTTCGGTGGCAGCCATACCGGCAGAGAAGCACTATAAAGGCGCAATCAAGGCATAGTTGGCTGAGGATTGATCCAACGACCTGCCATACGTGGGGCGGGTGCCTTACCCACTCCTCAATCCCGTTCGGTGAAAATATGAATTGACATTCGGCTTATTTAAAAGTTCTAGCAGCATGTCACTTATTGTCACTTCATGTCACTTATACTATTATAGACGATTTCCTCTACCAACACGCCCTTTGACGGCAGTGGCAACAATTTATGCTCAGCAGTCATTGCAGCCAAGCCTCTGACGCGAGTTCTCGTTGACAAAATACACATTCTTTGCATTTTGGTCTAGATAATTCTAGAACTAGATATATTTAGATTATAGAACTAGATAGTTACTAATGTTGGTACTAGTTGCTACTTATATGTTTATATTTCTGTTAAAGAAACCAGGACATTACAAACTGATGGTCACTTTCTTCTTTTTATTCACAAAAAAAGAATTTTGCGCGGGAAGGTTCAATAATCATTGCAGTAAAAAATGATCGGAATGAGGGAAGCTGGAGACTGTGTGGGTAGAAATGGTATTTTATTACAGAGAGGGGTGGACATACAACGGGGGGACCTAGTCGAAGGCGTCGATGTCGAGGGGAGCTTCCTCGATCGCTGGAACCTCTGTGGCCACCGGAGCCGACCCTTACACAGTAGTCCTTTAAAATGAGAGTGGTTGGGCGTGGTAAATTGTTCTGGTTTTACCAGTGGAGTGAGGTCGAATGTCGTTTTATGCGGGGTGAGGTCTGGGGGTCAGTGATGTTCGACCCACCCTCTTGGGTCGTGGTGGGTACCCGGCCACCCTCCTCGGATCAACCACAATTCGGAAATTATGCGCCGATCCGAATGAGGGAAGCCGGAGACTGTGTGGGTAGAAATGGTATTTTATTACAGAGAGGGGAGGAGATACAACGGGGGGACCTAGTCGATGGCGTCAATGTCGAGGGGAGCTTCCTCGATCGCTGGAACCTCTGAGGCCACCGGAGCCGACCCAAAGCACAAGGCTAGGGCTCGCGAGGCCTCAGAGGTGGCCAAGCGTGGGACTTAGTTGAAGACCGCAGTGGATTCCCAGGTGCCCTGTGCCATTATTGCAGTGATGTTGACGCCCCGCGCTGCGCAGGCCTGTGGCACCCCCTGGCAGAGGCTGTGGAGGGTGAACCTCGATGCCTCCAGGACAATCACCTCCGCGAGTGCCTCCCTCAGCATTGGGGTGAGCATCTGGAGCATGAACTCGACGTACCTCCTCGCCTGCCGGTCGTGGTTCCTCCAGGTCCCCGGTGTCAGCGCCGCGCACTGGAGGGCCATCACGTGGGTGTGCTCGCACTCGTTGAATTCTGGAAGTATTAGAGGTCATGGGAGAACAGGTCGGTCGAATGGTGAACCCTAATGCGAGCAATGGACCTTAAATTACATTGTTCCCGGACATAGTCAAGTGGCACCCATGAGGAGTGCTCTCGACTCAGAGCCGAGCTGAGCCGATTGCCATGAACAGCCAGAGTTTGTGGGCGCATGTGTCCAAGGTGGCATCGGGGCACCCGGCCCGACTCGAGGGCGAAGGCCGAGGCGGCTTTGTCGGTGTTGACAATGACCTCGTAGCCAGTCACCACCACGGGCCCCAGGGCCTGGACGGCGAGGACGAGGTTCACAACCTCAAGCTCATGGATAGTGAGGCACAGTCCCACTCGATTGTCCAGGTGGGGGCGCACAGGTGGCGGCAGCAGGTAGAGACCATTGCCCATCGAGGCATAGTCGCGGAACCACCAAATGTCCTTGCAGAGGTCGAGGTCCATGTCGGCCATGCCTGACGGGGGGAGGAGGCGCATGTTCCTGAGGATCCGGCACATGAATTTCCGGGTGGAGGGTATGCAGCTACTAATATGGACTAGCTTGCCAATGAGTCTTTGGAGCGCCCTCCTGGTTAGGGGGGGGCCTTGTAAGCCAGCGATCGCACTCGACCATCACCTCGTCGAGCTTGGCCTGCAGAATACGGATGAGCATCTGCTGTGATCAGACCTCGAACCCGAGCCATGTCAGCTTGACAGTCGGGAAGCACCACTTCTCGGGGACCAGATCCATGCTGAGGTCCCCGCAGAGTGCCAGGAGCTCGTCGAATGCCCGGCAGGTATGCAGGTAAGAGGCCTCGCAGCCGACGAAGTCGTCGACGTATACCATGGAGAAGAAGCCCCTCCTGTCGAGGATCCAGTTGACCGCGGAGGTAAAGTGCATGCAGGCAGCGCCCAACGTGTGGCACCCAAATGGGTCCGCGCGGAGCTGCCGGTAGGCAAGGGAGACGTCCGCAGTAGGTGCCCTGGCCTTCCTGAGTCAGCCTGCACCCCAGGTCCGCGACCGAGGGGAGGGTGTATGCTGCGGGGCAGCTGAGGTACTCCTTCCGTGGGATGCCCCCGTTGATGCTCTTCTCTGGTGGGTATGCGAGGTCGACGATGATGCGCGTTGACTTCGGCCGCGTCATGATGTGGCTGCACTGTGCCCAAGGGGTGAAGGGGGGCACCTTGAATGGTCCGAGGAGGGCCCCTGCTCAAGCTCTTCCACCACGTACTCAAACACGAAGTGGGCGTGGGCTGGGTCCTCCCGGTGGGCGTGGAAGGTGGGCGTGGGGAGCCTGGAGGCAGAGTAATTAGCCGGGAACCCAAGCTCCAGCTGGTCGACCTTTGTGGTGTCCGGGTGATCCGCCAGGGCCCTACTCCAGCTCGGGATGTTAAGCCGAGAGGGGATGGGGACGCGGGCGGCCATATAATTTGGTAGGGCCATGGCCCGGGCAGCGTCGAATGCTGCCACGTACTCCGGGTACCGTCGCCAGTCTGAACCGGATATTACAGGCCACATGCCGGCCAACATGTCTTTATAGTCATGAGTGGTGGGGCCGCAGTGTGGCGCCGCCGGCAGCATTTCTTGTATCGATTCGTCAATCATGTCAGAGACCGGCTCGGAGAGGCATATGGGTTCAATCACTGCCGCCATGGCCGGCTGCTGCAGCACAGTGGGAGGACGGGGCGTCGATGCTCCGTCTCATTGGAGGTGGCCGACAAACATCACGTAGGAGCCAGGCGGGGGTCGTAGCGGACCGTCCGGGTGTTTTGTTATTGTTTTTGTCCGGGGGGCAGCCGTGATGTCACTGGAGGGGCCGCAAGCTCATTGCTGCATGCTTATTATTCGGGGCGTCTGGGGCCGGGAACCAGCAGCCGGTGGCTGGTCACCTGTTCCGGCATGCGGTGCCTGGGGCCTGATGGCCGCCAGGAACCAGCGGTATGCAAATTAGAGGAATTCCCATGGCCGGTCGCCGCCCAGTCGCCAGAGGCGCCCGGCTTACGGGGGGAACCAGCAGACGGCAGGACGTCATAATGGGGAGTTCCTGGGGAACCCCGCCCGGTGGGAAGCCACTTGGCTCCGCTGGCAGAATGTCAACAATGGTACTTGCCGTTTGAGCGTGGGTGCCTTGGGTGCTGTGTGCCGAGTTAGTGTCCGTGGGCGTGTGATGATCATAATTCGTGTGTGGGCATGGAGGGGAGGGATCCTGCCTGTGTGTTTAAAATCTGAAGAGGATTTCTTACTCGCTCCCTTCTCCCATGACTTTTTTGAGTAATACACGGCCTCCAAGTGGTTCGTTACGATCCCCCGTACATTCGCACAGTAGCCACACCCGTGCCGTGTGACTCGCCCCTACTGGCCTTGTCGCACGACTTGGGATCGTGGTTCCATGCTGAGCAGTGGGTGCCTATGGCTGTTTAATCATATGCATTCCGGGAGTCCGGGCTACCTTCATGGGCTTTGCTGGCATTGGCTGTCGTGCCGTTCGCCGTCGTTGTGTGACCCGCCATCATAATGATTTCGATGTGTAGGGTGTCAGGGCAGCCAGGTCCCTCCAACCTTGGGGGAGGTGGCCGTCAGCGATATGGGTGACAATCTCCTCAGAGTACCACCGTACAATGTGCCAGGGTAGTGTACAGTTGTCCTGCACCATGGCTTCCTGGTGGGGCGAGAGCGCTGCGAGGGTGTGGGCCGGGAGGCCATGCTGGGTCTCCAGGCATTTTAAGCTGAGCGTGTACTCATCCTGGGAGCCATCTCCCTTCTTAATTGACTTCCCCTCGTCCCCCCTCTCTACCAGATCATACGGGAATAAGTACTTAGCGGAAATACCTTTTTTGCGTGTGAAGGCTTTCTCGTCGGCTGCGTCGGCGATTATTCTCCCGGCCGCCTTGGCCGCTGAGTGCGGGCTGCGGTTGTAACCTGCGGCTTCCCGACGGTGTTGGTGGCAACTGGCCAGGGCCTGGGCCGGCTGACGGGGGGGGGGGGGGGGGGGGGGGGGGGGGTTGACCGGGCTGTCCATCCATGTTCGTCGCTTTTGGCGGGGCCTAAGGGGCAGCAGGGTCTCCCTGGACGTCTCCTCCTCCCCGATGTCCTCGTCCATGTCGTCCTGGAGGTAGGCCAGCGAGTAGGGGGAAGCCATGTGGGCGCAGGGATGGCACCAGCGGTCCCGATTCAGCGCTGGTGTTGGCTGCCTCCGGGGGTGGACCTGCCAGTCATCACCCCAGCAGGCGGTGGAGGCTGCCATTTCGATGGATAGGGTGGTTACATGATCCTCCATGCACTCCCAGCACTTCGCCATCTCGTCCATCATGTCTTGCATCTTCTGCATTAATTCCGCCTGTTTTATCGCTGTGCCCGATGTACGTTTTGCTTTTCCCGGGGACGGCTGCCTCCCAGGAGGGTCAGCTGTCACCGGCCGGTGCACCACACCGCACTGGTGGGGGACATGGCATCGCCGCCATCTTGGACACTGGCATCTGCGAGCTGCTCCTCCACCGGATGAGGCCTCCTAACTGCTCGTTTCATGGCCCTACCTAGAGGTCGTGATGTTTGTCGTGTGCGCTGCATACTACTTATTAGCTTGGTTACATTTTTTAGGCATGAGTGTGTTGTGGGTGCCGGGGGTAGAGTCAGTTGTTGCTTAGTTAAAAAAATTGTTCTGATTTTAAGGTCGAGTGAGGCTGAATGTCGTTATATGTGGGCGGAGGTTTGGGGGTCAGTGATGTTCGACCCGCCCACCCGCTTGGGTCGTGGTGGGTATCCGGCCACCCTCCTCGGATCAACCACAATTCGGAAATTATGTGCCAATTCTATACAAACTTAGTACTCCCTTACAAAGTTCACTTAGCACTCCCTTACAAAGCCAAGCGGAGTTTCAGCTGAATGTCCAGGCTTCACTGCTACCGTCTATTTCCTATATGTTAATAACGACCACACACCGAGTGTCAGCTGTCAGAGAATAATATCATGCTTCATTTATTTGTGGGGCTTTTATATTCCTGGCAATATCTAAGGAAATAAATGTCACTGCTCTATTATCTCTACGAAATAGGGGAAGCACACAAGAAAATAATCACCAACCAGTAGAGCAGAACCACGTAGTTCTAGTTCCCCCCCCCATTTATTTTGTCCAATTCAGCACTATGTATATATATATATAAGTCTACTTATATATGTATATATATAACTAAACATATATATACATATTTACATCTTACCAATGACATGATGGACAAACAAGAAAATAATCACCAACCAGTAGAGCAGAACCACGTAGTTCTAGTTCCCCCCCATTTATTTTGTCCAATTTAGCACTATATATATATTATATATAATCTATTGTATACATATAAATGCTCGGAGAATTATTTATTATTTATTATTCGATTCTACTCGAGTTAATATTATCCAATCGCCGTTGTCCGGCCTGCTTGCTGCAGACCTGCCGCTGCCCAGCGGCTTTGACGGTTCTCAAGTTGTTTGAATCGTCACTTGCCTCCCATTTTTTGCTTTGGCAGGTCATGTTTACTCAGCGACTGCCTAACCGTTACGCAAGGGCCAACGGATGATGGCTTGGGTCACCATTGTTTCCAGGATTGCCTGATTGCCTCTATTACTTTACAATTCGGTTAATCAGAGTAGGTTACTAAGGCAGGTGGATCTATGCGACAACTTCAAGAAAGATTCTACTCCGCTAGGCGAATGGGAGATGTTAGAGCCAGCGGACGACTGAGAGGTAAGGCCGCTCGCTACATTACTGTAGTGACTTTGGATTTAATCAGAAGATGATGACAGTGTTGTGACAATCAGTGTTCTGACTTTTTGCTTCTGCGGGTCATTTTAACTCAGCGACTGACTACAGTTACACAAGGGCCAACGGACGACGGCACCGGATTGCTGGTTCAAACAGAGAAGGTTAAGGCAGGCGAATCTATGCGACATCACAACTTTAAGTACAATTCTTCAATGCTAAGCGAACGGGAGATGTTCAGGCCAGTGGATGACTGAGAGGTGATGCCGCTACCGTACTGTAGCGACTGGATTTAACCATAAGAAGGACGACAGAGAGACGTGTGACAACCATCAGGAATGGATTACGGTTCATACAAGGAGTACAACCAAGATGGCGTCGATTAAGTCAAAGGACGATTCGGGCCAAGTGACAACGGCAATGGTGGAATTATCGACAGACGACAAGGAGGAGGCAACGAGAATGGCGATTGCAAATCTTGAGGTGGAATTACGGTTACAGGATCTGCAGGACTGTTTTAGGGATTTAGAGGCAGTGAGGGACAGAAGGTAATCCGTTCATCCTCTGGCCCGGGACGAGCCAGTAAAACAGGACGACAGGACAGAGAAGTCCAATTTCAGTACGGACATTCACATGATTCCTGAGGAAGCATGGCCAGAGTGGAAGACGAAGGACAGGAAGACGAATGTCACTCTACCCATGGCCGGTCACGGAGAAGATCGAGGGACACCGGACGACAATGATGGACGTCACGCTCAAGAAGTGACAGCAGTGCTTCTAGACGTAGATGGAGTAACTGGGCATTGAAAAAACACACGTTGGGGGAAAGGATTAATGCGAGTGCTTCGTGGTGCCTTAGCATAGCGGATCTGTCCCTGCAGGACTATAAAGCCTTTCTGCAACATGTGAAGTTCATCACCAATCGTGCTAGGGATGACCACTCCAAAGACATTGCACATTCGATTTTTGTTGTACCGAAAGACGATGGCAGCGGTAGGACCATCGTCGATTGTAGCAGACCGAAAGGCAATTCGGTAAACCATTTTACACGTGGCATAGCCACAACTTTTAGCTACAAAAGCATCAATAATGTCACAGACTGTATGGAGAAAGGGGATTTTCTATCTACAATAGACATTAAAGATGCTTACAGAGCTGTCTCCATTCATCCTTGCGACAGGCCTCGTCAGGGTCTTGCTATTGCTAGGGCGCTTGGTGATGATGGAGCCTATTACTTAGACAATAGACTTAGCATGGGCCTATCCTCGAGTCCCTATATATTTTCGAAAATTTCAGATTTGATTGTGAGATGTGCTCTAAGAGAGGGGGTTACTCGGGTGATTAATTACCTCGATGATTTCTGTGTATTAGGTCAGAATAAGTTTGAGGACATGCGGACCCAGAAGCTAGTGTTAGGCATTATCCGCAGGTTAGGTTTCTATGTCAGCTATAAGAAGGTGAGCCAGGCTGGACCGAGGGTGTGGTTTCTAGGGATCATAATTGATGCCGACAAGTTAGAACTCACCCTCCCTATAGATAAATTAGATAAGATGATACGTATACTGGAAACAATGAGGTGTCGGAGGAAAGCTTCGAAGAAGGAGCTTGAACAGGTCGGGGGAATCATAGCCCACTGTGCAAAGGTGATCAGGGGTGGGCAAACCTTTACGAGAAGGATATTCGATATGTCTGCAAAACTCAGGGAGGGCCACCATAGGGTTAGGATAACCAAGGGGATACGCAAAGACCTTGAATGGTGGATCACATTTTCTGGCCACTTTAATGGTAAGGCCAAAATTCTGGACCTGATCTCTTCTTACAGTGATGCATCTGGATGGGGCCTCAGTGCTCTACATGGTAACGAGTGGTTAGTCAGCTCTTTTGTTGAGGCAGATGATAGATTGCTTGCTGGCTATGTTGGTCACCATCACATGAGCCCCGAGGGCCATGTCGCTTCATCTCATATAAATATTCAGGAGATGGCTGCGGTGTATGCAGCCTGTGAGAGGTGGTCGCATAAATGGGCTGATGCAACTGTTCTTATGGTTGCGAATAGTGCTGTCGTTCAGGCCGCTCTGAGCACAGGCAGATCTAGATCAAGTGGGATCATGTATTATCTCAGGAGATTGTTTTGGATGGCCGTTGAGAGGAATTTTGAATTTAAGTCTGTTTATATTCGCAGTAAGCATAATGTCATCTGTGACTCTCTAAGCCGCCTTGATGTCAGTACTAGTGACACAAGGATTTTGAATGCTGACCCGGAGGGGTTGCTTTGCTGTAGGGCTAAACTGTGTTATACTCTACTTTCTTACAGAAATATCTCAGCTGAGAAGTGAGCAAAAGAGTTTTCAGGACCATTTCTATGTGCCAAATTCATTAACAACAAGGGCGGTGCAAGTCAAGAGATACTTGGACTTTGTAGACACTTTTAGTTCTGATCGGGCTCCTGTTCCATGTTCACATGAGCAAGTCGCCCTGTACACAACTTGGCTGGCCCGCACTATGAAGTATGGCTCAATCAAGAATTACCTGAGCGGTTTGAAATATTTTCTAAGACAGAATGGCGCTCAGCCGATTGACTATAACAGTTTTATTATCTCCCCAACACTTAGAGGGATTAAGCGGGTCAAGGGTGATGCCCCAGGCCAGGCTAGACCCCTGCTGCCATCAATGATGAGAAGGATATTTGCCATGCTGCGCCCCTCCCCGGGCCATACATCTTGGAGAGCTGCAATATTAGTTTCCTTTAGAGCCCTTTTGAGGAAGGCTCAAGTGACCCTTTCATATTCAACTCTGCGGAGGGGGGATTATAAATTCTTTGATTGGGGCATGGTAATAACTATTAGGAAGAGTAAGACCATCCAGTTCGCTGATAGAGTCCTGGAAGTCCCTGTTGCACGGTTTGGCGATCCGGGCATGTGCGCAGTGCATTGGGTTGAAGGCATTTCAGTCAGCTACCCGCAGGACCCACAGAGGAAGCATTCATACTTCCTGATGGGTTGGGGGGCTCTACACCAATGACTTATGCGATTTACCAACAGACGCAAAAGACTTTTGCTTCGAGGGTAGTTATGGACGTTGACGATTTATCTTCACATTCACTTCGCCGGGGTGGCTGCACCTGCGTAGCCTTATGTGGGGCCATTGTCTAGAAGAACTCAAGGTACGGGGGGACTGGGCCTCTGAGACAGTCTACGCATATCTCAAACCTCCGTTATCTGTCCGACTTATGGACGACATGAGGGTTGCAGCCACCTTGTGCACTGAGACAGCTTGATTTGTTTGGGGGGGGGGGGAGTCGTTCGGCTCCCTTCGGCATTTATCGCTCAGACCGGAGTCGAATAAACGAACCAACCCAATCTGATGGTCTCCTTGTCATTTTGTAGCGGAGTCTTATATTATATATAATCTCTTATATACATATAAACGCTTGGAGAATTATTTATTATTTATTATTCGATTCTACTCGAGTTAATATTATCCAATCACCATCGTCCGGCCTGCTTGCTGCGGACCTGCCGCTGCCCAGCGGCTTCGACGGTTCTCGAGTTGTTTGAATCATCACTTGGCTCCCGTTTTTTGCTTTTGAATTAGGTAGGGCATTTATCGCTCAGCCCGGAGTCGAATAAATGAACCAACCCAATCTGCTGGTCTCCTTTTCATTTCATAGGGGAGTCTTATATATGTATATATAAGTCTACTTATATATGTATATATATATAATTATATATATATATTATACATATGACCAATGACATGATGGACAAACAACGCATCCGAAAACCCCTTGTTTCTCTACATGTAGGCTGATTGATGAATCGGTGCCATGGCTCATGGCAAAAAAGCGCTACAGTGATGCTGAGCGCATCATCCGGAGAGGTGCAGAAATCAACAAAGTGGCCATCACTCCAGGCATGTTCAACAGGCACCCAGCTACTCTGCCGGAGAAACAGGTAGGACTGGATGGCCGAGCTGGTAGAACGCTTGCCTCTCGAGCGAGAAATCGTTAGGTTCGATTCTTGGCCGATTGAAACCAAAGACTTCCACAATTGATACTTGTCGCTGTCTTGCCTGGGGCTCGGTTGTTACCAGGAGAGGGGAAAGTCTGCTTAGCTCAGCATCAAGATAATATGACTGAGTGGGATATTCTGTCTTAGTGTCGTCTGTATCTTAGTATCCCAGTTGTCGTAGTACTGTAAAGTCGCCATGAGTGCATACTATCACAATTCGACGCCCATCCTGATGTTACCGTAGATGTTTATAGGACGTGAAACACCAAATAAATAAGCAAACAGGCCTTACTTAGCACTTCCTTTGGAGTCAAATACCAGAAGCTTGGCTGACCAGATTATGGTAAAGTTTAGGATATACAACAGGGAGCGGTGTTAGCAAGTCAAAACTGGTTTTGGATGGGATTTCTAGTTTAGCGGCGAAAAGTCGCTATGCATGGAGCAGTGTTACGGAAACACCGCGAGTTTAAAGCTGCATAGTCCGATGAAATATGAAATTTTCAAAACCAAAACAATGATCTACATTTGATTCTACATATCTAACTTAGATACTGATGCACTTATTAAGCAGTTGTTTCTGCGTAGAAGACAATACTAAGTCAATTTAACAGAACCTGTTACTGCAGAAGTCTATCGTGTTAGAGTTTTGGCAAGCTTGCCAAAACTATTTTTCCATGTTTGCACTCAAAATATCTAAAAAGTTTACCATTTAAAATAAAAGTAACTTTGAACTAATGTAAAGTAGATACTATTGATCGATCTAATATATTTATCTCAGAAAAAATACAGAAATTCAAAACCATCGGACTATGCAACTTTAAGGTCGGGTACGCTAACACCACTCCGTAGCAAGTTTACTGGAAGTGTTAGGTACCGATTAGGCCCAAATCTATTCAATGTTATCATATTTAACAGAATACAATACTAAAAAAGTGAACTTTGGTCAACTTAACCCCAAAATCGAAGCGATATTAACGCCGCCGCTAAATCAGCGGCGATATTAATATTGCCGAATGTAAAAAAAACAAATCGCCACCGCCGCCGCATCGGCGGCGATATATTATGCCCAAATCTATTCAATGCTATCTATCATATTTAACAGAATAACATCCTCAAAAAGTGAAATTTGGTCAAATTAAACCAAAAATCGAAGCAATCCTAATGCCGCCGCTGCCGCCGAATCGGCGGTGATATTGACAAATAGCGGTGCTCGCCGGGAACAGGCTCAGAGGGATACCCCAAATCTATAAATAACTGCTAGGTTAGCTAACGCCACCATGCTTTGGACCCGTACATACCCCGTGACCCATTTCCCAACACCGGCATTAGCTACCCCGGCGGTGGTCCTTAACACCAGAGCCGATAAAAACCTTGTTCATGCATACGGCCCCAGAATCAATCATCTTAATCTGCTTTCACGACTCACCTGTTTAATGCAATTTTTGTTAAAATGGTAAATGCAATTTCTATATCCTTCAACTTATAAACAAGTAACATCATTGTTGTATTATGCAATGCCTTGGAATAGCCTCTTTTAGTGAGGACGCTCCATTAAATTGACATAGTTTTAAAAGATTATTTTGTTACTATTATTAATCTGGAGAGTCACCACCTGGTGATCATTGACAGAACTATTGTAGTAAATGTGTATATGTAAATATATATAAATATATGTAAATATATTAAAATATATATAAATATATACAACTTTATATAAATATAATATATAATATACCTATATATAAATAATGTATATAGGCCTACATATTAGAGAGAGAGCATTTGATTAAATACATAAATAGTAATAATGACATATATTCTCTTTGGCAAGGCGAGTAGGGTGATCTGAGGTGATTTGCCTGATCAGATAAATATGATATCAGCAGCTAACCCCCCCCCCCTCCCGAAGTCGGAGCCGGATATTCCTTTTTGAGTTTTACTACGGTCAGTTAGTTTCCCCCCAAAACTTTATTGCAATTTCATCTCCTGCTAGATGAGCGTTAGCTGTACTTTGAGGCCGGCGCTGTATCTTGGTACTGGATACAATACAAGTACAATAACCCTTGTCTGTCTGACAGCCCCTGACTGCGCCTGACGATAAGCAGATACTCAGTGTCCCCGAGAAGTCCGCGAGTGCCGATACTACGACGAGCCTGAAACGTCGGAGTGGTTCCAGCCTCCAAGGCAGCAGCCTCAGCTTGAGTAGTGCCGCAGAAGCACTAGGTGAGGTTATCACAATATCAGGTGAAATACTGCACTTTGACACCAGAGGCGCAAGTTTGATGAGCACGCGCATCGCGCATTGACCCAGGCCAAGCGAGTCTTGATATTTTTGGTTTGTTTTTGTTTTTGTTGGTACATTAGGTGATTAAGCAGGGGCACCCTTGCTGCTATTCGTCTTGAGCTGCTCCTCTCGAGAAACAGATATGGGCTGTGTGACATGGGCAGTTCTGGACGCCTGCACCAGGGCGGCGCGTCGGCTCACCCCGCCGAATCAACCACGATTCGAAAATCCCGTTTGATCAATATGGATCCCAGAGGCCCCACCAACAAAGATCATGTAATAAAGTGCATTGCACGATATGAGTTTTAGGCACGAGGGGGAATTCTAACCATACCTTGCAACGTTTGGCGGGCGGAATTTCTGGGAATTATGAGAAATATCACCATATAATCTTCAACATATAATCATATATTAATAGGTACTAATTCAATTATCTGAATAATCAGTCTTTCAAATCATAAAACATTTCTATAAAAAGAATTAGCCATGCAAACAGAGGGCAGTAGTACCAGGAGAAATCAGACTCAAAATCTGTATAGCATAATTGCAACTAGCTAATGCTAGGTACACACCTACCGTTTATGACTCGCGCACTAAAACTCGCGACCCGACCCGACCTGCTTAAAACTGAAAACGGGCCGATTCATTTTTTGAATCGCGAATCGCAATCATAAGGAAGCACTTTTAGCCCTAAAATTGAGTTTTAAGTCACGAATCGCAATCGGTAGGTGTGCTAGGGGAGTGCACACCTCAAGACTTTTGGGCAAGTTTAGATCGAATACGGTAGGTGGGTGCGGAAAAA
This sequence comes from Branchipolynoe longqiensis, assembly GCA_030323885.1. Classification (NCBI taxonomy): domain Eukaryota; kingdom Metazoa; phylum Annelida; class Polychaeta; order Phyllodocida; family Polynoidae; genus Branchipolynoe; species Branchipolynoe longqiensis. The sequence goes on along the minus strand of CM059191.1, from coordinate 51,480,576 downwards.
CGGTAGGTGTGTACCTAGCATTACATGCGCAAATTATGTCACGTATGCTGGCATGAATATTCAAACAGCCTCATTGCCAGATACACTTATATTTTGACATCCCTTCGTTACTGAGTCTGTTATAACACTCCAGGTAAAAACCCAATGGGAATGGGTAGCGGACTTATCTGGGTACTGCGAGACAACATAACGTCACATCGTCTCCAGAAAGAACCGGAAGTACAGGAGCAGCCCGTGGAAGATGAGTCGTTGGTGACAGTCTCCAGCATATTTAGGTCAAGAAAGATGGTCTACATCTGCCTCATCAACTTTGTACTATGGTATGGCTGTGTTTCTTTTCTTTTATCGAGTCAAGACACTCACTCACTAATTCATCCATTCATTCACTCACTCACAAAATGTAAAATCCAATGCACATTTGCATATCTCGTATTGCAAAATACCTCAGAGCTGTATAATCCGGTCTTTTTGAGTTTCTGACATTCGGCAAATCCACGGAAAATCACATCCCTGTATTTTATCTAATGTGAAATATCTGCAGGCCAGTGATCAATATAGGACGGTGGGTAATGAGTCCCCCCCCCCCCCCCCCCCGCCGCCGCACTGTATCCTATATCGTTCATGGCTTAACTCCGTGTCGGTAGCACGGGCCACATTCACGGCCAGCAATCTCTGCCGTCTTTATTTAAAAAATATATATATATTAGGTTTTATGCTGACGACTGATAAAACGCACATGTATATGCTCTAAATCTAGTAGCATATTGCAGTTATTTAATCAGAGTGAAGCACCATGGTGAAAGCTATATTTTTGCACTTTATTCTGCTAATACATTATGGGCAAATACGACTTTCAGTTGTAGATATAATTACTACCCATGCTGTGTTAAATATTTATATTTGGTTTTAAAATACAAGCAATACACAAAGGCTGTCTTCGAATGGAACTCTCAGCCAACCAATCGGAGACGTGAAAGGTGGCCCTTAGGCGAGGTAATGGTGTTTTTGTTGCCAACAATCTATTACTGTTTCAGGTTCACAAACAGCATTGTGTACACAGTGATCAGCCTGACGGTGACCCACCTCTCCGGGGACAGATACCTCAACTTCACCCTTCTCAACCTGGCTGAGCTGCCTGCCATTATCAGTTTCCACTGGGCACTCAATAAGTATGTGTACCCCGTGGCACGGTGCATCACCAAAGGACACCATTCCACATCCTCGTCTGCGCATGTGTTATATAGTCCAACTGGGAGTGAGGGTGGAGTGATTTCAAAGTGCTTTAAAGTCGAAGGGAGAGGCCCATTAGAAATCGCTCTTACCACCCACACAAGCACAAAGACTATTATTACATAAGTCTGCATATATATAATTGAGTCTTTAAACATATTGTGAATATAGCACATCTAAGCTCCCCTATTAGATTATTTCATAATTTGCCTTGAAACTATATTCTTTTTGCGCAGTACCAAATTAATAATTAGGTTTGGCTATATTACATGCAGGCCCCTCTACTAGATTATTCATCATATACCTTGAAACTATAACCATTAGTCTGTTAATGTCCTTTGCGTAGGCCCCTTTACTAGATTATTTTGTTATTTGCCTTCAAGCTATATTCTTGTTATGCAATACCATATTCATTTGTTAATGCCTTACTTTCTGATGGGCTTACATTCTGTAAACTATTATTAGGTTATGCAATTTTTCCATCCTTGTTTCTCTAGGGGAGAGAGATGAAAAATCATATTTCTGTTTTATCCAATCAGATTACAGCGATATGCGAAATTAACCAACCTTATATGGCGCGAGTGCCCTTTGGCTGTTTGGTAGAGCAGAATATATACAACCAGTGGCGTGCAGAGGTTTTGTGATGCCCGGGCATATATCATGACTTGTGTTGGGTGCCTGGCCATGCCGGTATCCAGGGAAACGAACAAGCTGATCGGGCTGCGAAGGAGGCTCTGAACTATGATGTTGAACCGTGCCTGATACCCCACTCTGATCTGAAACCACTAATAGTAATAGCCACCCACATCAAATCCAAATGGCAAAACAAGTGGGATGAAAACGTTAACAAATTGCATGAAATTGAATGGGCTGTGGGAAAACCACCACAGTCTCATGTGGAGGGTCAATGGGACCAAGTGGTCTTTAGCCACTGCCATATTGGCCACTCATGGCCAACACACGTTTTCCTGCTCAAGGGAGATCCCCCCCCCCCCCCATAATGTATTGGATGTCAGTCCCTGCTGACAGTCAAGCACATTTGACTAAACTGTGTCAATGTTATGGCACTGCACCAACAATTTTACACTGCAAACAGCATGCATGACCTTTTTACTAAAGTAAAACAAGAAGACATTTGAGCTTTTTTGAGGGCAGCTGGTCTGTACCACCTCATATAGTTCATTAAAACAATTTTGATCAATTAATTCTTTCATCAATTTTAATTACCTTGACCACAAATTATATGATTGTGAGCTTTTAAAAATTCTTATGTGTCTATTGGCACATAATTGAATGTATGCTTTTACATTATCTGCAAAGGCGATGGCTGAATAAAAAACAAACAATTCTAGCTGTGAATATGGCCTATGCTGCCGACACGGCATAAAGAAACCACCAATCAATCAATCAATCAATATATCATGACAATTGTATGCCCCTAAAACTCAAGCATATGGTTTAGTACTGAGAAATGTAAGCAAGGGTGACATTTTAAATATGCCCCAATATGGATGCCTAGGGCCGTCGCACCCTCAGCCCCCCCCCCCCCCCCCCCTACTCTCTGCACGCTACTGTACTACAACTAAAGTGGTTGCTATCACACACTCATGTACATACAAAGTATCACATCTTTATGTTATTTCATATGATTTACATTCCAGATTTGGAAGGCGCTGGCCGATATGCATCTATCACATTATATGTGGCATTTCTCTCTTGTTAACACTTCTTCAAGTGTTTGGTGAGTAAGAAATGAAAAGAAAACAATGTATGAGCACGTAATTTCCACAAATACATATCACATTTAATTTCGGTAGTACCGAATCATTGAATCTAAAAGAATTATGTAAACTGACAACGACGAGATGGTGTAACAGTTGATATCTTTTTTAACTTTCATAATGTCACATCAGTTAATTACTTTATTATTGATTAATTAATGAACAACTAAAACGGTCACTGCAGTGAACATGTCATAGCCCACAAATACGCCATCTATAATCATTGTATACTTTACAGGCTATATTTGAAATGCTATATTTGGAATGTTCTATTTGATATGCTATATTCCACATAATACATTCCACATGATATTTTTCACATGGTATATTTCACATGCTATCTTTCACATATCTTTCACAGGATATCTTTCACGTGATATATTCCACATGATATATTCCATATGGTATCTTTCACGTGATATGTTGTATATTATATACTCCACATGATATATTCCACATGTTACATTTCACATGTTCTATTTGACATGATACATTTCACATGTTATATTTAACATGATATAGTTCACATTTCACATATTATATACTCGACATGATACGTTTCACATGTTATATTTCACATGATATAGTTCACATATATTTCACATGGTATCTTTCACATGATAGCTTTCATATGGTGCATTTCACGTGATATATTTCGTATGATATAGTTCAAATGGTATATTTTAATACTATTATTCAATTGCCATCTTTCACATTATATATTTCACATGATATATTTCAAATTTGTTACTTCCAGGTATAACAGACGCTCCGTGGCTTGATATAACACTCAACTTTGTGGGAAAATTTGCCATTTGTGCAAGCTACTGTGCTATACTTGTCTATGCACCAGAACTATATCCAACCAGTGTCAGGTAAGATAATCCTATATATTCACTTAATACAAAATTTCCGCGACTAGTATGACACCTGGTGATAGGCAATGACACTCATGTTGTGGGTTGACAGTGTGTCACTGTGTTGTTTTACACTGATGATCTAGCTTTTCAATCAATCAATCAATCAATCAATAGAATACAGCTATAATTATCAAAAATGATTAAAAAATGGTAAGTATGTTTTCTCTATAAATCCACATTTGTGCTGAAAAGACTGCGTCAGTTGCTCAATATGAAGCCAGTGTTAATCTGTTAATTCAAGCCAAGTTTTACATGCAAAGGTAAACCTTAAACTTAAAATCAAACCTAATGACCATGGACACAGCAAGGTGAAGACATTCAGAGAAATTAACTATTGGTAACCAAACAATTATCTGATTATAGAACGAACAAACTCATAGAGGTTTGGGGGATGTGGGAGAATGCTTACAAACAGAGAAAGAATACATGCAGTAGTTAGCTACACAACAACTGAAAGTAATAGAAGGAAGGGGAGTCACAAGACTATTGCTGTCTAGCGGCGAAAACAAGTCATTAGACTTAACCGTTATGGGCAGCATAAATACACCCATAACAACAAAAAACAAAAACAAACAAACAAAAAACAGAGCCTCAAATGCCTTTCCACAGACTCTGTGACCCACAAGTCCATTCTGGATTACGCTCTGTGCATGCGTCGCGGAAATCGTGTATTGCATCTGCTTTTTTATGTGGATTGGCTCTCATATTTTTATACTGTGGACATCTTTATATATGCATATTCATAATAAATAAACATTATATTATAAACGCAGTTAAACGGCGGTCCCAGACTGTATACAAACAACCATAACAGAGGACTATCCGTTATCATTTTCTACAGGTGGCCGTGGGTTGCTATGAATCCAAAACCCCCTATAACGGACACGGTCTGACAATCCCCCCTTTCCCAAAGTAGCTGGCTAATCAGCCTCTTATCAGTTCCATGTCTTTATGAACATTCAGTACATAAAGATAGCTATAAGCTCAGAAAGTGTAAGTTTCTTAATGACTAGAATCAGAAGTGCCAAGTCTCCCTAAAATATTGCAAAACAACCCCAATCTACTGTATCATGTTGTATAACTTTTTACAAGCACCTTGAGGGCGGCCTACCTGCCACACCCTCCCCGCTTCGGCCATGCTATTTCTCCCTATTTACAATTTGTGTATGAGGGAGATCTCCCTATTCACACTCTGATTCGAGTAAGGGAAGCCGGAGACTGAGTGGGAGACCCCTACGAAGTAGTCCTTAAACTAGAGGGTTGGTGGGTGTGGTAAAAGTTCAGTGTCCAACGCCAAGTGAATCTGAATGGCTGGAAGTGGGGGGAGGTTTCCAGGTCAGTGATGTTCGTCCTGCCCGCTGAGGGCGTGGTGGGTACCTGGCTCCCCCCATCGAATCAACCACCATTCGGAAATTATGTGCTGATTCGAGTAAGGGAAGCCAGAGACCGAGTGGGAGAAAGGTTAATTTATTGACAGTGTATGAAAGGTACAACGGGGGAGTCAGTCGATGGCATCGATGACGAGGGGGACCTCCCCGATCGCCAGGTGCTCTGAGGCCACCGCAGCCGACCCAAAACACAGACCTAGTGCTCGGGGGGCCTCAGAGGCAGTGAGGCGGGGGATGTAACTGAATACCGCCGAAGACTCCCAGGTGCCCTGCGCCATTATCGCCACCAGGTTGACGCCTCTCGAGGCGCATGCCTGCGCCGTACCCCTCTGCAAGTCATGGATGGTGAACCTTGAGGCCTCCGGGATCCCTGCTTCCGCCAGCGCCTCCCGCAACAGAGGGGTCAGCACTTGCGGGGTCAGGGGGGCCCCCATGTGGCAGATGAACGCCGGGGTGTCGGAGGGGGCCGGGACCTACTGGACGGTCCAGGACCAGGTGCGCACCATGCACAGTGGCGAGCCGAGCAGGGCTGGGATGAAGAGGGCAACAGCCTGCGATGGTGACCTGATCATCTTGGAAGAGGAGATGGCGACCCGGAGGCCACAAGGGGCCGGGCTGAAATCCCCACGTCATACCATGTGAGGGCCTCCCCACCCGTTAGGGGAAGGGTAGAGGAGGTTCGACTGGCGCATCAGCGTGAAGAATGCGATTATGACCGCCGCCCAGGGGACCACACCGTGGTGTCCCTGGGTGCGCAAGTACCTCTAGATGTGGCCGATAATTAGGGGGGGTGATCGAGGGGACGGGGCGGCAAAGAGTATCTCTGAGTTGCCGCCGATCTCCCGGACCCAGGAGCATGCCCCGGAGAGTGTGTTGGCCACCGATGACAGTGAGGGAAGGAGGCGGTGGATGTGCATGATGAACTGTGCAAAGTCATAGGGGGACGGCTTCAGGTGGTCGACGTCCCTATCGAGCATGAACTCGAGTACCGCCTGGCCTGCCGTGCGTAGCTCCTCCATGTCTCTGGCACTAATGCTGCCCAGTGGCGGGTCATCACATGTGCGTACACCCCGTCGTCGAGGTCTGGAAGAGATCAGAGGTCATGGGAGAAAATGTCAGGGGAGTGGCAGACCTTAATTTGAGCTATTGAGTTGAGGCGACATTGTTCCTGGACGTAGTCTAGTGCCACCAGGGAGGAGTGGGCTTGACTGAGGGCATCGGCGAGCAGCAACTCAGTGGTGCGGCCTGACTCGAAGGTAGCTGCAGATCCCACCTGAGACTGCGGGCCTCAGGGCATGGACCACCAGGACAAGGTTGACGGCCTCGAGCTCATGGATGGTGCAGTAGGCGCGCCTCATACGGTTGTAGTAGGCCTCAGAGAAGCAGTGCTCTGATGAGAATGCTCTCCCCCCCCCCTGGTGAGGCAGGACTCACACTCGATGGTCCAAGTGGGCCAGACCGGGGGCAGAAGGAGCTAGAGGCCGTTGCCCCTGGAGGCGTAGTCGAAGAACCAGCGGACATCCTTCTGCAGGTCGATGTCCACCTTGGCAACCACCGGGGGGGCATGGAACGGACACTCTTGAGTATTCGGCACATGAATTTACAGGCCGAGGGGGATGCATCCGCTGATGGGCGAGCTTTCCCAGTATTCTTTGCAGGGCCTTCCTGGTGTACGAGGGCTTGAACAGCCATTTGCCAAACTCCTCGACAACCTGGTCGAGCTTGGCCTGGGATATCCAGATGAGCATGCACTGCGAGCATACCTCGAATCCCAGCCATATGAATTTAACCGCCGGGTGCGAGCATTTGTCGGGTGCCCAGGTCAAGCCCCAGGTCCACGCCCAGGGCGAAGAGGGCGTAGAAGGCCTGGCGGGTGCGGAGGTAGGTAGCCTCGCAGCTGACGAAGTGGTCGACATAGACTAGCGAGAAGTAGCCCTTCTTCCCCAGAAGCCAGGTGACAACGGAAGTTACCCGCATGCAGATGGCCCCCAAGGTCCTGCATCCGAAGGGAAGCTCAATATCAATGTACAGGCGGTCAGCGACCATTATGCAGAAGAGCGCGGCCGACAAGGGGTTTCCGCGGAGCTGCTGGTAGGCCAGGGAGACATTTGCGGTGCAGGAGTAGGGCCCATTGGCACTCCTGCATGTGCCTCCGGCCCAGGTCGGTGACCGAGGGTGTAAGCAGAGGGAAGGCTGAGGTACTCTCCTCAGGGGATTCCCGCATTGACACTCCTGCCGGGTGGGCCTGATAGGTCGACGATAATGCGTCTCTTGTTGGGGGTGCACTTCGGCCTTGTCATGATGGGGCTACATTGGGCCCATGGCTTGAAGGGGGGACCTGGAATGGCCCCAGGAGGGTGGCGTGGTCGAGCTCCTCTGCCACGTAGTCGGTCACAAATTGGGCGTGGGCGGGGTCCTCCCGGTAGTTGTGGAAGGTAGGTGTGGGAGGCCTCGACGCGAAGTAGTAGGCTGGAAAGCCAAACTCCAATTGGTCGACCAGGGTGGTGTCAGGGTGGTCGGCCAGAGCCTTCCCCCAGTTTGGGATATTCAGGTTGGAGGGAAGGGAGATGTGGGTGGCCAAAAAAGTTTGGGAGGGCCACAGCCCAGGCAGTGCTGTCTGCTGCTGCGTACCTGGGGTACCGCTGCCAGGCCGAGCCGGATATCATCCACCAAATGTTCGCCAACATTGGCCTATACTCTTGGCTGCAGTGTCTGTTGGAGTAGGCCATCGATAATGTCGGTGACCGGCTCGGAGAGGCTCACTGGCCGGACAGCCTCAGGTGTCCCGGGTTCTCCTTGCTGGGCCGGCTCGTGAGTCAGGGAAGGGCAGGGGATCGACACCCCATCCGACTGGGGCCAGGCGACGAACGTCAGGTAGGAACTGGCGTGGTCGATCGGGGGAGGCGGCCATGCCCCGCCCACTGGCCGGCTGTGTTGATGTTGTTGTCCCGGGTGGCGGCATTGACATCACGGGCCGCGCCGCGAGCTTGTTTCGGCGTGTCCTCCTTCCGGGCACAGCCAGGCCGTGAACCAGCGGCTGTCTGCACTGGTGTGCGTGGCTCCTAAGAGGCACGGGGGCTGGGGACCTGCAGTGGTGCGAGTATGCAAATTAGTACGCAAATCAGGGGGTTCCCCAGGGCTGGTCGCCGCTAGGGCACCACCGTCGCCCGGCCAGCGCCGGGAACCAGCGTGCGTTGGGACGTCACAGGGGGAAATCCCCGGGGGAGCCCTTCCCAGCGGGAAGCCATCTGGCTCCGCTGCAGGACTGTCAACAACAACAGATCTGGTACTTGTGGTTTTATTATGGGTGCCATGGGGGCTGTATGCCGTTTTAGTGTCCGTGGGCGTGCTGTGGTCAGACTTTGTGTGATGACGGGGAGAGGGGGGGCACCGCCTGTGGCCTAAAAATCCGCTGACGACTTCTTTCCTGTGCCCCTCTTCCATGTGTTTTTTTAGTAGCATGCCGCCTCGGCATGGTTGGTGACTATTCGCCACACGTTGGCGCAATAGCCACAGACGTGGGTAAACTTTTGGCTTCCAGTGCCGTGCGACTCAACCTTACTGGCCTTGTCACACGATTCAGGGTTGCAGTTCCAGGCCGAAAACGGGGCACCCATTGCCACCTTGTCGTAGGTGTTCCGGGCATTCGAGCCCACTTTCTGTGCCTTAGGGCCATTGGCAGTAGTGCCGTTTGCCATTTTCGTCATTTCTTTGGCCATTGTGATTATTTCTATTCGCACAGCCATCAGGGCGGCCGTGTTCCCCCATCCATGGGGAGGCGGCCGTTGGCATTCGGGTGATGATTTCCTCGGAATACCGACGCACTATGTTCCAGGGCAACGAGCAGTTGTCCTGTATACTCCTCCCGGGTGGCATCTCCCTTCTTTATAGACTTCCCTTCATCCCCCCCTCTCAACTAAGTCATACGGGAAGAGATATTTTGCAGAAATACATTTTTTCCACATGAAGTATTTCCGTCGGTTGTGGTGGCGATGATCCGCACCGCTACCTCGGCCATTGAGCAGGGGGTACAGTCATAGCCATTGGCCTCCCGGCGGTGTTGGCGGCGCCTGGCCGGAGCGTGGGCCAGGCACCGGGGGTGTGTCCGGGCTATCTCTCCATGTTCGTTGCTGCTGTCGGGCTCTGAGGGGGGGGGGGGGGCGGCATTTCCCCTGATATGTCCGCCTCCCCGAAATCGTCCTCCAGGTCATAGGGTATGTAAGCCGGGGAGTAGGCGGAGGCCGTTCGGGCACGGGGGCAGCCTTGGTGGTCCTCGCTGGGGGCAGGTGTTGGCTGCCTCCGGCGCCGGGCCTGTCGGTCTTCGGTCCGATGGGTGGGTGGGGCCGCACTGGGCATCGTCGCCTCCGCAAGCGCCTTCTCCTGCCGGAGGACGTGCTGCTCCATACGCTGCCAGCGCGTCTCCATCGCCTCAATTGTCTCTTGCATCTTTTTCATTAGATCCTCCTGCATTTTTGTCTTGTTTATGGTTCGCTTAGCTTTTTCCAACGGCGGTGGTTTCTGGGGAGGGGCGGCGGCCGGCTGGCGGTGCTGTGCGCCGGCGGGGGATACGCCGTTGCTGCCATCTTGTATGCTCATCTCTCCGAGCTGCTCCTCCGCCTGGGGAGGTCTCCTGGCCGCACGCTTCGCGGGCCTACAGACCAGACATGAGGTTCGTTTTGTCCTCTGCATCCTCCTTTTCACATGGATCTTTTTAACGGGGGGCTGGATTGTCGTGGGTGACGGGGGTGGAGTCGGTTGTCGCTAGTTGTTTTAAAAGTTGATTGTCCAATGACCAAGCGAATCCGAATGGCTGGAGGTGGGGGGAGATTTCCAGGTCAGTGATGTTTGTCCTGCCCGCTGGGGGCATGGTGGGTACCTCGCTCCCCCATCCCCATCGAATCAACCACAATTCGCAAATTATGTGCCAATGTACTTTGCACCTCTGTAGAAGTCATCCTTCAATGCAATTTTCAAATCAAATACCTCAAACTGGCAAAGCTAGTCACTATAGCAACTGTATACTGAATGTTTATAGATATCCACCAAATGACCAGGAATGACCTGGTGCCATTCAGTAAGTGTTCTAATGCTTTAATTGGAGGACACCGGGGAAGGCATGAATATCAACACTGGTGGCAGCACCAGAGAGCCGAGCTTGGTTCCCCGCCACAGTCGCGTAGACCTTAGGCTTGGCACAAAGCATTACATCATTGGGACCAGTGTAGGTGTGCCGCCGCGCATGCATTGGTCTGTAGCAGAACCATCAAGACATTAAGACCATAAGCCATTAATTATTTTTATATTTTGCAATAACTATGTACTGGCATCTTACTTTGAGAGTTTTATTTTAATCATGTATATTTAGGGAATATAAATATCGATCAAGAAATAGATGCCGGGATTGGTATATGTTATGCGTTTAATGCCTTGATTGCTTATGATGACTCCACTGCAGAGTAGTGCATGCCAAAGGAAAGTTTGTTTTATTTAACGATGCCTTGAGAGCACATTGATTTTTATCATCGGCAATTGGACGCCAAGCATATGGTAATTCTGACATATTTCTTTGGAGGAAACCTGCTTCCGCCACATAGGCTACTCTTTCCGATAAGCAGCATGGGGTCTTTTATATGCACTTTCCCACAGATATGACAGCACATATCACAGCCTTTGATGAACCAGTTGTGGACCACTGGCAGGAAGGGAAACTAGCCCCAGCTGGGTAGTGCATGCCATGCAGAGGAACACCTACACTTGTCCCTCCCTACATGGCTTTCATATATGGTCAGATGAAGTAATGCTTTGTGCTTTGTGCCAAGACGAAGTGTAACCTCCTGAAATAGGACACCAGACCCAAAGAAGGGAGCGAGGGTACGGGTCACAATCGAGCACCAACTAGTTGGTCCTGCCGCTGCGAGTAAAGCCTTTAATGTTATAGCCAGTTCTGATTGCTCCCACAGGAGCATGTTCTATGGACTTTGCTGGTTCTGGGCATATGTTGCACAACTGATAGCGCCTTACTGCAGACCGCTGGTAAGTGTCAAACTTAATGGTATCTTTTGTATGAATTATGAAGAAATATAATTTTGTATCTACGTATATACATATATAAATATATTATAAAAGCCACACTAATAATTTGGATAATGTATTACATGTAGTGCAATAAATAACTTTAAAGCCACACACACAAAACCGAAACACAACACAAACTCTAATGACACATTTAGGAATTTAATAACTACACACTTAAAATTAGGGGCCATGGGGCTAGGGACCATACACTTCAGCAGTAACAGGTTCCATTAAATTGTCTCGGTAGTCTCTTCTATGTGTCAATACATGGTTAATACGCGCATCAGTATCTAAGTTAGATATGTAGACTCAATTCTAGATAATTGTTTTAGTTTTGAAAATCTGATGCTTCATCGGACTATGCAGCTTTAACAAAAACGATAAACAAAGAAACATTAAAAAACCCACAAAGCCTAGATTAAGCCCTGCCGTTGTCGCTGACCTGTGGCTTGCTTGTCGCGCTGCGCTGACTGCGGCGACAGGAGCTGGCGGTGCCGGGCCTGGTGCGGGGGTCCTGCGGCGTGCTGTCCATCCTCGTCGGTCTGCTCGTCCTGCTCCTACCCGAGACCTTCATGCGACCATTACCTAAAACTGTGGCCGAGATCGAGGCATGGACCATCACCTTGTCGCCCGAGGAGCTTCAACGGCGACTCGATGAGAACCGGAAGATAGGCATCCCAGAGGGAGGGCATCAGGAGATCTAAGTTCATATAGTGATGAGAAATTTCAGATTTTCGGCGGATTTCTGATTTTCATCAGATTTCCGATTTTGTTCCCTTTGGTCAGGTTGGTCAGGTTGGTTGTGGGAGTTTTACGTCCTGGCAACATCTAAGGTCATAAAAGGACAGGTACCGACTTGTGAGAGTGCACACTCATGGCAGCTTTATAGTGCTTCCCCACTGGGAGACCAGGCCACTAGCCCCATGACCTGATATCCCACTCAGTCACATTATCCTGACACTGAGCCAACCAGTCCTTGCCCTATCGTAATAAGGCAGAACGCCTGGCTAGGAAGTGACTAGTATCAATTTTTAAGTCATTGGTTTAACTCGACCAGGGTTCGAACCCATGGGTTCGAATCCCACGCTCTACCAAAACGGGAGACGGACGCTAAACTTATTCATATATATGGGTAATTTTCCCTCATATTAAGCAGTGTCAGAGCAACTGGAAGATTTCTGCTGTGTTGTTCCTATTTAGTTGGAGGCTACTCTCATACCTGTGATATACAAGGCATGACTTGTGCATCAGTAAAAATGTGCATCAATAAGAATGTATATGTAGTAAATTTTGCGATTGCAGAGTGCATACATCGAACGATAGGGAAGAGTATGATGATTAAAAAAAAATCTTATTTAGGACGAGGTAGGTGGGCCCTCTTTGAACTGAGAGACTATCTCATTGTTAAATAATTCTTTGTAACGTCTCACCACGGCATTCATATTTGAGTTTTGAATGATTGGCGATTTCCAGCCATAGCAGCTTTAGAGGTTGCCATTATCACTGGTGTGTGCGCTCGTGTCGGCTTTATAGTGTTGCCCTGCTGAGATGATGAGTAGTCAGCACCATGATAAACTATCCCACTCAGCCACGGTATACCAATGCTGAGCCAACCAGTCTATGTCATATCGCAGTAATACCGAGCACCAGGTAAGGTAGCGACAGGTATACCTGTTTTGTTTGTAAGTCATTTTTCAACAACTCGGCTGGGGACCAAACCACACGACCTGCCGCAAAGGAAGCAGCCGCTCTAGCACGGTACCATCCCATGTGAGTCATTGGTATTAGAATTTGTGAACTATTGACACGTCGTGGAACCGGTCTCGATTAAATATAAATGACGCTTTCATAATAAAGGTACGTAGTAATAAAACATTAATACTGCAGAAAAAACGTATGAATGCTCAGGCCACGTGGGCTAAATAATGACTGCAAATCCTAGCGCAGTTTATATATAGAGTAATAAGCCATTGCATTATATATATAGAGTAATAAGCCATTGCAGTTTATATATAGAGTAATAAGCCATTGCAGTTTATATATAGAGTAATAAGCCATTGCATTATATATATAGAGTAATAAGCCATTGCAGTTTATATATAGAGTAATAAGCCATTGCAGTTTGTATATATAGAGTAATAAGCCATTGCAGTTTATATATAGAGTAATAAGCCATTGCAGTTTATATATAGAGTAATAAGCCATTTCAGTTTATATATAGAGTAATAAGCCATTGCAGTTTATATATAGAGTAATAAGCCATTGCAGTTTATATAGAGAGTAATAAGCCATTGCAGTTTATATATATAGAGTAATAAGCCATTGCAGTTTATATATAGAGTAATAAGCCATTGCAGTTTATATATAGAGTAATAAGCCATTGCAGTTTATATAGAGTAATATGCTGATAAATTAAATAATGGGATAATTACAAACCATCAATATTTTAGTAAATTTTATTTCTAACATAAAAATTAGTAAAACTTCAGCATGTACAGCTTCAAAAGAATCATAAGTAAACACATTAATATTTCTTCATAGAAACATGAATATTCAAACTAAGTGAAATAAATATACACTATAAATAGTATCACAGCTTATTTATATGTTGTATGGACAAAAAAACCTATAATTTTCAGAGCTTTTCAGATTTGATAATTTTGGATAAAGGATTGTGAACTTGTAGTTGAAAACAATGCGTGTCTCTATATATATAGTCACTACACATTGGTAGATGCATATATTTGTATATAATGCTATGTGATGCATTATGTGAATATAAATAGTATCCATGTATATTATGTAATGCATTATGAGAATATAAATAATATTACACGAATATAAATACTCGTATTATGTAATACATATATATATCTAAATATACATAGATATATAATTGTATATATGCTTATTATATACCATACATATATCTGATATTTTTAGGATAGTATTACTCTAAGCTTTGTGTCATTGTATGTTATGAAACTGTATTTACTGTTTACAAAAGCCACCATTTATGTACACGTGGCGCCACCTGCATGTCTGCCATACACAACCGTCAGGAAAGAGGGGGGGGGGGGGGTGCTTCTGTATTCAGGGATTGGCTATTATATTTCTTCAACATTTCGCTCAGAATTCTATAGCAGATCTGATTGTATCAACAAACATTCGTTTCAAATACTAAAATGCCGCACAGGTACGACCAAATTGAATCGGTCTAATATGATCTGTATTACTCTATTATATAATTAGGCCCTACCTATGCACATCTATTAACTGCAGAACATCTGATTTTCTTGTTATCTTACCCTTCCTGTGCTTGCTTTAAAATCTCGCCAACACATTGCCTCGAGAGATTTGCCTCCATGTTGGCAGCATCCAGTAAAGATCAAACAAACTATTAGCGACATGAACCTGTCTTTGAAAATGCGCTTAATATTCAATTCAATTCAATACTTTATTTCAGACTCAGCATTATGGTAGTTACATAAATTGGTCCATAGTAGGTACATATACAAATAAATGCAAATAACATAAAGTAATAATATGAATACTACAATACTAACCATTATCAAAATGTTGGTTTACATATAGTAGTTTGTACCACTGCCTCCATATGGCATAGGACAATCTAAGATCACTCTCTCCTATTTTCACAAGTCCCGGTACTATAGTATTTTCTGACTTGTCAAGTCTAGTAATAAATTTTAATATTAGATTCCTGATAACAGTCTGGAAGGCTGGCACCTCAATATTGGCAAATAGCTGACTCACACTGTGATACCTAGGTAGACGGAGTAATAATAATAATATAATTCCATGGTAAATCATTCAAATATTGATTATGTTCATACAAACTAATAATATCCCAACGTGAATAACCTCAGCTGCTGAAAGGCAGTGATTCACTAATTATAAGGATGTTGAATAAAAGTAGTACATACAGTTTACTGTGTGGTCTGCATCGATATAATTGATCAAGGTGCATTAGTAAAGTCATATCCTGGGACAACCTTAGATGTTGCCAGGATGTAAAGCCGAAACAAGCAAACAGTAAAGTCAAAAGCCGTGTTTACACGGGCGAGTTAAAATGCTTCATATAAAACCACTTGCCTAGATCGATTTACATTTGCCGTGTAAACGCGACACTGTGGCGCTTTAGGGCTGAATCGATTCATATAAATCGGTAGATGTAAACCACCTTGCCAGGTAGTATAGATGAAGCGATACAGCTGGTTCCCGGGCGGCGATAGTGTAAAATAGCGGTACTTGCCGGCTACAGGCTCACCACTAAGGCTGCTGGTTCCCGGGCGGCGATAGTATCAAATAGCGGTGCTTGCCGGCTACAGGCAAATTCTTAGTGTAAACGTGCCACTACATCGCTTCATATAAATCGCTTTGTCTAAATCGGTTTAGAATTGCCCGTGTAAACACGGCTATAGCCACATATATTGATTGCGTGAAAGATACATGGATAATGGAATAAAGTAACAGTTTAAAGTTGCATAGTCCGATGGTTTGGAGTTACTATCATTTTTCTGAGATAAATATATTAAATTTATTATTATATTTGACCTTCCTTTAGTTTGAAGTAAATTTTACTTTGAATCGCCAACCTTTGAGATATTTTAAGTGAAATCATGCAAAATTAATTTTGGCAAGCATGCCAAAACTCTGACACCATTGGCTTCTGCTGTAACAGGTTTTGATTAAATTGACTTAGTATGCCGTTCTATGTGTAACAAATGCATAACAAGTTCATCAGTATCTAATTTTGATATGTAGAATCAAATTTAGCTGAATATTTTGGTTTTCAAAATCTGATGCTTCATCGGACGGTATGGATTACCTCGTGGCGACGGGAATCGTACTCCGATAAATGCTGTCCAAGCACAACTCTGCTTATACCCCTGTCACACTACGACGTAAGAGTCAACGTAGGTCACTTTTGGTCATTATGTTGAGGTACATTGGGTTACATTATGATGATGTCAGAATGATGTTAGACCGACGTCGAGATACATCACGTTACGTCGTGTTACGTCGGGGCGTGCAAGGTTTTGAACATGTTCAAAACTTTCGATGTAACTCCAATGTAAGGGTTTACGTTCGCCGGACGTTCGCCGGACGTTCTGTATGCGTTCGCCGAACGTCAATGACGTTAGACGGACGTTATTAAAACGCTTGTCACTATGTTGCACTACGTTGCCCCACATTAAAGCCGGTGGAAACGTCGAGATACGTCACGTTACGTCGTGTTACGTCGGGGCATGTCAAGGTTTTGAACATGTTCAAAACTTTTGACGTAACTCCAACGTAAGGGTTTACGTTCGCAATACGTTCGCCGTACGTTCTGTATGCGTTCGCCGAACGTCGATGACGTTAGACGGACGTTGCACTACATTGCACCACGTTGCACTACGTTGCACCACGTTGCACCACGTTGCACTACGTTGCAGCACGTTGCACTACATTGCACCACGTTGCACTACGTTGCACCACGTTGCACTACGTTGCACCACGTTGCACTACGTTGCACCACGTTGCACCACGTTGCACTATGTTGCACCACGTTGCACTACATTGACCCACATTAAAGCCGGTGGAAACATCCATGCGGTGTAATGGGAACATCAGGAGAACGTACGCCGAACGTACGTCCAACATATGTTCAGCGTTTCACCAACGTTTCGTGACGTAAGTAACGTAAGGTAACATAATGCAATGTAGTTCTGGCGATCGAATAACATTAATAACGTACCGTCAGCGTAATTACATTGTCCTCTCTCATTGAAAGACGCTATCACTACGCTTTACCGACATTACACTCTCGTCAACTACGCTGCATCCACGTTCAACTTGTGCATACTACGCCGAGAAGTTTGACGTTTTTCATGTTCTCCCTACGCTGACGTCGTTACGTCGAAGTGTGACAGGGCCTTTAGTTTTTATGTTTATATAATCAGATATGTGGGCGGAACTGGGCCAGGGAGAGTGCTGAGGTTAGTGGGGGGGGGGTGTATATATAAATCTCTTTATAGAAAATGAAAGTGTTTAAAAAAGTTAACTTAATTAGTATTATTCCATAATTGTATATTCATTTATATGTTTTGTAATACATATAGTAATATAGAATAGATCATCTAGTTATCTTAGTTGATTTATTTCATGTTTCTAAGTATTATAGGTATTTAGTTATGCTTTTATAAGAATATAAACATGTATGGAACTCTGCTATAGTTCCGACCGAAGAAGTAATGCCCACACTAATCTTTTGTCAACCACAACAAAAATAATCGCATGCGTGACAAAACCTTCATGTCCATCATGTTTTGTCTAATTTCGCTTCAGGCCGGGGCGAATTGTCTGTAAATACAGCTTCAGTCAAGCTGAATAAAACTTTTAATCGCTTTGCGCGTGTCGCCGTCGACACCCGATAAGAAATAGACTCCCGCTCCGTGCATCTGATTACTTATCGACGTTACCGTATACTCACGAAAAAGTTATCCACTACCGAATAGAAAAACTGTGTCGGCTATTCACATTCACTTTTTTCCCCGTGAGTACATCGAGTACGAAGAGAGTACCTAGATTAGAAGTCTGGAATAAATTTTCAGGATTTGAGAATTCACTATGATTATTATGGTAGTACAAGAATCAAGGTGTTGTGTTATGCGGCTTTGGTCCTCCACGGATCCACACAGTAAGATTTTTGGAACTAAGAAAAGTCAGTACATTGTCAATGGTGTGTCCCAACAAAAGCATATAACATCTTTGATTTCTTGCATTCGTCTCCGCATCCAGAGTATTACTTCTTAACCCTGCTTAGTCTACCCCAAAAACGAATCCAGAGCTCAAATAGTATTAACAGAGCTTATCAAGTATTAATTAAATAACACAGAGAATTTCCGTCATTCGTGTGACAGGTCATAGCTTTTCTAGTAGCTAAACAGTTTCAGTTCAATCTACTGAGTAAGACCTCGTCTCCACCACATTACATAATACTTCAAGTGTTTCCGTCATTCGTGTGACAGGTCATAGCTTTTCTAGTAGCTAAACAGTTTCAGTTCAATCTACTGAGTAAGACCTCGTCTCCACCCCATTACATAATAAATACTTCAAGTGTTCGCTAACACTTGCCATAGCTACAAACAATTAACCTAGATAAATAGAAAGTCAATGGGAAAGAATTGATCTGTTATTTGTTAGTGTGACATCTCGTCCACCACAGGTGTACGTTTTTCAGTCTAGGTCACGGTAGAATAACAAGATTAATTAGTACATGGATGTACACGGCAATGTCTATATAAATCCTACCATGTTCATACTAATTTTTCCAGTTTATACAAATCATCCAACCTGAAATGTAAGCAGAAGCATTTGTAAGCAAAAGTGTCAATAATCTTACTATAGCAATGCTACTGTGGAGTCTATTCCCATCTCAAACATGACTGTAATTCTATTGAATTAGTAATATTTATTAGTGGTGCAACTTACATTACAACACATCAATTATGGCTCAAGTTTACTTAGGAATATAAACATTTCTTATGACTAAACCTCGCAAACCCTGTCGAGCAGTTTTGAAGCTGTCGACTTGCACTATTTTTAGTTCATGCTTCCTGTTAGCGCAATGGTTAGGTATGGCACAATCATTTCGTATTAGTGGCGCAGAAACAGAGAATTTTCTTCTCGGCCATCCGCGTCTTCGTTGATCCTTCAGCAGCATTCTTTGTTGTGATTGGTCAATCCTGTTGAATAAATTATAGCTACCAATTATTGAATCCATCCCTCGTGCCTGCTAGCGCGTAAAAGCTCCAGTACCAATTTCGCGAGAATGTATTATTTTAGGTTTTTGTGTTGTTTTATTCACCAAAAATACATTAGTTTGTTTATCCTGGCCAAACATGATAGGATCGAACGGCATAGGTTGTGCTGTACCTTTTATCCTCACCGTACGCATTAATCTAGGTGCCAAATCATCCCAAATAATATTAGAATCAACTATTCTAACCCTATCTTGATTAACAATTTTTCGATCGTTTTTAGGCCTGGTAATGACTTATATTCAACCCAACCACTACAATGATCTATAATAGACAATAAATATCTATTACCACTAGTACTAACTGGGTATGGACCAGAATGATCTGCAGCAATTACGATACCAGGTGCAACCGGCAATGGCATCGACTGTGGATACGCACATGTGCGCCTGCTACAGTTAACTACACAATTAGGACAATTTGCAATTACTTTGTGGACATCTTCAGCTATACTGGGACAACGAAAATGTTCCTGTAATCGTCTCAGTGTTTTTGACATAGCCATATGACCTACCTGAGCATGATCTATTTTAATTACAGAATTCCTGAATATTTTTGGCAAGACTAGTTGAGGATAGGTATCTTTCTTAGTAGGAGCTATTATAGAATAAAGAAAATTATCCATGAGTAAATAATTCTTTTCTTCATTCTCCCCTACCATATATTCTGGCATTTTTTTCTGGTCATTAATGACTTCATTAAATGACAGTTTATAGTGCTCAAAAGGAATTGCCTGTTCTGCTAACACAGAATCAAATGAAAACATTTCCACTGGTTCTTTAGCCTCTGTATTAGGTCTCAACCTAGACAACATATCAGCCAATACATATAACACTTCTTGGGCTGCAATGTGACCACACTGCGTCATATACGCAGTATATAACACCTCTTGGTCTGCAATGTGACCACATGGCGTCACATACGCAGTATATAACACTTCTTGGTATGCAATGTGACTACATAGCATCATATACACGGTATATAAAACTTGTGGGCTGCAATATGACCACATTGCGTCATATACACAGTATATCTACTCCTCTCATATAGACAATAGGTGCTGAGAATTCCGCCAATAATACTGCCCAATGTTGAATACGTGTATTACGGATTTCTTTAGTGAAAAAACATTTTAGTGGAGCATGGTCTGTATAAATAGTAAATCTTCTTTTATGTCCCCCCATGACTTAGCACCTTTGTGTTGGAAAGCAGTGAACAGAACCTCATGCAATGTACCAGTTGCATTAGACAACACAAAACGAATGATATCCAAGTCCGAAACATCTGCTTGAGCCCCAATATGTTCAATTAAATCTATCCACTCAAGTAAAGCTCCTCTGTCTGTGCCGTCAAGAAGGGGTACGGACTTCCCGTACACTTTTAACGACCTATTGTGTACTTCTCGCTGACGATGCCAACCCAGTAAATACATTTTATATATGCACTAGTAATATATGTCATATAAATATGATGTATATACAAGGTATATATATATATATGGACCAAAAAAAAAAAATATATATATATTGATCTGCCAATACAAATATATATATGCCTGGGGTAGTAGAACCATATCAGTTTCTACACTCACCTATGACGAACTGCACATTCTATGATTCAGCTGGGCCTGAGCATTAATGGTTGACAGGATCAGTTTCTGGGTTTAATTCTATGATGGCAGCAGCCGTTCTGCCAGGGCCAAATGCATGAACAACTTTTTATCGTCTCCGGTGTTAAGGGCGGCCGGCGGGTTAGCTAATGTCAGTGTTGGGATATGTGTCACAGGAAATGTATGTGGCCAAAGCGCAGCTTGGTTAGCTAACCGATGTGTTATTTATAGATTTGGGGAACCCCTCTGACACTGTTGCTGGCGAGCCGAGGGGGCGACGGCGGCGGCATTAATATTGCTTCGATTTTTGGTTTAATTTGACGGGTGGCGGCGGCGTTAATATCAGTTCGATTTTAGGGTTAATTTAATTAAATTTCACGATTTGAGTATGTAATTCTGTTAAATATGATCGCATTGAATAGATTTGGGCGTAATCGGTCCCTAACACTGCCGGGCACCAGTGAGCCTCGTTATTGCTGAGCCTGTTGCCAGGGAGCACCGCTATTTCACAATATCGCCACCATGATCGGCAGCGGCGGCGGCGGTTCCGCCCTTTATATCAGTTCGATTATTGGTTTAATTTGACCAAAATTTGGCGGCGGCATTAATATCGCTTCGATTTTAGGATTAATTTGATGAAATTTCACTTATTGCATATGTAATTCTATTAAATATGATCGCATTGAATAGATTTGGGCCTAATCGGTCCCTAACACTGCCGGGCACCAGCGAGCCTCGTTATTGCTGAGCCTGTTGCCGGCGAGCAGCGCTGTTTCACAATATCCCGGCGATCCCAGCGGCGACGGCGTTAATATCGGTTCGATTATTGGTTTAATTTGACTAAAATTCAGCGGCGGCATTAATATCGCTTCGATTTTAGGGTTAATTTGATGAAATTTCACTTATTGCATATGTAATTCTGTTAAATATGATCGCATTGAATAGATTTGGGCCTAATCAGTCCCTAACACCGACGGTAAACTTGATATTTCTTGGGGTTAGTGTAGGCGACGTTAAGCTCGCGGGATTTGCCTAACCTGGCCACATACATTGTGGCTTTTCGCCGCTAACCCAGAGATCCCCGCTAACCACAGGTTCGGAGCGCTAACCCTGCTTCATACATTTGGCCCCTGGTTATGCCTATGTGTTATCATTTGGATGGGATTCATCACAAATGTGCCATTCCACAGCGTATGCATCAGAGGACGGCCTGGGGTCGTAGCACCATATCAGTTTCTACACTCACCTATGACGAAATGCACGTTCTGGGATCCCGAGTCATCCGGTGGCGCATACACTGCAGAACGGATGCTGCCGTTATAGCGTTAAGCCGATAACACATGACCAGAACAGTCACAACCGATAACACATGACCAGAACAGTCACTGCCATCATAGCATTAAACCTCAAAATCTGCTGCCATCATAGCATTAAAACCGGAAACCTGTGATCCCATCAAACTATTAATGCTCAGGCCCGGCTGATCTGGCTAGCATGGAATGGCTGCTGCATTAGCTAATACAAAAGATCTGAAAGTCAAAAAGTTTCAGATGCACATATCTTACTCCATATGGTTCACTCCTTTTTTTATTTTTTTATTTTTTTTTTTATTGAGGCTGTATTTATACTGTCCATAGCATATAAGCCTGGGTATTCAGGCTTGTTTTCAATGCTGGCCAGCTGTAGTGTTGGTGTTGTCTTATCACACAGTAGCTGCTGATAAGGTATTTGATTGCCTGTATTTCAGTAGCAGATAGATAGTTGGTTGGTCTGGTTAGTACTATAGTAGTCTATGTTAATTTTTTTGGATTTTCTTGGCATATATGTGCTTTATTTTTTCTACTCTTATTTCTAGACTAGCCTACTCCTATTTACATATCATAGGCTTGTACGCAGCTGTGAGGTGTGTTATCTGGGTGCTTTTGGTATGGTTACCTTCCATTGGGCGTCTCGCTGGTGGGCCGTGACATGTATCACCTGCCCCTTTGCGGTGCAGCTTAGTTGGGGGTTCCTAGCCTTATTTTGCACAGATATTTTTTGTATGTTTTTAGGTCAGGAATTTGTCGTTCCTTTACTGTTTGGGCATTCCACACCTTGGCAGCCATTTCTAGCGTGCTTCTCTCGTGAGCTTTTATTTGGCTTCTGGTCTGCTTTAGTAGTGGCGCATTATTTGCTCTAGTTGCCCTTTGTGGTTTTGTTAGGAGTTTATTGTCTTGACTATAGCTGTATGCTAATGTTTTCAGATGAATTATTCTCCTATTTTCTAGCAATTTTACTTTGGTTCTTTTGTGTATGTCATAGGTGGGGTGCAGCTTGTCTACTCTGAGGCAGATTTTCAGGGCTCTGTTCTGTAGTGTTTGCAGTTTTTTTAGAAGTTCTTTCTTTGCACCCATGTAGTTTACATCTCCATAGTCAAAATAGGGTAGCACCATGCCCTTGAAGATTTTTATTGACATTTCTTGTGTCATGTAGTCTCTTAGCTTTGCAAATAGCCACAGTTTGTGGTTTACCTTTTGGACAATTTTGTTTATACATAGGTTGTAGTTTAGTTGGCTGTCCAACTCAAGGCCTAGGTATTTGTAATGGTCTACATTTTCTAGTGTTTGGCTTCCTAGCTTACAGTGTAGTTTTCTTTCTGGCATTTGTTTATGCGAGAAGAGAACTGTTTTTGACTTGCTTGTGTTGATGGTTATTTTGTTGGACTCACACCACTCATCCAGTTTTAGTAGGAGCTTGTTTAGTTTAGTTATTACCTCCTCTTCTGTGGTGCCGTTTGCATATATGACTGTGTCATCTGCATATAGTTGGAGGCATTCGGTTTGTAACCATTTTTCAAGATCGTTTATGTAGATTATAAAGAGCAGTGGCCCTAGCACTGACCCTTGGGGTACACCACATGTGACAGGTTGGTTGTCTGATAGTGTATTGTTTATTTTTGTTCTCTGTTGCCTGTCTTTCAGGTAGCATTTTATCCAGTCCATAGTGTTGGATTTTATGCCCATGGATTCTAGTTTTTCCAATAGTATGTTATGGTCTACTGTATCGAATGCTTTGCTGAAGTCAATGAAGGCTGCTCCAACTAATTGTTTTTGGTTCATTGACGCCAATATGTCATTTGTTAGGTTAGCTATTGTTTTAGATGTGGAGTGCAGTTTCCTGAAACCTCCTTGTCTTTCGTTTAGTATATTGTTTTTTTCCAGGTGTTCATTTATGTGTCTATGTAACACTTTTTCAATGAGCTTGCCTGGGGTTTGAAGAATCGATATTGGCCTGTAGTTTCCCATGTTTTGTTTGTCTCCACTTTTGTGGATAGGGGTAATGGTTGCCATTTTCCAGGCTGAGATAAAATGCCCCTGTTCAAAGGAGATGTTGAATAGGTCGACTATAGTGGCTGGGATGGCTTGGAGTGCCTCTTTCAGCATTTTGGTTGGTATTTCGTCTATTCCACTTGGTTTATTTGTGTCTATGTCATTTATTAGTTTTTTTACTTCTATTATATCTGTTTTGCAGGTGGGGATTTCATTCTGCACAGTTCCTGATCTATTTTCCCACCTTTTTAAAAATTTTCCTGACAGCGTTTGTCCTATTGTGGCAAAGTGCGTGTTCAGTTTGTTTGCTGCATCTTTGTCTGAGAGCATTGTCCCTTCGTTATCTTGGAAGGTTGTGTGCTCTTCTTTGTTATTTTTGGGGAATAATAGGTCTACATTCTTCCAGAATCTGTTTGTATTGCTTCCCCAGTCTCTGTCCTGCTTTATTATGTATTTCTTTTTTGCTGTTCTCACAGCTTTGAGAGAGTGGTTTCTGGCAATATGGTAGGCCAGTTTGTCTTCTATAGTTTCTGTGAGCTTTGCTTTATTACCCAGTTTACTTTTGGCTATGATGAGCGTTAGCAGGTCATTGTCTACCCAGGGGTCCTGGTTTTTTTGTATTTTTATTTTCTTAATGGGGCACATCTCGTCAGCTGATTTTCTTATTTCTGCGATGATGTTGCCCCAATAGATATTAACATCATCTCTGTTTTGTGTGATGTTGTTTATGTTTTGGTGCAGATGATTTTTTAATGCATCTTCTGAGTAGTTTTTTAGGGACCTTCAATAACAAAAAAAAACGTTTTCCTTTTATATACAGTGTAACTGACAAATTTCAAATGGATGCGTGCAAAACACATGTGTGCGCATCCTCACATACGTTTAGACCGCCAAGGATATGCGCACTGCTCACATACTGTATGCCTAGACACTATGTATATGGCAATGGCCTGAACTGAGACCAGTAATTATATGTGGCTTCTGTAGTCTAGTGGTTAGGGTGTTGAAATTTTGAATCTGAAGTTGTTGGTCTTGTGGGTTCAAACTCCATACAGTCCACTACATTTTACATTCAACAACAAAAAGACGTTTTCCTTCTATATGTGTTTCTGATTGAATTATGCAATGTAAGTGTACTAACATATATATGTAACACCCTAACCACTAAACTACAGAGGCCACATGAGCTGGTTGTCTCAGTTCAGGCTATTTGTAAATACAAGGTATATGCATGCATGCATGCATGTCTATTCCTTTTATATACCTTGTATATTACCTGGTTTATATATTTGACGTATATACTAGTGCATATATAAAATTTCTAAATATCGTGCAGTGGCCGTGCAGTGACTTTAGGGTTGCCATATGATGGCCATGCAGCACATACATATGATATATGCACTAGTTACTAGTCTAGTATATATATGTGATACATATAAGGCATACATAGATATACATACATACACACATACATACATACACACATACATACATCATCATCATCATTTGGTAGCCTGTCTGATGACATCCTCATGAGGTGTCCAGTCCACCGGAGATTCTTTTTGATCAGAAGATCTTCCATAGAGGGCAGCCCCATCCGTTCGAGTACATACATACACCTTGTATATATGACGTCCTGTACACAAATAGCCAGAACTGAGACAAACAGCTACTTATGGCCTCTGTAGTCTAGTGGTTAAGGTGTTGAACTTGTAATCTGAAGTTGTTTGGTTTTGTGGGTTCAAACCCCATACAGTCCACCTTTTTATATTCAATAAAAAAAACATGTTTTCCGTCTATGTGTTTCTGACTGAATTATGCAATGTAATTGTACTGACATATTTTACATTAAAGCAAATATAAAATGCTGTTTCAACTACTCTAAAGAAAATTGAATCTTGTATCTAGTGGTATCCGAACAGCCCTCATGGTTGAGGGATTGGTGGTGATGACCTCATGCTGATGGAGACCAGAAGATCCAGACCAAAAATGCGGTGATCAGGACCGACCAGAGACACTGGACACCAATGGGAACCTGGGCCTGGACCGATCCTGCACTGCCCAGACGTCTGAGATGGAACCAACCCACTATGGTTGGCGTTGACCTGGCCCCAACTTGGGTTCACGAGTATTTTTGGCTGCCTTGGGCCAGCTACAGATGGAGGGTGTGGAGGTCGGGGGGGGGGGGCAATAACGACGGTCGTTCTGTCAGTGCCATACTGTTACCTCTGCGTTACCTTGGCTTAAATCGAAACCTCCCTGCAAACAAGAGGTCGTTTATTGTTGTATGCCCGACAGACACCAGCCGATATTTGCGAAGAAATCCCGTTTAGGATCGGGAAGACAATTTCTAAGCTACTACTGGATCTATGTTATCTCGAATTACTACAGTATTCGGGAACCTCACTAACCTCACGAACACTACAATTAAAACAACCATTCCCAAAACACGCACACATACACGCACACACACAACCCTTATCACTAATTGACCAGACGGGATGGCCGAATGAGTTAGAGCGTCCGACTCCCGTGCTGGTAGATCGTGGGGTCGTGGGTTCGAACCCTGGTCGAGTCAAACCAATGACTTTAAAATTGATACTTGTCGCTTCCTAGCCAGGCGCTCGGCATTATTAGGACAGGGTGAGGACTGGTGTGCTCAGTGTCAGGATAATGTGACTGAGTGGGATATCAGATCATGGTGCCGGCGGCCTGGTTTCCCAGTGAGACAGCACTATAAAGTCGCCATGAGTGCGCACTGTCACAAGTCGGTACCTATCCTGATATGACCTTTGATGTTGCTAGGATGTAAAACAACAATAAACAAACTTATTACTAATTCAAGTTTATAAAGTCTAAATAATATAGCCAAACCTATCGCGAATCTGGAATATACACATGTATATGTCGTAGGGGGTGATGAAAATGGGAAATATTGGGCATAGAGCGGAAATCAAAACCACATCTTTTGCATATCGAGCCAGTGTGTAAACCATTACACCACCTAGACTCCCTTATGTCACCACCCTATCGACTCCCACCTTTCTATGTGTCTCCTTGCCTGAGAGGTCAGTCCAGACTACTACATCTATATATATATATATATATATATTTATATATATATATTTATATATAGGACCTATATATTATGGAACACCATTTCTTGTTTAATTCAGTATTTTAAATTATCATTAAATTTAATGATATAATTGAATCGGTTTTATCATATTATTAAATGCATTGCATGATATGTTCAAATAATTCATGATATGTTTAATTATTCTATGTTTGATAATATCATAAAATGCATTTGATGAGATCATCAAATGCATTTAATGATATGTCTAAATGGTAACCATTTAAACATATATAAAATTATATTTGATCATATCTTTAAATCGATTTAATGATATGGTGAAATAGACTGCATTTGAAGATATGTTGAAATGGATTTGATTATATGATAACATCGATTTAAACATATAATTAAATACTCTGGAACTAAAATAAATTGATGCTCCCTGTTACTGGAAGAATTTGAATAGATGAGAGGGAGAGGGGAGGGGAGAGAGCGCGGGAGAGGGGAAGGGGGAGAGGGGGACAGGGACGGGGAGGGAGATGGGGGAGGGGGGAGAGGGAGATACAAGGATATGAGATAGAGGGGAATATGGGAGAGAGGGGGATACGGGAGAGAGGGGAATATGGGAGAGAGGGGGATATGGGAGAGAGAGGAGGGGGGGGGGGGGTGATGGGACGGCGAGAGAGAGAGGGAGGGGAAGGGGGAAGAGGGGGAGGGGGAGAGGCGGAGATGTCTGTCTGTCCCTAGCTTAACCCGGAGGTGGAGCCGACTAGTGGAAAATGTCCAAACTTAATTTTATGTTATCATCAAATGGCGCAACCTTGTGTTTTATGGGCATTTAATGAACTGATCAAATGCTTCTGACATCCAGGAGGAGGGCGTGGATGAGGAGGTGGGGGATGAGGGAGAGGGGAAGGGGGTGGGGAGGGGAATGGGGGAAGGGGGAAGGTGACGGGGAGGGTGACGGGGACGAGGGAGGGGGAGAGGGGGATGTGATGGAAGGGGGACGTGGGAGGGAGGAGAGGGAGAGAGGGAGAGAGATGTCATCAAATGCATCCGACATCCATGGAGCATTCATTATTTAGGAGTCAACTACGTCCTATTTAAACATATCATCAAATCGATTTTAACATGTCATCAAATCCATTTAATAATATGATAAGGTATGTGTGTATTTTAACATATCATCAAATCGATTTGAGGATATGACCAAATACATTTAGACATAATAATATGATCAAATCGAATTAATGATATCATTAAATATTTTAGGATATCATTAATTCGATTTGATCATATAATTAAATATTTAATGATATCTGAAAATAATGAATAAAGCAAGAAATGGCATTCCATAATATATATAATATGGGCATATATATATCTTAATTATTATTTGTGCGCATACACATATAATTAAGTACATGTTTGTATATATGTGGCCCAGCCACTGCTGACAATCATCTCTGTCGGTAAGTGTCTTGGGGGCATGACGGGTCAATTGTGTTCGGAAGGAGTGAGCGTGAGTATGCTTTGGACGTGTCTAATGGGGCTGTCACACTACGACGTAACGACGTCAACGTAGGGAGAACGTGAAGAACGTTGAACTTCTCGGCGTAGGATGCAAATTTGGGCACAAGTTGAACGTGGATGCAGCATAGTGGACGAGAGAGTAACGTCGGTAAAGCGTAGTGATACCGTCGTTCGACGAGAGAGGTCAACGTAATGACGCTGACGGAACGTTATGAACGTTATTCCATCGTCAGAAGAACGTTACGTGACGTTAGCTACGTCATGAGACGTTGAACGTACGTTGAATGCACGTTCTCCTGACGTTCTCCTGACGTTCTCCTGACGTTGTCCTGACGTTCCCATTACGCCCCGTGGGCATTTGCACTTGGTTTAATGGGGGTCAACGTAGTGGAACGTAGTTGAACGTAGTGAGGAGCGTTGGAATAACGTCCGTTTAACGTCATTGACGTTCGCTGAACGTGAACAGAACGTACGGCGAACGTAAACCCTTACGTTCGACCTACGTCGAAACTTTTGAACATGTCCAAAACCTCGACGTAACTTGACGTAACACGACGTAATGTGACGTAGCTCGACGTCACTCTAACGTCATTATGACGTCATCATAACGTAATCCAACGTATATCAACGTAATGACGAAATATCACCACGTTAGGCTCACGTTGGCTCATTACGTCGTAGTGTGACAGGGGTATTACACTTTACAGTCTGAAGTCTCGTCGCCAGCCTATAAACAGCCTACCCAGCCTACACATAGTCAGCGAGTCAGGCGGAAAAAGTCCACACCCCAGCCTGGTGAGCACACAACGGTAAGCGCGACTGGTAACTGGTAACCTGCACTCATTATCACTCAGGCACATTGTCTACTGTCTAACGAACCCCACCTTCGGTACTGGCACATCATGTCCCACACACAACGGCTGTTATATAATGGAGGATTTATCGTATAGAACCATATCTTTGCTGTTTGTCATTAAACTCGTTGGGGATATCATTCACGACGTCGGGATTTGTGTTTGTGGACTGTAAATAATTTCGGAGCTTTGATTGGTCTGATAGAGTGCGGTTCAGCCGTCACGCCACGTGTGCTATTGAAAATTGAGTGCCACTGCTAGACTACACGTTATGTGGAACTTGCTGTATGTTTTTTTCTTTATGTTTATTGTTGTTTTACGTCCTAGCAACATCTAAGGTCATATCAGAATGAGTACGGACCTGTGACAATGCGCACTCATGGCGACTTTATAGTGCTGCCCCACTGGGATACCAGGCTGCCAGCATCATGACCTGATATCCCACTCAGTCACATTATCCTGACACTGAGCCAACCAGTCCTTGCCCTATCCTAATAATGCCGAGCACCTGGCTAGGAAGCAACTAGATAAAAGATTCACCCCATACTTCCAGTACAGGGGTGAACGACAACGTAGTCTAAATACGGGCGAAAATAGCTTTAGTATGGAACAGGAAGTAGAATGCCTGGCACCAGTGTCAAATGGTTACTTATATCAACACAGAGTTGGTGAGATGGGAGAGAATGCAAAAAGACAAGATGGTGGCCAGAGAACGCCATCGATTTCACTTTTAAATTGCATTAAAGTATATATTTTATTATATTTTCCAACTCAAAAGTAGCTGGTAAATATGAAGACGTACATAAAGGATATATTGTGCTTCTTAAATTAAGAATTTACCAGCTCACTTAATTAACCCAGCATGTCGAAATTCTTCGCCAGCTTTTTTAATGGGTTGGTTTTCACCACTGTACTGTAAGTACGGGGTGAATCTTTTATCTAGGAAGCAACAAGTATAAATTGTTAAGTCATTGGTTTGACTCGACCAGGGTTCGAACCCACGGTCTACCAACACGGGAGACAGACGCTCTAACTCATTCAGCCATCCCGTCTGGTCATGTTCAACACTACCATTGCCATATAAATGCACAGTGTACTAATTCACCAGTGATAGGTAGGCGTACGCAGATATATCACTTCAGAAACAGTCCATTATGTACACACGCATGCACACATATATATATAGAGAATACACACATATATGTAGAGAAAAGCAGGAGTTTTTCACGTGGGAGGTCGTGAGTTCGATCGCTTGCGTAGTCAAGCCATAAGTTTACACAAATTGATAGTCCTACCTGGCGCTAAACATAAAAAATAGTCAAATATGGTCTATTATTAATTATGACTATTAATAACATAGGGTCACATTATTCACCTGTATATAAAATATATACGTATGTATGTATGTATGTTTCTATGTATGTATGTATGTATGTATATATATATATGTATGTATATGTACATATACAGAGAGAGAGGTCGAATGGAAAATGTCTATTAAATGCCTCAACTGAACTACAATAACATGTCGCAGTATCTGGCCATCTTACCAACTGTCAACTGGGTTGATAAAGAGCCGGGATGATAAATGTATCTGTCTCAGCTAAACGACAATAACACTAGGTATCTGAAGTGCCTTGCCAATCCACCAATAATCTGTGTGTGGAACCTTCAAATTCATTAGTTTCAATCTGTTGGTGTGTTCTAAGTTGTTCACCAATTGAAATAAAATCTAAACCAGAATAAAGCTTTATATTTCTTCTTTCTACTAGTACCATCCACATTAGGATATAACTTTGCTCAGCTAAAGAAAACCAATGCTTTGTGAAGTCCATTTTGGTAGAAAATCACTTTTTGTTTCAACTAACTTTTGCATGAAATTTTACACTGCTTCTTCAAACCTCCGGCGCCCATTCACCAGAGCTACCATCATCATGCCAATGGTATCATTTTGTTGCCAATACTACAGGCCATATATTCATAATTTGTTCTTGAATAAATTCTTTGTCTATCTATTTTAAATTTTAATTAAAAATGTTCAATTAACCACCATTTCTGAACCAAATAATCAATAACTTAGTTTTTACACGAAATAAAGATTTTTAAAAAAAGAAGAAAATGTTTGTCACGATTCTTAGCAATGCACAGTGTGAAGGTGCAAATGTGAGACAAAATAAATGTTGGCTCTACTTAATAATTGAATGCTAAAGTTGTTATGCAATGTGCCAGTGTTGTCTGGTATTAATTAGTGTAAGGCTGACTGCTCCATAAATTCACCACCCACACACATCCACACACAGGGTGTGAACACATTTCTTTTTTAAACATTCACATCTATCAAATTGTATTGTACATAATGTAAACAGAAAGAGCATATTGAAGATAGTACAGTCTGAAAATTTCATGCAATTATCTTGTATGGGTGCTTTTTTGTACCATTATAAGCCCGCTCAGAGTTGGGCATTTCCTTTTACCAGATTTTATCACTTGTCAAATTGAGCTCTGGATCATTTTAAACCTTTTTTTAAGCTTTTCCCAAGCATATGTAGTCCTGAAAAAAAATAGCAGTGACAAGACTCATCAGTAGGTTAGGGATAAATCAGAATAATTTAATAGGGGTGTCAATTTTTTCCACAAACAAGCCCCAAAAGTGTATAGGCCATGGATTTGAAGGAAAAAACACAGGAAGTCTGATAGGGTGGTTACTTTTATTTTTTGGGTCCATCAAAGATGCTATGTTTTTAGTTTTGGGTGGGACCAATTAAGTAACAACCTAAAAAAGTCCATATCTTCTTTAATATTAGAGCGATTTTCACAAATAAAGTGTCATTTTATTTCAAATTCAATATACTAACAGGTGAAATCTATTAAATCAAACTCAAAACTATTTTTGAAAATCAATTGGGATACCTAATAACACAGTATGCCGCTATGTGGTCACCTTGCAGGCCCACAAGTGCTATATACTGTGTATGTGATGCAATGTGGTCACATTGCAGCCCACAAGTGTTATATACTGCGTATGTGATGCTATGTGGTCACATTGCAGCCCACAAGTGTTATATACTGTGTATATGACGCTATGTGGTCACCTTGCAGGCCCACAAGTGCTATATACTGTGTATATGATGCAATGTGGTCACATTGCAGCCTGACAAGTGTTATATACTGTGTATGTGACGCTATGTGGTCACCTTGCAGCCCCACAAGTGTATATTACTGTGTATATGACGCTATGTGGTCACCTTGCAGGCCAGCAAGTGCTATATACTGTCTATATGATGCAATGTGGTCACATTGCAGCCCACAAGTGTTATATACTGTGTATATGATGCTATGTGGTCATCTTGCAGCCCCACAAGTGTTATATACTGTGTATATGACGCTATGTGGTCACATTGCAGCCCACAAGTGTTATATACTGTGTATGTGACGCAATGTGGTCACATTGCAGCCCCACAAGTGTTATATACTGTGTATTGATGCATGTGGTCAATTGCAGCCCACAAGTGTTATATACTGTGTATGTGATGTATGTGGTCACATTGCAGCCCCACAAGTGTTATATACTGTGTATATGACGCTATGTGGTCACATTGCAGCCCCACAAGTGTTATATACTGTGTATATGATGCAATGTGGTCACATTGCAGCCCACAAGTGTTATATACTGTGTATATGATGCTGTGTGGTCTCATTGCAGCCCGGCAAGTGTTATATACTGTGTATATGATGCAATGTGGTCACATTGCAGCCCAACAAGTGTTATATACTGTGTATGTGATGCTATGTGGTCACATTGCAGCCCCACAAGTGTTATATACTGTGTATATGACGCTATGTGGTCACATTGCAGCCCCACAAGTGTTATATACTGTGTATATGATGCAATGTGGTCACATTGCAGCCCACAAGTGTTATATACTGTGTATATGATGCTGTGTGGTCTCATTGCAGCCCGGCAAGTGTTATATACTGTGTATATGATGCAATGTGGTCACATTGCAGCCCAACAAGTGTTATATACTGTGTATGTGATGCTATGTGGTCACATTGCAGCCCCACAAGTGTTATATACTGTGTATATGACGCTATGTGGTCACATTGCAGCCCCACAAGTGTTATATACTGTGTATATGATGCAATGTGGTCACCTTGCAGCCCCACAAGTGTTATATACTGTGTATATGATGCTATGTGGTCACATTGCAGCCCGGCAAGTGTTATATACTGTGTATGTGACGCAATGTGGTCACCTTGCAGCCCACAAGTGTTATATACTGTGTATGTGACGCTATGTGGTCACATTGCAGCCCCACAAGTGTTATATACTGTGTATATGACGCTATGTGGTCACATTGCAGCCCAACAAGTGTTATATACTGTGTATATGACGCTATGTGGTCACATTGCAGCCCCACAAGTGTTATATACTGTGTATATGACGCTATGTGGTCACATTGCAGCCTGACAAGTGTTATATACTGTGTATATGATGCAATGTGGTCACATTGCAGCCCCACAAGTGTTATATACTGTGTATATGACGCTATGTGGTCACATTGCAGCCCGACAAGTGTTATATACTGTGTATATGATGCTATGTGGTCACATTGCAGCCCAACAAGTGTTATATACTGTGTATATGACGCTATGTGGTCACATTGCAGCCCCACAAGTGTTATATACTGTGTA
Organism: Branchipolynoe longqiensis; assembly: GCA_030323885.1. Lineage (NCBI taxonomy): Eukaryota > Metazoa > Annelida > Polychaeta > Phyllodocida > Polynoidae > Branchipolynoe > Branchipolynoe longqiensis. Next base: position 51,446,278 of record CM059191.1, on the reverse strand, counting down.
TATGACGCTATGTGGTCACATTGCAGCCCCACAAGTGTTATATACTGTGTATATGACGCTATGTGGTCACATTGCAGCCCCACAAGTGTTATATACTGTGTATATGACGCTATGTGGTCACATGGCCGCAGTGTTTATACTGTGTATATGACGCTATGTGGTCACATTGCAGCCCCACAAGTGTTATATACTGTGTATATGACGCTATGTGGTCACATTGCAGCCTGACAAGTGTTATATACTGTGTATATGACGCTATGTGGTCACATTGCAGCCCCACAAGTGTTATATACTGTGTATGTGACGCTATGTGGTCACATTGCAGCCCACAAGTGTTATATACTGTGTATATGATGCAATGTGGTCACATTGCAGCCTGACAAGTGTTATATACTGTGTATGTGACGCTATGTGGTCACCTTGCAGCCCCACAAGTGTTATATACTGTGTATATGACGCTATGTGGTCACCTTGCAGGCCAGCAAGTGCTATATACTGTCTATATGATGCAATGTGGTCACATTGCAGCCCACAAGTGTTATATACTGTGTATATGATGCTATGTGGTCACATTGCAGCCCACAAGTGTTATATACTGTCTATATGATGCTATGTGGTCACATTGCAGCCCACAAGTGTTATATACTGTGTATGTGACGCAATGTGGTCACCTTGCAGCCCCACAAGTGTTATATACTGTGTATATGATGCAATGTGGTCACATTGCAGCCTGGCAAGTGTTATATACTGTGTATGTGACGCAATGTGGTCACCTTGCAGCCCACAAGTGTTATACTGTGTATGTGACGCAATGTGGTCACCTTGCAGCCCCACAAGTGTTATATACTGTGTATATGACGCTATGTGGTCACATTGCAGCCTGGCAAGTGTTATATACTGTGTATGTGACGCAATGTGGTCACCTTGCAGCCCACAAGTGTTATATACTGTGTATGTGACGCAATGTGGTCACCTTGCAACCCCACAAGTGTTATATACTGTGTATGTGACGCTATGTGGTCACCTTTCAGCCCCACAAGTGTTATATACTGTGTATGTGACGCTATGTGGTCACCTTTCAGCCCCACACGTCTTATATACTGTGTATATAATGCTATGTGGTCACATTGCAGCCCACAAGTGTTATACTGTGTATATGAGAAGCATGTCGCAACCTTACTATAAAAAGGTTCTATCTGACAAAATGGTGCTTTTCGAGATAATGAGGACTGAAGCTGTGTAACAGCATGATAGCAAAGCAGATAGAACAACATTACTTTAAATATATCTCAGTGAAAAATAGCAGTTGAGAAACAGTTGTGTAACTGTATGATACTTGATAGCCTTTGTAGATAGAAATGTGAACATCCATAACGCCAATTCGGTCACCTTCTCTCAGAACCTTTTTATAGTAAGGTCACGTTATTGTGTCAAGAATATATGTGTTGCATGTCAGGTTGTGTTTTTAATTATTTTTTAAAGTTGTGTAGAAGATCAGTTCTCAGATATATACATGTACGTATATATATAATTATATATAATATGTTATATATGTCATATATATATATATGTCTCAAATATACTGACAAATAGACTGACAAAGGTAGCAAATTATGGAATGAACTCCCAGTCAGAATTAGACATGCACAAACACAACTAGAATTCAAGAACCTGGTAAGAATTCACCAAGCCAATCAGTCCCTTCTACAGGCCAAGTGATGAGGTTGCCATATTTAATTATCTATCTATTATAAGCACCTATGGCAACCCCCCCCCCCCCCCCCCCCACCACCACCACCACCACCACCCCACACACTCACTTTACCTGCTGTCAACAAACCAAGTTATCCACCTTGCAAATTATTTGCCCACCAAATTCAGAAAATGTATATCAGTCTGGTAGTATTGCTATAAACATAGACACTAATAAAGACTGTACTAGACTACTAAATGACTGAAATGTACAATCCTCCAAGCATAGTTTATCCCATCATTACTAACAACATACTTCCTCAAACTACTTGATGTAGTCAAAAAACACACCTGAGGTATTAATCTTTTAAGCATAACCCTACAAGCTAAACACACTCTATCTAACAGAATAAACAAACCATTCTACAAACACTCCGTCTCAAAATGTTATCTCAAACAACATGATAATTATGCAATTCACAACATAGTAGGCATACAAACCTATGAAGGGAAACGATGCACCTAACCACTCCGTAAAGGTCTAATCAATACACATGTATGTATCTAAGTATCTATGAATACAACATATAACTACTATTTTTATATGTGAATTGTCAAACTATACCATATGTAAGTCTTAGAATTATTAATATTGTTATTTCAGCTGATTTGAGCTAGCTGCTGATAACAATATCAGACTACATATACATATATTGTAAATAACGGTATTGTCACATGAATAAACTATATTTACACAAAAAATATATACATATAAATAGTTGGCAGGCATCAAGGAGAACAAAACAAAATGAGTTGTGGTGAGTGTCTAGCAGGCTATATTGACGCGCTATTCATTTAATGTTATTTATATTCATATAATGGATTATATAGCACATATATATGAAATAGTACGATAATAATCGATTAATATATATATATATTAGACCACACCAGACAGCTAACTACATGCGGCTCTATGTTCCTCCTTTCACTAAGCTGCAGTGACCTGAGAGGCAAAGCATCAGATGCAGTGGTAGACATAGTTAGGTTGATTGCATAAGTGAGACTAGATGGTTAGGACGCTCGGCCCAGCATGTCAGAAATATGGGTTTGAATACCGCTCAAGTCAGAATATCACAACTCCTCAAACGACACTCAACTGAACAATTATGTGCACAAATCTTGATGTACATACTATCACACTATTTTCTATGTAAATTCTCCACAGTAGCCACCAAAGTCACCGAACCCTTTCAGTATGATGCATGCACGATGTATTTGTTTGTTTGTTGTTGTTTTAAGCTACTGTTTTACGTCCTAGCAACATCTCGGGTCATATCAGGACGGAGATGCACGATGTAAAGAAGTGATCATCAAATTTTAGTGGCCTCTGATTACTGTGTAAACATCTCAGCCTATCAGTGTGTTTGTTTTACTCTAGACCTGGGTCACCGTGTCACGAACCACCGACAATGCTTGGTAGTAATTCAGTGCATATATTGTCCAGACAAAAGGTGAGTTGGAGTGACAAACAAATCAATCCACACCTACAAAGCTTCCCATGTCCGCGCATTATGCAATTTGGCCTTGCTAACATGGGTAATTTGCCGCACGAGGCAACTGGCAGCATCACAGGGATCCTGATACACAAGGTTAAAGTGACACACATTCGATGAGCTCGTTGGCGCGGTGGTTTCGCTGAGCTGTTCGACAGTCACTGCTTCCTCAGTAATTCCTTCATCAAACTCACAGTTTTACTCAAATCATCTCCGAACTCACTCTGAGACATGCCTCCAGAGAGGAAGAAGCGTGGCCAACCAGCTATTCCACATGAAGCTACACAGAAGCGAAGGGGGCTTCCAAGAAGATCAGGCGATCTTCTTCTTGTGCGCAGGCTAGCATCCAAGAACACATCGCAGACGACACACTTCTCCTGCCATCCAAGAACTTGCACATCAGCAAGCAACTATACTTCAGCTGAGAGAAGAAAACACACGTCTTCATCAAGACTCTTCAGACTTAGCGAATAGGCTGAGCGCTTTAGAAAAGATAGCGGCAATTCCGTTGTCACACTCACCTTGGCTGCCTGTGCAACTGTCACCGCCCCATCCTCAGTCTTCCTGCTTACATCACCTGGCATCACTCATGAGCCCAGCCTTTGCCCGCTCTCTACCGTCCATCTCACTGCTCCCTCAACGTATCACACCAGTCATTATCCGAATCCACCAGGGTATACAGGGGTCTTTTGACAGGCAGCCTTCGACAGCGCCAGTATATGCGACACCCAGTGCTGCACCAGTATCCCAAGTGGCTCCACACCCTCAGCATCTTCAGCCGCATCATGCAGTGACAGCGGACATACTAATGGAAGACAGCTCCGCAATACAAAAGCCCAAAGGTACAATGCTACTCCCTCATAATTTCATCCTTAGAGGGGACTCTTGTAAAAGGATATCAGAGGGCGAGGCAACCTGGGCAAAGTACTTTGTAGCCGTTAGGAGATTGGCGGCCCAGTCATCCTTTCCCTCGATCAGCCACCCTGCTGTCTTCCAGCACCAGGAAGACTTAGCACAGATGGCCATAATGTGGGACTGGCCCACATGCAGACGCTGGTCTGAAAAAGTTTTCTTAATGATTGCTGATGGTAGACTTCGGGAAGGTTGTCAAAACTTGGCAGCAATCAAAGATCTGCAGTGGGATGTTTGCACCGACGCCGTGCGAGCAATGCAGTCATGCCCACAAAACCTTTACACGGTTGACCCATCTCGGCCCCAGTCTACTCAACAAACTCTTGCTCCCTCCACCAATTCTACCACTCCCATAAATGCTAAGGTTCATTGATTGATTGATTGGTGGTTGCTTAACGCCGTGTCGGCAGCATAGGCCATATTCAATGTTTGTTTTTTGTTCAAACCATCGCTTTTACATGTAAAAGCAGACAATCAATCATGTGCCAATAGACACTCATTAAATTAGAAAGCTCACAATCATATATTTGTGGTCAAGGGAAACAAATTCCCATAGAAAAAGAAAAGTTTGATTAATAATTGATAGAATCTATTTAGTAAACTATATGAGGTGGTACACTCCAGCTGCCCTCAAAAAGGCTAAAATGTTTTCCTGTTTTACCTTAGTAAAAAGGTCATGCATACTGTCTGCAGTGTAGAACTGTTGGCGCAGGGCCAAAAAATCAACGCAACTTAGTAAAAATGTGTTTGAGTGTCAGCGGGGACTGACACCCAATACATTCAGGGGGAGGTTCCCCCTTGAGCAGAAAAGCATGTGTAAGCCACGAGTGGCCAATACGGCAGCGGCTAAGGACCACTTGGTCCCGCCGACCTCCCGCATGAGTCTGTGGTGGCTTTCCCACAGATGGTTCAATTTCTTTAAGTTTATTAATGTTTTCATCCCACTCATGTTGCCATTTGGATTTTATGTGGGTGGCTATTAGTGGTTTCAGATCAGAGTGAGGGATCAGACACGGTTCAAGATCACAGTTCAGGGCCTTCTTCGCAGCCCGATCAGCTCGTTCGTTTCCTTGTATGCCGGCATGGCCAGGCACCCAGCACAGGTGGATGTCATACCCATCCGTTGTCAGTTGGTCCATTTTATAAATGACCGTTGCTAGAATAGGGTGATTCGTTTTCAGTCCAGCAAAATCCAGGAGGCAAGAGAACGAATCACTGTATATAACATAGTTAGTGTGGTTGGATACCTCGATAAACTCCAACGCAAGAAGGAGTGCTCAGGCTTCTGCAGTGAAAATCGAGCTCTGATCGGGCAAACATACGCCAAATTTTTCCCGTCAGCAGACTGCCGCAGCAGCTACCCGGCTTTGGTCTTTCAAACCATCAGTGTATATGGAGAGGTGGTCTGCAAACTGGCCTTCAATCTCTGCATGCAGTCCTTGGTACTCGAGTGGATGTGTCCCAGACTTCCTCAGTTCCGTGAGTCGGAGGATAACCAATGGCTTTCTCAACGACCACGGGGGATGTTCTGGGACTTTGGCATCCTCCAACATGTCCAAATCCACGCCCAAGGCCTCCAAATGAGGTTTCATTCGGAGCCTCAATGGCCGGATGTAATTCGGCCTGGCTTTATACCTGGATTCGTTATGTTGCTCGAATAGACAATTGTGTGCAGGATTCAATGCATTAGTTTTTATCTTGACTACATATTGCATGGCCAGTTTGATTCTCCTGTAATTAAGTGATGGTTCATTGGCTTCGACGTAGAGGCTCTGAACCGGTGAGGTGCGGAAGGCCCCAAGGGCCAGGCGCAGTCCCTGGTGGTGGATCGTGTCTAGCAGCCCAATATATGATTTCCTTGCGGAACCATATACTATGCTGCCGTAATCCACTCGTGACCGAACCAAGGTTCTCTACACGGAGAGAAGAACATCTCTGTCCACTCCCCACTCTGAGCTGGACAGCACCCTCAGAATATCTAGCGCTTTCAGGCATCTTGTTTTCAGGTACTTTATATGGGGCACAAAAGACAGTTTTGCGTCGAGAATGAGGCCCAGAAATTTGGTTTTCTCAACGACTTTAATGGGATCCCCATCCAGGGTCAGCTCCAGTTCTGCATGCATTCTACGCAGCAGGCAGAAGTGCATGCAGACTGTTTTGGTCTTGGAAAATTTGAAACCGTTCAGAACTGACCATCGATGGATTCCATTTATGCTTGGTTGTAGCTGTCTCTCTATGCCATTCATGTTAGCACCGCTGTAATATAAAACAAAGTCATCCACGAGAAGACTACAGGAGACCCCCCCCCCCACTTTACCGCAGCAGCAATACCATTGACCTTGACCCCAAAAAGGGTCACGGCCAGTACTCCTAGAGGTACGCCTTGAGGTACTCCTAGTTCCTGTGAGTGTAGGTGGGAATAGGTAGTCTTGACACGGACGTGGAAATGCCTGAAGGCTAGAAAGTTCCTGATGAAAATTGGCAGGTGGCCACGAAGGCCAATCGCATGAAGATCCTCCATGATGCCATGATGCCATGCTGCCACGTTGTGTCATAGGCTTTTTCGAGGAGTTAAGGAGGACTACATAAAGGATGTGGATGGGAAAGCTTGCTTCCCTTGGAATTAGGGGAAGGACTGTGGGTTCTCAGCATCGCATGGAACTTTGCCAGCCCATTTTGCGCATGTTTGTGCTTGGAGCGCATATAGATTTAAGCGTGCTTTCCCACATAAATAACAGGACTGCTTAAAAATACGGCGATATGTAGACAAAAAGGCTGCAGCAGATGCGACCAATGCCACTGCATCTGTAAGTCACAGTGCTGTGAAAACTGTATCATTACCATCATGTGTTGACAATGTGTTGTCAACAGCATAAACTAACCCATTGTAAAGGCTAAGGTTCGAATCTGTGGCTGTATAGGCAGGCTATGGTGAAATCAATACGGACAAAGAGAAAGGAAGAGTATAAAGTGTAAAGAAGAAGAGAGAGTCCAGCCTTCTGGTTTATCATTTATACAGTTACATGGGTTCCTTGTAGAGTATCACCCCCCCCCCCCCCTTTCCTCCAATGGGAAACAAGCATTCTTGGTCCTACCAATAGGGATTCAGCATTCCTTGTCCCCAGGGCTACCAGTGGTCTGCCCACCACCACAAGCTGTATGGCCCCATGGCCCCCACCAACCTTGACCTTTGAGTGTGGTGATGCCTATCCCAGCAGAGGGGGTAGGCCCTGAATGCACTCACACCCAGACCTACCAGCACCACTATGTCTATTTACATCCCACTCAGGCACCACCAACCCATACATATATATACATACATGCGCCTGGTCACGTACACCGATCAGTAATACAACATTTGCATTCCCCTCTATGCTGAATATCAGAATATTTTACACCATGTCATAGCCCTACATAATCAACCTAATGACCTAGATATGATCAGTGCACAGCTGCGCTATTCTACTGACCTACTGAAGCCCACCCTTGACAACCACATAGCGCAAGATAATGTAACCAATAGTAAACTAGCAATGTCACCCGACAACATGGTACCGACAAGCCCCTAAAAAAGCTGCCTGTCACGACAGACCAATCCACCGCTTCTAAAGTTAATATGATAGCAGATGTACTAACATTAGCTGAGGAATCTATAGATGAAATAGAGCCACTTCTTCCACAAGTTGATTTAGATTTGTTTGACATGCCTACAGAACTCGATCTCTCATGTTCTGACGATTACTTGCATCGTAACTTTATCCCCCCCCCTTTTCCATTGCAATTTAGATCATCACTCCTTACATTCTTGCCTAAGTCGGTTGACTCTCAGTGGCACCAATTTTGTTGCTATAAAAATATATTTGATAAAGTAAGGGAGACACTGACTATGTAGTCGAGACAGCAGCATGCTTTCCCACATAAATAACAATGTGGGAAAGCAACTTAATACTTCGACGGTAGTAGTAAGTACTAAGCCCTTATAGACCATCGATTGCATGGTGATTCAAGGCTACTCTTCCAAATTTCTTAAAAGCAAGAATCCCTGTCCCGTCAGGCCTGTCTATACTAAACTGGAGGCTTTCATTATGCAATTTCCCTGATACATCCTCTGTAGATCTCTAAAATTTTGCTGGCCATTAGATTACACCTCAACATCAATCCCAACACCCAAATTTAAAAATCACTCACTAGCTGCAGACTCGGACTTACATAGTAACAAATTTATTAGCAAAGAAAAACAATTAGGCACACTCTTAGGACCGTTCAATGCTCCCCCCTTTACTCCTTGGTGTCAAGAAAGCCCAATGATGACAAGGCCTAAGAAGAACTCAGAGGTTAAAAGAATAATAATCGACCTTAGTTTCCCACTAGGTGAAAGCGGTAACGCTGGGATAGTGAAAGGCTATCTATCTAGGATCTCAATTTAACTTCTCCCTCCCCTTGGTTATAACATTAACAGACAGACTAACAAAAATAGGTAATAATGCATGGTTATGGGGAGCCGATCTGGCAAGGGCTTACAGACAGTTGAGGGTCTGCCCATTATCAACACCCTTACTACGCATATCGCTGAACAATAATTTACCAAGGCGGAGCCATGAGGTGAATAGTGGTTAATTATCTTTTAATTCAGAAAGAGGTTAGAATTCAATCACTATGTACATGTCTAGATGGGTCAGGTCCAATGTTAGTGTCCTGATTCACAGTTCAGAAGAGGGCGGGACCCGACCCCTCAACCCCACCGGCTAGCCACTTAATCAGCGGTGTGGGTGGGTGGGATGAAGTTAGGTTCTTCTCTGACCGGAGCTGAGGGAGTTGTGACTTTTGATCGACTGGGAGGGATCCGTGATCAATTTGGCGGGAAATTCGAAACGGTCAGGTCAGGTAGAATGCCGCTAGGGGCAGCGGTGGAGTTAATCCAGCTAATCCAGTATATAGTGTGAAAGGAGGGTGCCGGGTCGTTGGGAACTCGGGCCGGGGCACGCCACTTCTGGCGGATTAAGTACGGGTGGGGGGAGGTCTCCACCCCGTAAATTACCCATGTTACTTATAACATGCACAATTACGAAGGCGGAGTCATGATGTTATAGTGGTTAGTCTTTATTCAGAAACATAGAGGATCAGTACGTTAAATCTAAATGGTTAGTTCAGGTCAATTATCAATCAATCAGTATGTTCAAATCTACAATGTTATATCAGGTCAAATATCAGTCCCTTCATTCACAGGTCAAATGGCGGGCGGGACTTAAACCCTCAACCCTACCCGTTACCTGTTTTATCAGCGGTGTGGGTGGGTGGGGGAATTAGATCAGTGTTCCGTTGATTGCGGCCGGAACGGTTGTGATGGTTTAAACCTGGCGGAGGTTGGTCACATGACCATTTTGGCAGGAAATTCAAAGTCTGGTCAGGTCAGCGGACCCTGGAGGCAGTGGGTGGAGTTACTCCGGGTAATCCGCCAGATGGCATGCACGGCGGCCGCCAGGTCAGTTCGCGGTTTTGAGGCTAGGCGGCGCCACCAGTGTCATATCGTTTGGGCAACTCTCCGCCCCGCAAATTACCCATGTTACGAATGACATGCACAATTTACGAAGGCGGTTTCATGATGTTATCGTGGTTAGTCTTTATTCAGAAATGGAGAGGATCAGTACATTCAAACTAAATGGGTAGTTTAGGTCAATTATCAATCAATCAGTACGTTCAAGTCTACAATGCTATATCAGGTCAGATGTCAGTCTCTTCATTCACATGTCAAATGGTGGGCGGAACTCGAACCCTCAACCAATGACTGGCGGGGTCGAGTACTGGCCACCAGGAGGTCCCTTGGGACATAGTGATGCACCGCGGCCGACGTCCAGGACTCGAGCTGCATGATCTCTTGAATCGTGCTGCCTGCCATGGCGCATGCTTGGGCCCCCCCTCCATAGACTGTGTAGTGTGTAGTCTGCCAGAGCCTCGACACCAGTTGCTGCCAGTCCCATGCGGATGGCAGCAAGCATCACTGTTGCCTAGAGGGGGCCATTGCCAACCACCAGGAAGGCTGGTTCACTGGGGCGAGGCTGCTGGAAAGTGACATTGATCGCAGGCTGCCACGGGGCAGCATGGTGAGCCTGGTAGGCTTTGAATGATGATGTAGTACACCTGGTCCGCCCTCCACCTGGACTAGGTGCGGATGAGTACTGATAGCGGTAGTGGCATGGGTCTTGCGTGGATCCGCTTGTGAGTAGGTTGCCCTGGCGGAGTAGTGTTGCATATCTGATGAGTAGTGCCGCTACAAGCACTCTGACTATGGGGCCTGCTGCCACTAGCTAGCGGGTTAGGGCTTTGATGTGCTGTGGGGTAAGGGGCGGGGCTGGTCTGGGGGTGTGGTTCGACAGACGTGCCACGCCCTTCTTCATCAGTGACACCGGGTAAGTATCAAATGGTGCTGGTGACCCTCCAAACATCAGTACCCAGGTCCTGGCTCCACTGATGTAGTTCATGGCGCCTCCTGGGGATGCGAGGGTTTCTTTTAGATGCATTATGTATGCGAGGAGGTCATACTGCGTCGGGGCGAGCCGGTCGATTCGATGGTGGACGGCAAACTGTAGCTACTTTTTTGCCTAAACCGCCTTGTTCGTCCAGGTCCCGCTCGCCAGACCGGCAAAGTATACCTCCAGTATTCTGTTGCGTAGTCGGTCCGGGTAGCCTGGGAATAGAAGAGCAATTTAGTTCGAGATTCCCAGGCTATCCTAAAGTCCATGGGTGAAAACGTTTTCAAAAGAGACTTCAATTTCAGATATGTTCATGTCATTAGTGAGGCAACCTGCTCTGGCTCTGGCATTTGCATCAAAGGCCCTCCTGCTCAGGGTGTCTGCAAGGATGAGGTCTTTGCTGGGCTTATGGCGAATTTCTATGTTGCATCCATTGGTTGCCACGAAGAGCCATATCTCTCTGGCGCAGGTGGTGAGTGTGGGGTCTCTGCCTGCACCAGATTCGAGCACCTGTTAGCTGTCAGAGTTGTCCGTGTTGATGATTATGACATGACGGGATGGCCGAATGAGTTAGAGTGTCCGTCGCCCGTGTTGGTAGATCGTGGGGTCGTGGGTTCGAACCCTGGTCGAGTCAAACCAATGACTTAAACATTGATACTTGTCGCTTCCTAGCCTGGCGCTCAGAATTATTAGGATAGGACAAGGACTGGTTGGCTCAGTGTCAAGATAATGTGACTGAGTGGGATATCAGGTTATGGTTCTGGCGGCCTGGTCTTCCGGTGGGGCAGCACTATAAAGTTGCCATGAGTGTGCACTGTCACAAGTCGGTGCCCATCCTGATATGACCTTAGCTGTTGCTAGGACGTAAATCAACAACAAACAAACCGTCTGGGTGTGCGTGGTCATTGACACCATCAATAACATCAACATTAGTACAGTCACCAGCCTCACATCAATACTACGCCTGAGACATTTTTCTACACACATTAGAGCCTGCTCACTTCTGCGTTTGTGTCCGCTGACGATATACAGTCAGTAATACGTTCATGTCTGGCAGTGCATGTATCACATTGATCATTTATACATACCAGGTGTGATTTGCTGAAGCTGGTATGGCCTTCCTCAGGCTCCTCGTCTACTAGAGAAGTGTTGCACGGGGAGCCACTTATCAAAAACCCTGGGTGGTCTGCTGTCCAGGTGTTGAGGCTGTCTGGCCAGCCTTCTCAAGGACTCGCTTTTTGTTTAGGCATTCCTTCTCCTTGTGTATGTTTGAATGGAGGTACTTGTTCGCGCACCATGCAAATACATGCACCTTCCTGTCTGGCATCTGTCCATGGGTCGCCGTGAACCCACAGTCATTTCCCCAATTCCATGGATTACACAGCTTCCCATTCGTCTCACGGTTGAAGTCCTGTTGGTCCAGAGCTGTTGGCTACCTGGCTGCTGTTGTATGTGGAGTGGCCAGTGTTCTTGCTTTGCGTTGTGGTGCTGACATGCACTCCCATAGCAAATACGTCTCGTTGGACGTCTTTTACTGCGTACTGGTCTAGCCATCCGTTCGGCAGCCTTAGGTCGTCGATCATCGAGAACACCCTTTTGTACCAGAGGCGGAATGCCTTCCAATGCCCGTCTTTTGCCATGGTGGTTATTTGGTGGATGTGATCAATGATCGGGTCGGTCCATGACTCGGGGATCTCAGATGCTCTGAGCAGAGCACATAGCGCTTGAAGATACTCAGGCCAGGTTGCCTCACTAAGGCCAATCTTCTCCCTCTTATCGCCCCGAATGAAACACCGGTGCAGAGTTGTATAGGTCCTGGTATTGTTTGTCACTGGTCACAACATTCCTCCTGTCTGCTTTACTCTTGCGTGTTTTATTCTTGGTCACCGGAGCAGTCATTGGGTGCGGCAAAGTCCTTAATCACTAGTGTACGGCGTTTGGTAGATATATCCGGCACACGTGCATTGTCACTGTCACTGTCACTGTCACTGTCACTGTCACTCTCAGTCTCCTCCGACAGGGTATCGTCATCCTCCTCTGTGACTTCTGCTCAAATGCCTCCATTCTACCAGCTAGCTCCGACCTGACGCTTGTCATCTGAGCCACCACGGCTGAGTTGATGGCTGAATTGACGGCTCGGACAATGATGTCGGTAGTGTCTGCCTGGCTGGATGTTGATGAGGCCGGTGTGGCGTTTTCAGCGCCCGGTCAGTGTCAGCGGCCTGTCGTGGCTTCTGCGCATGCGCGGATTTTAAGACATATGCAAAACACCCATGCCCTCGCCAGCTACAAGCTCAGCCACGGTACCCGGCAGTGTTAGGGACCGATTAGGCCGAAATCTATTGAATGCGATCATATTTAACAGAATTACATACTCAAATAATGAAATTTAATTAAATTAACCTTAAATTCCAAGCGATATTAACGTAGCAGCTAGATCAGCGTCGAATCGCCGAGTGTAAACAAAACAAATAGCAGTGATCGCCGCAACGTGCGAAAATCCGCGCATGCGCAGAAGCCACGACAGGCCGCTGACACTGACCGGGCGTTGAAAACGCCACACCGGCGCGGGTATTGCCGGGGGCACTTTCCTTTTCGGCGGCCGATCCGGAGATGTGCTGGTGTTATTTTCCCCCAGCTCCAGCTCCGGCTGTACCGTCCTTGGTCTGCCACGTGGTTTCGGGGTATCATTCTTGCGTGCTCCTTTCTTTGCTGTTTTCCTTACATTCGACATTTTTGCGGTTTTGTTGCATGTCGTGAAGTTAGATCAGTGTTCTGTTGATTGCAGCAGGAACGGTTGTGATGGTTTGAACCTGGAGGAGGTTGGTCACGTCACCGTTTTGGCGGGAAATTCAAAGTCTGGTCGGGCCAGCAGGCCATGGAGGCGGTGGGTGGAGTTACTCTGGGTAATCATGTCAGTTCGGGGTTTTGAGGCTAGGCAGCGCCACCACCAGCATCATATCGTTTGGGTGCACAATTATTTTATAGATATTGCCCCACCTTTCGGGTGTAGAACCTCAGCACTAGCATGTGCATGTACAACGAGAGCAATTGTCTGGCTCCTAAGACAGCAAGGATTTTTTAGCCTCTGCTGTTTAAATGACTTTGTAGGAATAGAAAGTACGAAAGAAAAAGCAATTAAAGCATATGATTACTTCAATCAACTGGCAAACCAATTAGGCCTTACACTAGCACCAGAAAGGTGCACCCCACCAACCACCTCATTAACTTGGCTAGGCTTTGTAATTAACACAACTCACATGACAGAAACATTACCTCAACAAAAGATACAAGAATTACTGATGGAATGTAAGGCGTGGAAAGATAAGTCCTCAGCATCCCGTAAGCAACTACAAAGCCTAGTGGGTAAACTCCAACATCTAGCAAAATGTATTAAACCAGCAATTAGGTTCTCCAATAGAGTACGAGCAGCACTTAGGGCAGCTCCTTCCACTGGTCACTATAAATATGACCCAAGTCTCTAGCTTGATCTAGAATGGTTTGAGGCCTTTGGATTTTACTTTAATGGATTTCAACTAATCCCATCTGCTTCCAGGTCTATTTGGGTTATTGAGTGTGACTCAATACTTAAAGCTGGAGGAACCTATTCTCCTCAGGCTTTCTACTTGGTAAGGTACCCCCCCCCCCCCTGGTAATTCTTGTTGTCCTCTGCGAGCCTAGTTACGATACTCAAGCAGACTTACTCCGCATAATGATGTGCCTGCTTTCTTGCTGCCTGCAGGAACTCCCCTCACGGCCCCAACATTGCTCCGGGCATTAAGAATCTCGGCCATAGCTGTCACAGGCTCAGATAAGGGTTATACTCTCCACAGCATGAGGAGGGGGGCAACACAGGCCTGTCAAACCGCCGGCATAGCCTTGGAAAATATTATGACCGCTGGCACTTGCGAAGCGGAGCAGTTAGAACATATCTTGATACAACAGTAGTAACCACAGCCCCAGCAGCGCTCGGTTCTTTGTTGGGTTGAGTGCTGCTGTCCTATACTTCCCGTTAACGATAAAGTAATTGGTGTCCTACACTTGTAGCTTGACTGGTATTCCTCTTCATGGGAGCTTAAATATGTTCTCCTCTTACATACATGCATCTGTTACTGGATTATCATTAATATAATATCTAACCTTTATGACTTACTGATAAATTTACTCTTTAACATTGACCTTGCCAGCAGCTCGATAATAATGACAATTAACTAGATACTAAGCAACCTGCTGTTTCTCTGATTGTTGGACTATGTACTTTGACCCTCATCTCAATAACATGATGTGATACTTGTTAGGAATGGTCCCTGCTGGCCGCTTGATCTATCCTCTTCACTGTTATGTGATTGGTCAACAATGTTGGTCGACCGCCACCTGGTTAACGGAGGTCACGATAGTTAAAGTTGGTCCATGTCGGGGGTTCGATATATGCACTAATAGGCTTCATAGAAGTCCTGACTTATTTTATTAATTAAAGGATATCAAATATAAATTCTAACTTGTGTCTTGTTTGTCTGAGTGTGATGAATTATGCATGTTGGCCTCGCTAACATGGGTAATTTGCCGCACGAGGCAACTAGCAGCATCACAGGCATCCTGATACACGAGGTAAGAGTGACACACATTCGATGCGCTAATTGTCATGGTGACTTCGCTCACCCACCCACTCTCCCTACCAGGGTGTAGAATCTAATGTGGCTGTGGTCGCAGGCTATGAGGAAAACAATACAGACAAAGAGAAAGGAAGAGAGTAAAGTGTAAGAGAAGAGAGTCTAGCCCTCTGGTTTATTCTATATATAGTACATGGATTCTTGGTATAGGATCATGCCATTCACTTCAACCAATAGGGAAGCAGCATTCCCAGTTCCTCCAATAGGGTCTCAGCATTTCTGGTTACCATGACCACCAGTGGTCTGCCCACCACCAGAGCTGGTTGACCTGTGGCCACCACCAACCTTGACCCCTGTGTGCATTGACCCCTACCTCAGCAGAGAGCCAGGCCGTGAGTGCGCTCACCCAGACCTACCGATCATCCTTATGTTTATAATTACCTGCACTCAAGCATGGGCCAAGCCATATATATATACACACACTCTTGGCCGGCCACACAGAATAATAATAGAGGACTTCCATTTCCCCCCTCTGCTGATTATCGGAATATTTTACAACGTACTCCGCCCCTCCACTTCATACCACCTGCATCCCAACAACGCAGCGAGGAAAGAAGTTTACATATCTACGTTGTTTCCATCTTACCGTTTTGAATCCACCAACCAATAATTAATAATTTCTTAATATCTAACAATTTTAATGGATAAGATTTGAATGATAACAAATAAATTATTTCATAATCACCTTTTCTTGCCACCCACGAAGAACATAAACCATTTCTGGCATTCAATATGATGTTAAAAGATGTGTGCGAACAATTTATGACCATTTTTAGTCCAATCCAACCTTTTTCTAACCCTGTGACACTTCAGAGGTCCTTGTGACACTCTAGAGGTCAGTGTTCAGTCTGACAGCATCGACCTTACATCGGTGCAAATCGGCTTTGGTGTTACTACCATTTAGTTCCTAATCGATACGCTTGGCCCACCCATTTAGTTTTTCCGGCTGTCAAACTCGGAGAAACCCGATGATATCGATGGTAGACATGCGGTTGTTCGACAGGTCTCCATAGCTACAGCATTGTGGGTTTCAGCTCTATGGGAAAACAAGGCTTAAGCGGTTTGAATCGATGACCTAGTTTCACAGACTATTTTCTTGTAGAAACCAACCAAATACTCTGATGTCACCAAGAATAAGTCGTTTTAAGTGGAAATAAAGCCAGAAATAGCTTCATAATGTCGTTTTGCACGTTATGTACACATATCTTACATCAAATATCATTTTTAACAAAAATAGCACAAACGACAGAAAGCCGTACACCCACAGCGTAAACTCAGCGTCGAAAGGTAAACAAAGCAATGACAGCGGGTCGCTTCGAACTTTGAAATTACCATGGCTAGGTCTATATTACAAAATAATATTAGATTTCTAGCTTCTAGCTGCAGTTTTACCTGCTGTCGCGGTTTCCATACAATTTCTTCAGCAGTTGCCGTCGTTTCTTCATGTTAATTGTCTCCTTTGGTGTAATGTCGATTATTTCTTCAATTTAATTATATATGCCAGTGTTCTCCTATGAACTACTGCGTTAGCGTTGTGATATGGAAAATATTGATCCAGTCTTGTAGGGTCGCTATCGATCTTGGTCATCATATTCACAGAAATTTTCGTCTTTCTTGCCATTTATCATATATCTGAGTTTTATTCAGTAAAGTCTATTTGAATAATACATTTCCTCTCAAGTATTTTCTTTCAACTCTTAAATCTATCCATAGATTATAGCATAACAATATGCATTTTCCAGCTCAAAGACAATTAATCAGATCCATTGATTAATATCAACATGTCAATGACAGCATAAAGTTAATAAATTCTATGACAATAAATGGCAATATTCGACACATTTTTATGTCCATGAATTTCAAATGAACCAACCTTTCATGACATTAAATGTTGCTAGGACGTAAAACAACAACAAACAAAAACATGACAATAAATGGCAATATTCAACACATTTTTATGTCCATGAATTTCAAATGAACCAACATTTCATGACATCTAATGACAATATTCGACATATTTTTATGTCCATGAATTTCAAATGAACCAACCTTTCATGACAACCAATGACAATATTCGGCACATTTTTTTTATGTTCATGAATTTCAAATGAACCAACATTTCATGGCATCTAATGGCGATATTCAGCACATTTTTATGTCCATGAATTTCAAATGAACCAACATTTCAAATGAACCAACCTTTCATGACATCTTAATGACAATATTCGACACATTTTTATGTCCATGAATTTCAAATGAACCAACATTTCATGACATCTAATGGCAATATTCGACACATTTTTATGTCCATGAATTTCAAATGAACCAACCTTTCATGACAATAAATGACAATATTCGACACATTTTTATGTCCATGAATTTCAAATGAACCAACATTTCATGACAGCTGGTTTAGGTATACTTTCCTCCTCTACCATTACCTGCCAATAACCAGATTTGAGGTCTATGTGGTCCAAATTTTAGCTCCATGCAGTTGATCAAACATATCCTGTATCCTGGGCAGAGGATAAGCATCTTTAGTTGTCACTGCATTTAGTTTACGATGGTCCCCACAAAGATGAAAGGTACCATCTTTTTTGGGCACTATAGTGACTGGTGAAGCCCAAGGACTACAACTTGCCTCTATAATATCATCTTCCAGCATTCTATTTAATTCTTTTTCCACAAGATGTCTTTTACTCAAAGGTATCCTATAAGGTCCCCATAAGGTCCCCGTACTACAACCTTAGTAGCTCTGAGTTTAACATCAGACTCAGGAAACAAAGAAGGAAATTGTATGTTCCAATGGTCTAATTCTAGAACTATACCTGCAATTCCTCTATTTATGGTCTCTAAACCTATCCACGGATGTAGAATATCACACAAGGAAACAAATTTATCTTTATAACTAATTTAAGCTGCACAAATTTCCATTATGTCTGTACCTATGAGCATATCAAAGGTCAGTGAATCTACTACAAAGAAAGGACATAACGTATTGTAAAGAGAAATATACGTTATACCTACAGTAGGAATTAGATGTCCTGACAGAGATCTCAATCTACTAACCAGATACAATTGCCCATCGGATACACTGATGTCAATTAAAGATTGGAAACCGGCAAATGTATCAAACTCTTAGCCGCACCTGAGTCAACAAGACCAGATAAATTAAACCCGTCAAGTTCAATTTTAATTGAAGGACGTGCATAAATTGCGCTTTCTAGTTTCCCGACGCGTAGTACCGCTCACGTTAACATTACCCGAAAGTAATTTTATTTTATATGGACAATCGTGCATCATGTGTGCTTTATTACACAAGTAACAAGATATTGTACACTTTGTCACTGAATTATGCTTTCTTTGCCTAAAAGCGTTGCTTTTCTGTGACTGCGGATACGTGTGAGATGTACCAACAGGTAATGTCTGCGTCTGCACAACTGTTGGAAAATGTCCATTGCCCCCCTGCTGTTGCGTTGACAGCTTATGCCCCGCTGTGTGCTGTGCAACTTGAGTGTGCCTAATTACACCGGCATTTTCTACCCTGACCGACTGCCCTAGGTTTACGTGCGGCAATCCACCATGTACGCCTTAGTTGTAAGAATTGACATGAGAAGATGTCGCAATGTTTACAGCGTCAATGGCCAAATGGTCAGAAACTCCACTGCCTAACGACAAGTTACTTATGCACTTCAATATTTGAAGAAACCAGGACATAGTCTAAAATTACTTATTTAATCTATTGGTGGTATAAAAGTCAAATCATAGCATGGTCAATAATAATAACTTGAGAACGAATTTCATTTTCTTGATTAAAGTACTTAAGGCCCTGTCACATTACGGCGTATGGCGGGGGCATATTGAAAACCTACGTAAGTCCTGCGAATGCCGGCCTATGATGACCTTTGGTGACCTATCGGGTGTTTTTTAGCGTATGTGTAACGTATGAGGAGCGTACGTGGAGCGTACGAGTAGCGTATGAGAGCGTATGAGAGCATACTGTGACATTTTTTGACAGTTTTGATTGGCATATGGAACCTATGCGTAGCACATTCGTAGCGCATGCGTAGCGCATGCGTAGCGCATGCGTAGCGCATTCGTAGTGCATGCGTAGCGCATGCGTAGCGCATGCGTAGCGCATGCGTAGCGCATGCGTAGCGCATGCGTAGCGCATGCGTAGCGTATGCGTAGCGTATGCGTAGCGTATGCGTAGCGTATGCGTAGCGTATGCGTAGCGTATGCGTAGCGTATGCGTAGCGTAGCGTAGCGTATGCGTAGCGTATGCGTAGCGTATGCGTAGCGTATGCGTAGCGTATGCGTAGCGTATGCGTAGCGTATGAGTCAATATCGATGTCGAGACCTATGGCATACGCTTTGAATACGCTGTGCATACGCTGTACATACGCTAGGAGTACGCTCCCATACGTAACTCGTAGGCTATGCGTACGCTACATACGCTAGAGATACGCCGGTGAAGCAAGTTGAGCGTATGCGTAACCTACGCCGGTGCACCCCTAGCGTACGAGGAGCGTACACCGGCGTACGAGGAGCGTACACCGGCGTACGAGGAGCGTACACCGGCGTATGAGTAGCGTATGAACCATACGCTCCCATAGGTCGAGATTTTTTGAGCATGCACAAAAAAATTTGGACGGACGGACGGGAGAAAGCGTATGGCGGCGTACAACGGCATACGCCGGCATAGGCCGGCACATGACGGCCTATGAGTAGCGTATGAGTAGCGTATGAGTAGCGTATGAGTAGCGTATGAGTAGCGTATACGGCGTATGCCGACATATATGACGTAACGCCGCTACGCCGCCATACGCTCCCGCCATACGCCGTAATGTGACAGGGCCTTTACTTCATAGCTTGAATATATTTCAAGACGCTTATGTCCTTAGCAGGTCCACATTCTTTATCTTTCAGGAAGAACTTCTTCATTCACAGATGCAAGATGAATGCATTGTCAACGCCCACTGACACCATCTCCTTTGCTAGCCCAACTGGCCGTTGCGACAGGTTTATGGCAAGAGCCTTCCCAGCAGGCTATGCCCAGGAATTTCGAAGCACAGTTAAAATAGCCTGGGCGATTGTAAGTAACTATAAATACATATCTTTATATTAAATGTATTCCCCTAATGCTTAGAATATATTCATATTAAATATATTCCATCATGCTTGGAGAGTATATATATCCCAAGCATGGCATATTTCACGCACTCACGGAAGTTCAGTATCCCTCTATGAATATTTCGAAATTAAAATACTGTTCAATTGAGGCTTAGCATTACATATTGAAATATGTGCAAAGACGTGGATATAGAAAAAAACACCTCCGGTGCGACTGACACTGGTCTACATCTGGTGGATGCGAGGAGGCCGAAGGCGGAGCCACAGGTTCAGTGTTGGTCATTCGGAGTATAAGAATAGTAATGATTTGTACGTATCTCTATACTTGCATTATTCGTTATACATCACGCACAGACACACATATACATATCTCAAATACTTGTTTGTGTTTTACGTCTTAGCAACATCTCAGGTAATATCAGGACAATTACCAACTTATGACAGTGCGCACACATTGGAACTTTATAGTGCTACCCCGGTGTGAGACCGGGCCCAATATCCCATACAGTCATATTATCCTGATACTAAAAAACAACATTCATTGCCCTAGACTAGCAATGCCAAGCATCAGGCTTGTGGTGACAAGGATCAATTTTGTAAGCAAGTGTTTTTGATTCGTCTAGGGTTTAAATCCGCGACCTGCCGCACTGCGACAGTTAGCGCCACCGCTATGCATACCGTTATATATATATTTTACCTCGGTATACAGCCTCAGGCTAGCCTCAGGCTATGGAGAAGGAAGCACGTGAGGTACCAGCAATTAGCATATACAACTCACGACTGGATTACGTGTCGTTGGGTTGCTCCGGCAAATTTAGTCTACATACAAGCTAATACGCAGTAAGTATCATAAAAACTGTGGTTAGCTTAATCATGATGCATTAGCGCATCATTATGGAAAGTTTTAGACTTTCTTTGTCCATTTGGACGATTAATTGTTATAAAATACCAAGGATAGAATTCCTTCTCGAAGGTTGAACAACGTGTCCCATTAGCGGTTCTGTCAACCCCAGAGTCCCGTGTGATTTGGGTAGAGATGTGGGCTCTGCCTCATCTCCTGTGGAAATTCTCTCATACTCTAATAGAGAGTAATGTTGGAGATGCTCCTGGGTTTCTTTTATAGACTCCCACAAACTTTTTCAGGCGTTTCTCCGAGTTTCGTAGCATTTTCTCCAACTTGTTGACGTAGTAGTCACAGGTGGGAGAAGTGTGCGGAACAGAGGGATGGGCGGGCCGATACACTGGTCCCGACCCCGCGTAAGGTTTGGGATTGACCCACAACCCACGCACAAATTTAGCTTATAATAAGGTATAGGGTTTATAGCGGTGGGAGGGGTACCAACGGGGGGGGGGGGGGGGGGGGGGGGGGGGGGGGGGGGGGGGGTGGGGGGGGGGGAGGGGGGCGGTGGGGGGGGGGGGGGGGGGGGGGGGGGGGGGGAGGGGGTGGGGGGGGGACGGGAGGAGGGGGGGGGGGGGGGGGGGGTGGGGGGGTGGGGGGGGGGGGGGGGGGGGAACACCAAAGAAATGCCCCCCCCTTTGAAACAACCATATTGGGACATATATATATATACCGGGACTGACCAAAAATCGTTGTTTCAGCTCCCGATGGCCAGGAAGCGGAGTAAGCGCGGTGCAGCAGCAGCCGAGGGGCGTGTTCCGAGTGGAGGGGACGAGGAATACGACTCCTCACCCGTGTTGTCGGCAGGGCCTTCGACACAGCCCGGGGCGCATATTCTCTCCGAGGAGGACATAGTGCCTGACGGCGCCGCGGCTCAAAATTGGGAGACGCGGTTTGCGGCGATGGAGAGTCATAAAATGGCTCTCAAACCACCGGTGTCTCGTAAACGGCGAATGCCGAGTGTTCAAGAGGAGTCTTCTTTGGAGGATTTCTCGGAGACAGACTCAGAGATGGAGCTTAGGGCTCCTCCTCCTTCTCCTAAACGGAGGAAGAAGAAGAAACATATTGTTTCTTCGGGTGATGATTTCACCCAGGAAAGGGGGAAGACTGGGCTTCGCAAAAAGCGCAAGACCAAGTCCAAGAAGAAGAAGAAGAAGAGGAAAGATTCTTCTTCTTCTGACTCGTCCACGGATTCCACTTCCATGGAATCGGACTCAGACACGCAATATGAAGGTGTCTATGCTGCCATTGGGGGCAAAGTGGCTAAGAAAGTCGAGAAGCCAAGGGCTAAGCGTGTGAAAACCACTACGCTTATGCGTGAGAACATTAATGGCCATTTCCGCACGTTTAAGCCGCGGAGAATATTTCTAAGTTATCAGATGAGTTAACAGGCATTAAAGGTGTTCCTAACTCTATCATTAAGGAGATGGATCGAGATGTCAATATGACGGAGGACCGTAAGAGATTTGAGGGTGTGTTGCACACAGTGCATAAGGTGGTGCTTGGTACCCGAACAGCCATTGCTCCAGTAGCAAACAGAATGCAATGAGAAAATAAGTTCTCGTCTTTGGCTAAGACGATGGACAAAGGTATTGCATTGTTGGCGGCGGCTGGTAATTACCTGTCGTATCGAAGATATGAAAATGTTTTCAAGTCGGTTTGCACAGATGCTGGCAAAGAAGTGGCTCGCTCAAAGAAGGTTACTGATAATGATGGGAAAGAGTTTACGCTCTTTCTTGCTCCAGAGCCGATTAAGGGTAAACCTTTAGATAACACGAAAATGTTTGGCGGTCAACTACAATACCTCTATAAAGAGGTAGAAACTGCAGCCAAGAGTGGCAAAAACATGGATGGTAAGAAGAAACAGGAAACTCCTCGTTTCAAGAGGTCACGAGGCGATTTTCGTCCACGGCGGTTCACCAGGGGAACCAGACCGGGCTCAAACTTCGGTCAAGCTTTTCGGGGCCGGGGCGCTCGCTCAGGCTGGACCGACAACACCACACGGCCACTGGGCCGAGGTGTCAACTCGCCGAGACCCTTCCCCAGGGGCGGGTCCAAGTAGAGGTTGAAACACAAATGTTACAAGTCCTTCCAGCCTCTAAAACCACACAAACTGTAAGCAACTTTGTGGCTGGTAATATTAATAATCATATTTCTGAGTGGCACAAAATTACTAGTGACCAAGAAATTTTACAAATAGTTAGGGGTGTTCACATTCCCTTCACACAAATCCGGTACAAGGCAGGATACCTTTTCCTTATAACATTGAACCGGTTAAACGAGAGGCATAACTAAACAGGTACAAAATTCTTTGAGAAAGGAATTATACAAAAAGTGACATACTGTTCAGGAGAGTTTATTTCAAACATCTTCTCGAGACCAAAGCCTAATGGCGAGGTTCGAATGATCCTGGATTTAACAATCCTTAATAAAATGGTTGAATATCGACATTTTAAAATGTTTTCGCTAGATACGGCACGAGATCTGATTACCCCAGATGCGTGGATGGCTAGTGTTGATTTACAAGATGCATATTATACTCTTCCCATAAGGGAAAAAGACCGGAAATTTCTTCGGTTTCTTTGGGATAACCAACTCTATGAGTTTACCTCATCCGAATGGTTTTAGAGCTTGTGCGCCACGTTTATTTACTAAATTGCTTAAACCTGTTTTCTCGGTAATGGCGAGGAAGGGTCACATAATGTTTCCATACATAGATGATTCTTTTATTATAGCATCAACACAAATTGGTTGTGGGAATGCAGTTTTGGATTTATGTGCATTACTCACTAAATTGGGGTTTTATGTACATCAACAAAAGTCAGTGTTTAAACCAACAAAACAACTCAAATGTTTAGGGTTTATTCTGGATACACAGTCCCTTACAGTGTCGATAACAGAACAAAAAACTAATTAAGTTTATGACTACAGCGACTCAGCTTATTAAGTTATCAAAGCCAAAAATTAGACAGGTTGCTGTTCTTATTGGCATAATGACCTCATATGCACCTGCTGTGTTATATGGGAAGGCCCATATTAAGTCGCTAGAAATAGATACAAATTTAGCGTTAACACAAACTAAAGGCAATTTTGAGCGAAAAATGTTTATTTCGCAAGAAGGGTTACAGGATATTGGATGGTGGATGCAACATATAGCAAGTTCACCAAATCCAATCCGCATGGCGGAACCTAATACAGTAATTACTACTGATGCTTCGTTAGAAGGTTGGGGAGCTCATCGAGATGGGGTCTCAACAGGAGGTAGATGGCTTGATGATGAAAAATCAGACTATATTAATGCACTAGAATTGCGTGCTATTTATCTGGGCTTACGTAGTTTAGTAAAGATAAATAAATCACAGGTTAGAATACTAACTGATACTACTACTGCCATGGCATATATTCGTAACATGGGTGGAACCAAATCAAAGTCTTGCAATCAGTTATCTAAACTGATTTGGAACTGGGCACAGGCTCAACAAGTCTGGCTGACTGTAGCACATATCCCAGGGTCACAAAATACACTTGCAGACCATAAGAGTAGAAAATTCCATGACCATTTAGAATGGTCCCTCTCTACACCTTTGTTTAACTTCATTTGTGCAAAATGGGGTACACCTAAAGTTGACTTGTTTGCATCACGAAACAATAACAAGTTGCCCTGTTATGTTTCTTGGCATCCCGAACCGATGCTTGGAAAGTAATGCATTTGCTATTACTGGCGAAAATAATTATTTTTATATTTTCCCACCGTTTGAGCATTATCAGCCGAGTTGTCGTTTGGAAAGGACCACATGCTATACTGGTGGTGCCCGATGGGACACCGCAACCTGGCATGCCAGCAGTTCAACAACAGGCCAAAGAACATATACGATTCCCAAGAAAACTCGGGAATCTGACACACCACGGACCGCTAGTGGTTCACGGCGACGTGTCAACGACGCCCCTATTGGCATTTCTTTTCTAAGGAAACAGCTGCAGCAATTTGGTTTGGACAAAATTACTGAGAATAGGATAGTATCTGATGCCTGGAGGCCAGGAACTGTTAAAATGTACACATCCTATTTAAAGAAATGGGGTGTACATTGTTTGTTAATGAAAGTTAAGCCAACAAATCCAACAATTTCACAAGTAGCTCGTTTTCTTCGTTCTCTAGAGGATGAGGGACTATCCTTTGGGTCGATTAATGCGGCAAGATGTGGGTTATCAATCATATTACCGAGAATTGATGGCGAAACAGTTGGAAAACATTATGTTCTTGGATATCTACTTCATTCAATTTATCAAAGGAATCCTCCAAAACCAAAGTATAGTCGGTTTTGGGATGTGTCTGTAGTATTTAAGTTGTTTCAGGCTTGGCCTCACAACTCGTGGTTAGATTTAGAACAATTAGGTTTTAAGGTCGCGGTCCTGTTATTATTAGTAACCGGACACAGAGGACAGACCATTGTTGCTTTGTCTTTAACTGGATTAGAAATAGACAAGAAACAAGCTACGTTTGATTTAGCACAATTGCTTAAATCGAACACGTTAGGTGACCCTTATCTACGGTTCACTTAGACTGTTTTCCGAGTGATCGGAAATTATGTGTTGTGTCAGCCATACGGGCTTATATATCTGTCGTGGGGTGATGAAAATGGGAAATACTGTGCCTAGAGCGGGACTCGAACCCACATCTCTTTGCACTCCGGGCCAGTGTGCTAACCATTACACCACCTAGGCTCCCTGATATCAATACACTCCCCACGCCTACCTGTCTATGTGGGTACTTGCCTGAGAGGTCAGTGCAGACCACTACACTCGTCCCCCTGGAATTGTAAGTCTTGTAATGCTTACAATTACATACATACAGGCAATGCACTAACACATACATACACAGGGTAGGTTCAACCACCATACAGCACAAAGCTTGTACAGGATCCTGATCACGGCACCAGTGTCGTGGGGGTGATGAAAATGGGAAATACTGTGCCTAGAGCGGGACTCGAACCCACATCTCTTTGCATTCCGGGCCAGTGTGCTAACCATTACACCACCTAGGCTCCCTGATATCAATACACTCCCCACGCCTACCTGTCTATGTGGTTACTTGCCTGAGAGTTCAGTGCAGACCACTACATATCTAAAACAAAGGATTTACGTGCATCACAACAAGTATTAGTGAGCTTTATAAAGCCACATAAGGCAATTTCACGAGACACCCTTGCCAGATGGACAATTACGGTGTTGAAATTGGCTGGAGTGGATACGGGCAAATACTCTTCCCACTCAACTAGAGGTGCCATGGTCTCCAAGGCACGGTTGCTAGGTATTTCGGTGAAAAGAATACTAGCGCATGCAGGCTGGAAGACGGCTAAGTCGTTTGCAAAACATTACAACAAGCGACTAGAAAAGCCTACCGGCATCGCAAAGCGCCTGCTCGCCAACTAACAAGAATAGGTGAGAACAAAAACGTTGAATATTATATAAGAATGGATGATATTAAGGATAAAAATGAATTATGTAAAGGTCTCCCTAGCCTGAGGCAGTATACCGAGGTAAAATAGTAAAGTTATAAACGCATCTTCCTGGGTATAATTATGGATAACTGTTGTTTACCCGAGGTATAAGCCTCGGGTAGACCGTGGGCTATGGCCCACCCCACCCCGCCCCCTGCCCACTCTATCCCGTTTGGTGTACCATTACAGGAAATCATAGTATCCATTTATTGAAAGAATCATTTTTATCCTGAATAAGTAGTTAAAAATCATAGTATCCATTGTATTGAAAGATCATTTTTATCCTGAATAAGTAGGTTAAAATTGCTGGTACCTCACGTGCTTCCTTCTCCCTAGCCCACTTCTACCCGAGGCTTATACCTCGGGAAAACAACAGTTATCCATCATCTATACCCAGGTAAGATTCGTATAACTATACTATTTTACCTGGGTACTAAGCCTCTGGCTACTCGTAGACCAGGGAGAAAAAGCACATCCGACCCCGGCAATTAGCATAATCTACTCACAACGGGAGGACGTTTGTTGAGTAGCTCCGGCAGTTTTCTACATTTTCGACTAAACCAAACAGGTTAGTTTCATTTTTGACGGCATACTTTCGTTTGGTTCATGTTAGCAGTCATTTATCTCAAGTTTGGAACTTGAGTTTGATGTTTGAACTTAATTACAGGTAATTTGCGATGTGTCGTAACATTGTTAGAACAATGCCACCATTGTTCTTTGTTTTTTATGCTGCCCATTGCCAAACGGAGAGGTGTTTGGTTGGAGCCATTAACATCGTTAGGATTTATTCCTGGGTTTCTTTTAGATTCCCCCACTTTTGAGGCGTATCCTGTGTTAAAGCCGGTTTAAATACGGATTTAAGGGGATGAATTCATAGCTAAATGTATGGTCAGAAAGGCTAGGAGTGAAGTAAGGAAAGCCAAAGCAAGGTATTATCAAGTCCAGATAGACAAATATAAACAGAATGCCAGAAAATGTTGGTATGAAATAAACCAAATCGAACCTAAAAAAGAGACAAGAATCAGTGGCCTTGCAAGTGAAGAGACTGGTATTAAAATCCCAGATGAATTACTGGCAGAGGAAATTAATAACTATTTCATAGATATAGGTGAGAAACTAGCCAATAAATTCAAACAGAAGGATGATCAACACAAAACCTTCCATGCCAAACTAAATAAAGAAAAGTATGACCTTCTGGAAACCACCCAGGATGAAATCCTTGATAGAACTAACAAAATATCTATCTACAAATCATCAGGAATGAAGGACATCAGTACCACTTTGATAAAAAGTGCGATCACAACACTGAGTGCAGAATTTACACATTTATATAACCTAATAATCAGTACAGGCATCTTCCCTGATGACTGGAAAGTGGCCACAGTGACACCCATACCTAAAGTCAACATCCCGCAAACCTGTAGTGAACTACGCCCAATATCGATCCTCCCACTGCCTGGCAAGATCATAGAACAAATAATACATGACCAAATTAAGACATTCCTTGAGTCCTCTAACTATTTGACCTACCAGCAAAATGGCTTCAGGAAAAATAGGTCCACCACCGGGGCACTGGCGTCTCTACTGGACGAACTTTTGTCAAACATTGACAAGGGTGATCTTACTATCGCAGTCTTCCTTGATTTCAAGAAGGCATTTGATACAATTGACCACAAAATCCTCATGCATAAAATAGAACGAGCTGGGCTAGGCAATAGAGCACATAGCTTCCTCACAAATTACCTCAGCAATAGGAAGCAATACACAAAACTAAGTGACACCAACTCGACCACTCGAGAAATAAAAACAGGAGTTCCACAGGGCTCCACTCTGGGACCCCTACTGTTTCTAATATTTATAAATGACCTACCTCTAGTTTCCAACAAAGCATCTTTCACATTATTTGCCGATGATGCAGCACTAACAATACATAACAATGACCTTGCCATAGCCGCAACCGAGGCTGGAATGGCGCTGGATGGAGTGAACACATGGTGCCATGAGAATAAACTAACACTAAATGGCACTAAAACTGAGTACATAATCTATGGAACCAAAGCCAGGAAGGTGAGGGCCCGGCCAATACAACTGCAGATGGGTGGCTTAGTGCTCCGTGAAGTGAACTCCTATAAGTACCTAGGCACAACTCTCGATGCGACTCTAACTGGTACCCAACAGCTGGCAAGACTTAACCAAACACTGGCACTAAAAATGAACACATTCAGAAAAATAAGGTCATATGTAAGTGAGAATACTGCGCTGCAGCTGTACAAGTCAACAATATTACCAATTATAGACTACAATGATATCATCTATGGATTACTAACGAAGCAGCAAGAGACCAAATTACAAAGAACGCAAAACAGAGCCCTCAGAACAGTATTCCAAGGCAAGATACTAAGTGTGGTTGAAATGCATAGCAGAGCAGGGCTGGACACTCTGGATGTATGTAGGAACCTACACCTAATGATGTTGGTGTATAAATGTGCGAGTGATGACAAATACATAGATCGCACATCCAGGGTAACGAGAAGGGGGACATCGACTCTGCTCGGGGTGCCCAACCCTAATACAAATATGTTAATGAGAGCTCCGATTTACAAAGGAAGTGTCATGTGGAATAAGCTCCCAACCAAAACCAGAGAAGCGGGTTCGATCCTTGCCTTTAAAAATGCATACAGAGCTCACCTGGTTATTCAGGCCCAAAACCTGGCACTGCAAATATATAATACGACCTGCTGAACGACCCATTGACTTCGCCCTCTCTCATGCCTGCTCTCTCCCTGCGTGTCCGCGCCCCCTACCCATGGACCCCTCCCCCCCATCCACATTTGACAAAACAACTATTATAACTCAATGACTCGAGAATCACTACCCCTACTTTAGACCCATTACCACCACTACATAACTACATCTTCAACCAGCAATGCACACAATATAAACCACTATACATGCACAACATGGCACTATTTAAAGACTAACCGTTATTAAAACCAAATCTAACTGATATACAAACACAGCATATGATTTAACCACTAGTGTACATTACTGCACACTCAATCTTGATGCATATACCTTGCACTATGTTGAGTACATATGCTGTACACTATGCAGCATAGGCTGCTCCCCCACTTTCTTTTATGTTCAGAATGGGTTGTG
Organism: Branchipolynoe longqiensis; assembly: GCA_030323885.1. Classification (NCBI taxonomy): domain Eukaryota; kingdom Metazoa; phylum Annelida; class Polychaeta; order Phyllodocida; family Polynoidae; genus Branchipolynoe; species Branchipolynoe longqiensis. Next base: position 51,416,290 of record CM059191.1, on the reverse strand, counting down.
CTGCACACAATGCAACACATTCCACTTCCACTATGCATAGATGAAATGCGACCACTCCAACGGCTGGAAGACCAGTGCCCCGGCGCTGACAAAATATGTATTCAGATGAATAAATAATATACCAAAAAAAAAAAAAAAAAAACACCACTAGACGCTTTTGGTGATTACTGAGTTGTCTCTAGTCTCATGTCCTGTTTTTAGATTCCTAAGCTTTTGGTTTTGGTTTCTTACAGACGCGCAGCTATGGCTACGAAGTGGAGTAAGGGCGAGACACCGTGTGATCTCAGTGAGGATGACGGACCGTCACCGCCGACAACAGGCCAAAGGTCGCCACAATCACCTGAGGTGGGCCCGGCGGACCTATATGAATGGGTGGCGTGGTTGGTACAGCTGAAGCTCGAGTATTGCTCCCCGAAAAGCCGCATCACGGTAGGCTAAAGCAGCCTGTTTTGTCGGAAGAATCCGATTGGGAGGACTTCTCAGACCAACAAGATTCGTCCGAGGATGAATCTGATGAAGCACTGGTGCTGCCTGCGGGTAAGCGCAAGCACAAGAAGAAGGCCGACTCATCTGAGGGCGATGACTTCACCAGGGCCTGTAAGAAGCCATTGGTGAAGAAGGCCAATAAGAAGAGTAAGTCAAAGAAGAAGAAGAAGAAGAGTAAGTCTTCTTCCTCGGACTCCTCGTCTGACTCGACCACCACCGATACAGAATCGGACACCGAACGGCCTGGCAAGTATGCCAAGATTAGTGGCAAGGTGGTCAAGACGATCAAAGTCCAAAAGAGAAAGAAGATTAACACGACCACAATGATGAGGAAGATCATTCAAGGGCATTTCCACACATTTAAGCCGGCCGAGGTGATTACCAAGCTTTTGGAGCGGTTCACAGGCATTAAGGCCACCCCCGAGTCGGCCATCAAAGAAATGCATGCCGATGTGAAGCTAAATGAGGACCGCAAACAGTTTGAGGCATGCCTGCACCCAGTGCACAAAGGGGTGCTCGCAGCTCTCTCGGCGATTACTCCGATTGCAAATCGGATGATGTCAGAGAACAAGTTCTCTTCACTGTGTGGAGAGATGGATGTGGGGATTGCGCTGCTTACTGCAACCAGCAATTTCCTCTCTTATCGATGTTTCGAAAATGTCTTAAGGCGGTTTGCGCGGATGCTGGCAAGGAGGTCGCACGTTCAAAGAAGGTCATGGACAATGATGGAATGGAATTTACCCTATTCCTGGCCCCCCAAACCAGTTAAAGGCAAACCCTTGGATAAAACCAAGATGTTTGGGGGACAGCTGCAATACTTATTCAAACAAGTCGAGACGGGGTCTAAATGTGGGAAACACATGGAGGCGTAGGAACCAACGGGAATGCCACCCGCTTCAAGAAGATCCTCCAGGATTTTCGCAGCTGTCGAACTGGACAGTGAGGAGGCCGGTTCGGGACCAACTACGACTACCAAGCCAGAGGAAGGGGTCAGAGGCAGTGGCTGGCGAATTTATTTCGAATATCTTTTCCAGACCCAAACTGAATGGGGAGATTAGGATGATTTTGGACTTAACAAAGTTAAACAAATTAGTCGACTATCAACATTTCAAAATGTTTTCTCTGGAAACGGCTAGAGGCTTGGTAACGCAAGACTCCTGGCTGGCTAGTGTGGATCTCAGGGATGCATACTATACAGTACCGATTTATAAACCTGATCGGAAATTTCTCAGGTTTTGTTGGAATGAACAGCTTTATGAGTTCACATGTATGCCAAATGGTTTAGCGTGTGCCCCGCGTTTGTTCACAAGTTCCTCAAACACGTTTTCTCGCACATGGCTAGAAAAGGACACATTATGTTTCCGTATATTGATGATTCTTTCATTGTAGCACAAACGCAATGGGAATGTCAGACAGCAGTAGATCAGCTATGTGATACATTTACAAGTTTAGGTTTCTACATACATCAAACTAAATCAGTATTGACACCTACAAAGAATTTAAAGTGTTTGGGTTTTTTCATTAACACCACAGACATGACCATTTCATTAACACAGCAAAAACTGGATAAGTTTACAACAACAGCTAACCAATTACTACAATTAAGTAGGCCAAAGATAGGATAGGTCGCAGTACTGATAGGAATTATGATAGTCTATGCCCCTGCTATTCTATATGGTAAAGCCTATATAAAGTCACTAGAAATAGATAAGAACTTAGCGTTGGCTCGCACTAAAGGAAATTTTGAACGCCCTATGACAATTTCGCCAGAAGGCTTACAAGACATTATGTGGTGGTTGTCACACATTGATAATTCACCTAATCCCACTAGAATGGGAGAACCCAATACTGTAGTGACGACTGATGCGTCATTAGAAGGATGGGGTGCTCATAGGGATCAACAGACAACTGGTGGACGGTGGCTGGAAAATGAAATCTCTGATCACATTAATGTACTAGAACTCAGAGCGATTTATTTGGGATTACGGAGCCTAGTCCGCATACCTAAAATCATATACGGGTATTAAAAGATAATACAACAGCCATGGCTTACATTCATAATATGAAAGGGACGCGTTCCAAACCATGTAACTGAGTAGCCAAACTAATTTGGGACTGGGCACAGGAACATGAAATATGGCTAACAGTAGCACATATCCCAGGCAGTCAGAATATGTTGGCCGACGGGAAAAGTCAACGTTTCCATGATCATCTAGAATGGTCGTGAAGTCCCAGTATTTTCAATTATATTTGCCACAAATGGGGAAAGCCAAAAATTGACTTGTTTGCATCACGAAGCAACAAAAAGTTACAAAAATATGTATCTTGGCATCCAGAGCCAGAGGCCTGGCACGGTTAAATTATATACAAGTTACTTAAATAAATGGGGACTTCATTGTTTAACTAAGGGGGTTAAGCCATTAAAGCCTCAGCTCAGATTGTGTGTTTTCTAAGAATGTTAGAAGACGAAGGATTGGTCGTAATGCGAAGCATTTCGTTTGATGCGAGGGAAGGGAGAGCGACTCCCCCCCACCCCCCCCCCCCCCTACCCGGGCTTCCACCCAGCACTCGCGCCTCGCGCGACGCCCGCTGCTCACCCTCGCCCTCCCCCGGCCCTGAGCGACTCACCCCCCCGCTGCTCACCCTCCCCCTCCCCCGGCCCTGAGCGACTCACGCCTCTCCTGCCACTGCTCACCTTCCCCCTTATAAGGCCGCCCGCCGGCCTTCCTCAGGCACTCAGCCTCCAGCCGCCTTCCACCTCTCTGCCCTTTCTTCTCCTTCCCAAGGGTGGAGGGCTCCTCGGCCCCCCCTCTACCAACTCTGACACTGCTCCTTCTGAGCCCCTCCTCTATTTATCCTCTGCTCCTCATGAGCCCCTTACTGTATTGCTCCTCACGAGCCTGTTGCTCCTCATGAGCCCCTCTTATTGCTCCCTGCCTCCTCAGCCTCTGTTACCTCCTCTGTCGCCCTGCTTGTACCGTTACCTTACATTGTCTCATATGTTTTGTTCCTTCACTGTTCTCTGTATATTGCCCGAGGCGTCACAATAAACGCCTCAGTTTTCCCACATCCGCCTCTGTTCTTCCTTCTCGCGCATCAGGATTTGGTGCAATTAATGCAGCAAGATGTGCACTTTCAATCATTCTACCGAGGATAGATGGACAAACAGTTGGAAAGCACCAGGTAGTGCATTGGTTTCTTAGGTCAGTCTATGAGAGAAACCCACCAAAACCCAAATATAATAGGTTTTGGGATATGTCTGTAGTTTTTAAGCTCTTCAACTCATGGCCTAGTAATAAGCATTTATCAATCAAAGAACTAGGATTTAAATTAGCAGTCCTATTACTGCTAGTTATGGGCCATAGAGGCCAAACAATTGTGGCTTTATCTCTAAATGGACTAGAGATAGACGCCAAGGAGGCAACGTTCGATTTGGACCAATTACTAAAGTCGAAGCGTATAGGGGACCCACTGTCCACAGTACATGTAAACAGTTTTCCTGATGATAGGAGGATTTGTGTAGTGTCAGCCATTAGGACGTATATATCCAAGACACGTGGAATAAGGAATTCCAGACAGCTTTTGATAAGCTTTATTAAGCCGCATAAGGCTATCTCGAGAGACACACTCGCAAGATGGACCATTAAGGTGCTTAAGGAGGCGGGCGTCAACACTGGATGCTATGCATCCCACTCAATGAGGGGGGCCATGGTCTCTAAAATAAGGCAGTTAGGAATCTCAGTGAAGGGAATCCTGGCGCATGCTGGCTGGAAGACAGCTGGATCGTTTGCAAAACATTACAACAAATTACTAGAAAAGTCAAGCGGCCTGGCGACTTGCTTACTCACCAACTAAAAAGATGGGTGAGAAACACAAAATTTTATTTTCCTTCTAAGACATTGTATGTTAAAAAATAGTAAAGGATAAAAAATGAGATTACGTAAAAGAGGTAAAATAGTATAGTTATACGAATCTTACCTGGGCAGATGATATATAGTTGTTATTTTCCCGAGGTACAAACCTCAGATAGTCGTGGGCTAGGGCCCACCCACCCAACCATGCACGACTATAACGTTCGCTTGTGCCGAAACGAAAACATTATAGTATCCATAGAAATTTGAGACTATTTTTTATCCTAAATAAGTATGTAAAGATTGCTGGACCTGGATGTGCTTCCTTCTCCCTAGCCCACAACTCTCCAAGGCTTGTACCTCGGGAAAACAACAGTTATCCATCATCTGTACCCAGGTAAGATTCGTATAACTATACTATATATATAGTTATATATATATTTATGTGTATATATTATATAGTTAATTGTGTGAATATGAATCACAAAGATAGACATACTCAAATATGTTATTACATAACTACTATTTTGCACACTATCAGTTCTGGTTATCCAGTGGCGCCGCCTTGAGTCGCTTACCTGTACAACTACCGGCTCACGAGCTGCTCAGTCCGGTTTGAAAACTAGGAAAGATGCAAAGAGCTGGTCCCTTGTTGATTGCAGGTGCTGACTCAGGTATGCGAGGTGTACTTTCAACCTATAGCCGTCATGTTCGGGGGCCACCTCGGGAAGTTGGAACTGGACGCGATAGCCCTCTCAAACACGGTCTGGATTTTTATTGATTTAACCCCATAGACTGCCTATATTGTATTTGTTCATTAAAACAACATGGTCCGATGAAAGCATTCTACTTTTCAAAATGAAAACACTTGCCTACATTTGAACCTAAATATATAGCACATATGCATTTATTAAACATTATCGTTGCAAAGAAGGATTATTAAGTAAATTTAATAGAACTTGTCACTGCTTCAAGTCATACGGTCCTATCATATTCATATCAACATTAATTTTGCTCTTTTTGTCACTTCAAATACTTTCAAAGTTAGCCCTTTTCAGTAAGATCTACCTCAAAATAAAGTTGATATAACCGATATAATATCTAAAGAATATGGCAGACACTCAAATTCATCGTATTATGAACCTTTTGTCGGATGATTTTTCAGTTGTAGAAGGTTTCCTCATTCCATTGCTCGCTTCCATTTTATTAGCAATGTGAAGCACCAGACAATTTGACGACAAGTATCAACTTTAGAAGTATCATGCAGGAATCGAAACCACGACCTCTTTCACGATGTTTGTTTAAATTGCTTTGTGCATGATCCATTTTCAGATTTATTTAATTAATTACCATTTCTACTTTTGGTTTCATTTATTAGATTGTGTTTTCTCCCTTTTCTTTGCAGCTCATCAACGTGCTGGGTTTCTCTATCATAATCGGGATGGCGACCTCCTGTGAAACTGTCTTCTCACAGGTATATTAAATAACACATTTGTTATTGGAAGCTTTTAAGGGATATATACATATTATACTATTTGCAATGTTCACAAATTGGGGCCTTCGGATGTTAGATTAGTCTTCCCGAGGGTGCTGACGAAGTCGTTATGAAAATAATATTTTGAAAACGTTTCTAAAATCACAATTGCGATAAAAATCAATAATTGTATTTTATTTTTAAACTACCTCTAATCTAATGCAGACACATCGAATCATTAATCCAGATTCAAAATATTTAGAAATATATCACACATTTTCCAATATCTTAGGACTTTAGCTTTAGTTTCAAACAAATGGTAGGCAGATTTATGGATATGGATATTGTTATTTACTTTTGAGTTTAAGATCAAACTCCAAAGGTAAAGAGCTTGCTATATAAATTAAATAAAACTTGTGAATGAGCGAGAGAAAAAAGCCGGAGGGAGAGATGAGAGGGAGACGGAGGGAGAGTAGAGGGGATGGGGGGAGAATGAGAGGGAGGGAGGAGAAGGAGAGGGATACATATACAAAAGGACAAAGTAAAACGAAGGAAAGAAACGAAAGACCAAAATAAATGCTGTAAATTTGGAGATTTCTGGATCGCAAGAACTCTTCATGAGTTGCAGCAATCTATGTGCACCTGCCTCATCACGTGACTAAAACAAAAAAATGGCTAATTACCACACTTGTGTTCCTACCTTGCAGTGCCATGGGTTCGGTGATCACAAAATGATCGGCATTTATCTCCAGAGAAGTGAGTCTTGAACTGCTTTGGACGGTTAAACAGTGTTATTGGTTTCATCTAACATAACTCCGCATGTAGTGAGAATGAAAGCAGTCACCACTCATGCCATATCGCCGATCTGTAAGAGACCGTGAATTAAACTTACATATCCCGATGCTTTCGACCTTCTACTATTTTGTTTAGATACATAAATTGTATCAATTGTTGTAATCTACCTTACTTTAGTCTGAAATAAGTTTTATCATAAATTGTTAACTTCAGAGATATTTGAAGTGAAGATATGGCATATTTATTTAGGCGTGCACATACAAATTCTGTCAGCGCAAGCTTCAGCAAGTCATGTTAAATTAAATTGGGTTAATATTCCCTTCTATATAGCAACACATGTTTAATACATGCACCAATATCTAAGTTTGAAATGAAGGATCAAATCTAGATATATGTTTTCATTTAGAAAATTGGATGCTTCCATTGAACTGTAACATCTTTCTTCAGCAACCATGGATGAAGATGAGGGTATATCTCTGTCATTCTGACGGCTATTATACCGGTGTAATATTTATTTCTTGGCGTTTTACATCCTAGCAACATTTACGGTTATATCAGGATGGGTCAGTGTAAAAGAACCATGATTGTCTACTGTAGCATCAATACATATCAATGTCCACCTACCGACCATCCGGCCATTAGAACGCCCCCTGGCGACTATTTGGGTCGGGCATGTATCTGGTGATGAAACCTGAAGCGGTGTAAAGGCCTTGTCACACTACGACGCACGGCATCAGCACGTGCTCAACGTTAGAAAATTTGCCAGTACATCGACATTCATCAAACTTTTCAGCGGCGTGGGATAAAAATGGGCGTATACACAATGTACACACAACGTAACGTATGCAGAACGTATCTCTGACATATTGCTAGCATATGAGAGCATTCATCTGCCTCGCAAAACATTTGCAAAATGTTTGCAAAATACTCACATACGCTTACGGAAGGCTGGCCAACGTTACATATGTTACTCCATTGCTAGAAGTATGGCATATATGTTAAATATGCTGGAGATACGGCAGGCATTCGAAGTATGTTAGGAGTACGTAATGCATCCGTTGGCAGTACACGGACTGTATGCGGGCTGCACATTCCCACTGGCTGAACGTATGGCTAACATGCAGCAACATATACCAACGTATCCCTAAACGTACTCCCAATGTACGCTGACGTATCTTGAATGTACACGCAGGGTATGTTCAACGTACGAGCCACACGTCGACACACGTTGACAATTTTGAGCATGCACAACATTTTTTCGGAGCCTCGACACGCGTCGACGTATGCTGACATATCCAGAACGTATACGCCGTATGCCCATCGTACACATAACGTACACTGACGTGTTGGTCGAAAATCACATATGGTGTCACACGTTGAGGCGATACATCGTAGAGTGACAGGCCCTTAAGACTGAGACTGTCATATGCAAATTATATATATGTATGCGTACACAAACACACACATATATGGGTCACTCTCCTGAAAACTTGCCAGAGGTGTCACATGGAGCGTTAAAATCTAATATTTGAATTTTTAACATTTTTTGGTTGCAAATGAAAGCTGGAAAGCTCCCCTTTACATCTATGTAAAGTATAAATTGATGAGATGAAAAAATAAAGGTGTAGTTCATGATTAAGCTATGTCATATGGCAGTATAACATGTGTTGCTCAGACATAACTCATGTTTAGGACACCACACAGTCTGCTTAATAACAATCTAAGCAGAATTAAATAAGTTCATACTGAGAAGCATATTAATCATGGCATAATATACAGAAATATGTAGTGCTTACATTGATAAAAAAAAAGAAGTTATTCCCGGCCATGGTTTATTCACTGAATAATTAGTGTACAATATTTGTGTGGCATCCAGACCCACTTGTTACATCTGTGATGGAAATTTGTAATGTTATTTTTGAAGACATCAAATCATTAACAAAAGATTTAGGCATGCATACATGTTAATAAATACCTCCTTTTGATTTGGGAACTGTTTTGTTTAATATACCAAGATGGTAGTAAGGATCCAACCAGGTCCCATAGTGTCATGTTACAAATGGCTGACTGTAAAATGTATTTTTGGTACAAAAACAGTTCATAGCTAAAAAGACCAAAGTTGCATGCAGTTTATTTTATTTCCCTTATTTCTTACATCAAATCTGAACATGAATATGAAATGTATATGGATAAAAATAAGTAGGACGTTTTTTTATTGATGTTTTAAAACCCATCCCATGCTGACCAGTTTTCAGGAGAGTGACCCATATATTTATATACATATACATAAATATGTCACCTCGTTCTCGTATCCGGTCCTGATATGGATGTAAAACAACAAACAAAAAATCGTTCTCGTACTCCTGGCTAATTATAGCACAGTGAGAGGTATGCGTACCCCGAATCCACACAAGGAGTTAACCGGCTTCCCGAGACAGACGTCTTAAGGGGCTATCACATTAGGGCTTTTAGCGGGAGTGTATGGCGGCGTATGCCCGTTACGTCATATACGTCGGCTTACGTCGCCATACGCTACGAATATGCTACGCATACGCCGTATAGGCTCGTCATACGCCGTCATACGCCGATCCTCCAACAAGCCTGTTTCCTTGCTCAAAATTTTCAGCGTATGGCAGCGTATGGATCATACGCTGCTCATAGGCTAGGGGTATGCTATGCGTACGTCGACATAGGTTACCCATAGGTTAGGGTTCATCGGCATAGGTTGGGGGTACGCTGGACTGACACCCGCCGGGTGTCTCTGGCGTACCCCCAATGTTGTGTAAAAGTGGTGTCACACTGCGGCGTATGGCATTAGCGTATGGATTTGCGACCCATACGCTGTCATACGCCGTCATATGCTATGCATATGCTACGCATACGCTGTCATACGCCGGCATATGCCCTCATACGCCCTCATACGCCCGTCCGTCCAACAATTTGCTAAACAATTGTTGGCGTATGGCAGCATATGGCTCATACGCTGCTCATATGCTCGACGTACGCTATGCGTACGCCGGCATAAGTTACGCATAGCTTGGGCGTATGCTGAACTTGTCAATCACAACCGTCAACCTCATCACAGTACGCCATGCATAGGTTGGGATACGCTTTGAATACGCCACCATAGGCTAGGGGTAGGTTAGGCATAGGTTAGGCATAGGTTAGGCATAGGCTGGGTATACGCTTCAGATGCCACTGGGACCTCGTGCGTAGCGTATGACGGCGTATGACGGTGTATGGGTCAAAAACCACATACGCCGGCATACGCTAACGCCATACGCCGTAATGTGACAAGGCCTTAACGAAGCCCTCAGGGAGTTTATGGTGCCCGGTGTAGGACGTTCAGAACACTACTGTTAAGTTCAAAACACTACCCCTACATACATTCAGAACACTACCCCGTTCAAAACACTACCGTAGTCTTTTGAACTTATAAGTTCTAACACTACTGTTAAGTTCAAAACACTACCCCTACGTACACTACCCCTATGGGCCGACCAGCTGTCACGGTAAAGCAAGTGCTCCCGGCTTAACACGAGAAATCAATCTCCTAAACAGTGCACAACATCCAAAACCACACGGATATCCATGCATAATGGAGCAGTCACACTACGACGTGTATTCCGGCGTGCCGCCAACGCGCTTAAATATATTCAACGCGTCGAGAAACGTCAAACTTGACCCAATTTCACCAGGTTCCCACGCTACGCAACACGTCGGCGCGCGTCGCCCAGCGCCAAAAGTTTTGTGCTTGCACAAAACTTTCGGCGCTGGGCGACGCATGCCGACGTGTTGGTTCAGATGTGCCTGTCACTCAAAGTGTACCGACGTGTACCGACGCACCGGTAGCGTGTCTGTAACGCGTTTGTAACGCGTCCCGACGCTTCCCGATGTTTCGCCCAAAAACCCAACATTGCCACGCGTTGTCCAACGCCGGGCCAAAACGTTGTAGTGTGACTGCTCCATAAGCACCAAGGGATACAGTAGGATACATATCAAGGGATGTAAACGCACCGCATAGGAGGAAATCTACACAAAAAGGAGGACAAATCAAAGCAGGCGGAAACAGCCTTTAAAAAATGGCGGGAAGCGACCAAAACCACGAATACGTCGCAAAAGCAGCTGTAAGCATAAGTCAGCAGCTAAGCAAGGAGGATATAGTGAAACTGGTAATCCAGACAGTAAAAGAGGAACTCACACGAGAAAGCAAAAAGAACAAAACGAAAACAAACGGCAACGATGATTACAATAAATATGAGAGCAAGTTACAGGCACTTCAAATGGCATATAACACTCTACAAATAGAGTGCTCATGGTACAAAGCAGAGTGTGAAAAACTCAAAACTAAACAAAACAACACCAATGCAAACAAAACCATCAATAATGCAACGAAAACACCCACTGAAATAAATAAAATGCCCACTGACCCGGCCCCAAAACAAAAACAAACACCAAAACACGAAAGCAAAAAGCTCAGCGTTATCATGCACGGCATCCCTGAAAAAGAGGATGAAAACATGGAGAAAACAGTCATGGAAGCGGACTGCGACTTTGGATGGACGGTAATGACTAAAGCCTAGGGAAAAAACAAAAATACAAAACACCGAAAAAAAGTGAGGCAGACAAGGAGCAGACCGAAGGCAAAAGCCCCAACGAGAAGCCTGAAGAGGCACCCACACAAACAACGAAAACACACTAGATAGACCAAAGACATCAGACTCCAACTAGAAAAAGAATCGCAGAGAAAAGAACTTTTCCAAAAAAATAAAACTCTACAAACCAAAAAATACTATAACAAAGTGTCAATCAGGCCAGTCAGGACAGAAGCAGAAATGCTGATTGAAAAGACAGTGCAGCAAATGTACACACTGGTCATTGAAAACAAAAGCGAAAATTAAAAAATAGAAACGATCAAAATGAGAGGGTGCAATATCGAGATAAATGGGAAGGTGTACACACCCAACGAGTTAAAAATATTGAAATAAAAGAAATCACCCCGGAAAAAGCAGCAACCAGGGAGCATGGCTGGGAGTATCCTTCCAAGGGCATAACTCCCCCTTTAGCAACCTATATGCTAGATAAAAGATTCACCCGGTACTTGTAGTACACGGGTGAATACCAACCCTATATAAATACGGTCGAAAATAGCATTAGTATGGAACAACAAGTAGAATGCCTGGAACCAGTGTCAATTGGTTACTTATATCAACACAGAGTTGGTGAATGAGAGAGAATGCAAAAAGACAAGATGGCGGCCGCAGAACGCCGTCGATTTCACTTTTAAATCTGATTAAACTAGATATTATATTATATTTTTCAACTCAAAGGTAGCGGGCTAATAATAAGACAGATGTAAAGAATAAATGTTGCTTCTTAGATTGTGAAATTAGGCTCTCAATTCTTTGACCCGCATTTTCGACAGCTTTTACATAGGGTTGGTTTGCACCCCTACTGCAGCAGTACGGGGTGAATCTTGTATCTACCTATACGCATGCAAAATCACAGGCAAAATGGAAAGAAATACACATCGCCTGAACAATACTACTGCTCTATCATGGTCAAATTTCATGAAAAACATGACCAAATGAGGCTGATAGACAACGCAGAGAATCCATAGACGATAAAGGCAATGGCCAAGAAAATATGGAGATCACCAGAATGGTGCAAAACCAATGAAATAGTCCTGGAAGACATCATCTTTGTGAAATTCACTCAAAATTAGAAATTATAGAAACAAATTAATCGATGCTCCAGGCAATGCATTCAGGGAGTGCACAAAGTGCACATACTGGGGCTCAGGCAGATTCCTGGACAGTGCCAGTGAATGGGAAACAGTCAAACAGTGATACAAGAATAGAATGGGAGAAATCCTACAAAAAGTCAAGGTAAGCCTCACAAGCGCCAATGAATAGAAACCCAAACTAATATGCAAAATAAAATAAATAGAAAATAGACATAGTAAACCCAAGCAAGCAAAACAGCAAAATAACATAATAATTAATAATGCACTAGTGAGATATGCAAATATGCGGACATGCACGGAAAGCATAGACCTCTTCAGGCAAGATAGAAGGAGGAGTGAAGAGCAAATCTGCACTTCCAACCACGCCTAATTTAAAACACAACCGACAGCTGCGAATTAGGATGATCACACAGAATTAGCAGCGGGTCACTAAAGCAAATGGACACCACCATGGATAAAATAATTGTGATCAGTGGAGACTCAAGAGCAAGGGCATTAACCCAGCACCTGGAGTACAAACACAACAACACACTGAATTACAAAGTCTTAGTGCAGTCAGTGCCAGGGGCGACCATCGCCAGGATAGCGAGCACTGTGCACAGGAAATATATCAAATCCACTCCACCGGCACAAATATACCTGATGGCAGGGATTTGTGACCTAACAACGAAAATAGGCTGCAGGGACCTGAAACCAGTGTTCAAAGATAAAACAACACTCATGGAGTACATGAAAAATGAGTACAGACAAGCGCACAAAACACTCAGCCAAGTAACAAAACTACCAGTAATATGTGAGCTTGTGGGCATGGACATGGGAGACATACTGTGGCCGCAGCAGAAATCAAAACCACCAAAACTACCAAAAGCTGGTAGACAAATGCATACCGGAGCTGAATGCCTTCATACACCACCTAAATAACAGCCGGAACAGAGGCATAGCCATATGCTAACTACATACACAGGACAAGACATGGGATGTGTTCGGCACTGTACGGCATTGGCATGATGGATGGCATTCACTACAATGACAAATATGCCCAATACGTCACGGCCAGGATAGAAAAAAGCATCACTGAAAACTAGGAATAAGACCACCAGGGCTGCAAAACCATCAGTATCACAAACTTAACATAAAATCCACTAACAAATTTCGATGGCATACATAAAATCATAGATGAGCTAACACACATCGTAATACATGCACCATCCTCCGCATATATGGTGATAAGTAATAATAATAAATAAGAAGTAAAAATAACCTATAAACATGATTACATACTAACAAAGAGGCTATGTGTGCTGCATGCACCAACACAAATGCCTCGAACCATAAATAAATAAATAAATAAATAAATAAATAGCAAATCAAATTTAAAATTAAAACTGGAACAATCCAACACCCTCTAACACTTAAATGGTAGAAGAAATTGAATGCAAGCTGGGGAGGGGCACACCTAAACTGCCAGAATGCATCAAATAAAATAGACCTTATAAAAATACATCTTAAAAATGAAGATCTTGATGCACTAAGACTGTTAGAAACATGGTTTACTGACAAACACCAAAACAAGATCCTCAACATAGATGGATATAATATAGGCTTGTACGTAATGATAAACAACAAAATAATATAAGAAATCAAACAAAAAATGGAGGAGGTGTTGCCATATATTGCAAAACCACCAAAAACCTTGATTCTGAGGCTCTAAAAGCAGCAAACCTCTCAAATGAATGCACAAAACTACTATGGCGCCTAATAAAAAACGAGAAGCAGGTGAACATAGCCATAGCGAGCCTCTATAGACCACCATCAGGAGACATAGATGTGTTCCTCGAAGCTCTAGACAAAAGCATAGATACAGTACGAAAAATAACAAATGCTGAAATCTTTGTACATGGGATTTCAATATAAACTATAACAGCAACGACAAAAACAAACTAATGTTACAAACCACCATAAAAATCCTAGGCCTACAGCAACTAATAACTGAAAGTAGCAGGATAAGCAACAACAACACAGCAATCGACCTAATACTAACCAACACCAACCATGCCTCAAAATGGGGCACTACGAGCTGGGCATAAGTGATGACAAGCTAGTATATGTTACCAGGAAAAAGCTCAAAAACGTAAACCACTACAGATACAACATAGGCAGACCCCTAAACGCACTATAAAGTCGCCATGAGTGCACACTGTCACAAGTCGGTACCCGTCCTGATATGACCTTAGATGTTGCTAGGACATAAAACAACAACAAACAAACACCAACCCTGACGGACGCAAGAAGAAAAGAGGTAGGAAGCCCTTGATCCCCCACACCTATGTCATCCGTGACAAGCGCAAAGGACGGGTGGGTCTCGGCGATAGCACATGGCACCAGTATTTTGCAGCACTATCTCGCATCAGGAAGGACCCAGCAGTCCCCCATGCCTGGATCAAACCCATGCTGGACCACCAAGACCAGATCTTCACCATGGCCACGGAGTGGCAGTGGACCACCTGTCTGTTGTGGTCTGAACAGGTCTTTGCCTTGATTGATGATGGCCGCCTTCCCCGGGGCTGGAGAGATGGACAGACGATCAAAGATCTGCAACGGGATGCCTGTCTGTCAGGAATTAGGAAAGAAGAGAAGAGAAGAGAAGAGGAGTGCAAAGCATGACTACAACCACAGGAGAAGCACATACAGGAACAACGATCAGGCAACCCCATCCGGCAGCCAATACAAGCGCCCCGAACACAATAACGAAACGGACGGGCGTCCGTGCCACAGATGGAACTGGGGCACAGACTGTGGTTTCACCAGCTCCCACGGGCAAGGAAGCGACCATTTTGCCCACTTATGCGCTTGGCGTGCGAATAAGTATAGGAAATCTAACCCACACAAAGAGCAAGACTGCAATAACAAAAAGAGGCAACTCGAGAAGAAAGCAGTGGCACCCGAAACAGAGGACACAAACAAGCCGGATTTTCAATAAATGGCCCTGGTCATGCCAGCGATAATGCAGTACAAGACCGCATGCAACGGACACTATCAGCGTCACTTCAATTACTATCAGGCACCAAACACGTGGCGAGCCAACGGACCCTGTCACCAGCCTTCACCAGACACATGTCATCAGTTCCCCCACACCCCACCCAGACGGCAACCGAAACTCCTGCCAAAACAAGACGCATGGGAGCAGCCACCCAACACATGTGAACCCCCCCCCCTCCCCCCCCGAGGAGGCACTCCCGCGAGCAGCTCTCATCACCAACAGACCCTGACCCTTAACGACCAACCCCAACCGGGGGTCCCCAGGACACAGCACAGATGACAGTGAATGTGCACAACAGGAGAGCCGCCAACAGACAGATGGAAACACTCTCGGCACCCCATCAGACACTAATGGGTAGTTAACCACGGCCACCGATGACGCGCCTCGACGCCTTAACGACCCAATCGTCTGCCGCTGCCGCCAGACATCACACACGACGGCGGCACCCTAGTGCGCTAATGCCCTCAGGGCACCCCCCCCCTCTGGCGGGCCCCCCTGCAGCCCCCCCTACAAACACCCTCCACCCCCACCAGCCCCCTCCCCCCGCATCCCACACCCACTGCCGACCACTGACCAGAAACCACCTGCCTGCCAGGCCCCACCGGAAACCCAGACCCAGGCACACCCACCCCTCACCCGGCCTCCCTGTGCTACCCACCACCCCTACTGCCAGCCTCTGCACCCCCTCCCCCACCCCCCTCCCCCGACCATCACCTCCTCCCAGTGCGCCCCACAACTATAACATACAGACACTCACTCCCAACACCCCTCACCCTCCGCCCGCAGCCGTGATCCCCACAATGAGCACGGCAACAGATAAAGCTGCTGTCGTAGTTCACCATCACCTTACCGACACCACCATGGCCTGCATCCAGCCGACTAACCATGCTGCATGAGCCGACCAGGAAATGCAAGGAGACAACAACACCGACCCACCCCCGGATGCACTCCTCCCATATGATGAGAGGGCCCACGCTACCAAAGACATCGATGACATAACACACCAGGCCAAGCTCGATGTGGTGCTCCCATACCATCCGGCCCACACCCCGATATCCTACAGGCCCACCCTCCTCAGGATATGCCTGACATCCATACCCGCTATCTGGTGCAACGACACCTACAGATAGGTACATCTACGATGTTGTGCGGATAACCGGCCTCCCGAACCACGTGGTTGCAAGGATACCAGTCCCCTCTGACCTCAACATCGATCACTGGAGGGAGATGTGCGGATACCGTTGTGCGGATACCACCACGGCCAGCTCCTGGACTTTCTGGAATACGGCTGGCCGGCCGACTACTCAGCCGACGCACCGCCAGTACCATCAGTGACAAATCATCGCGAAGACCCATCAAACACCGAATGGATACAGAGGTACATACTCAAGGAGGTCAAGCGCAGAGCCCTCCTTGGACCCTTCAAGGACTCACCATTCACCCCCTGGGCCCAGACGAGCCCAATGATGATCCGCGCAAAGAAGAACACTGACAAACGGCGGGTCATCATCGACCGCAGCTACCCACAGGGCGCGAGTGTAAACTCCGCAATACAGAAAGGTCACTATAAAGGACGACCGGTCATATACACCCTCCAAGCATCGTCGACCTCGCAGACGAAACCACCCGACTGGGGCAGGGCGCCTACCTCTGGTCCATCGACCTTGCCAGGGTCTACAGGCAGCTGAGGACCTGGCCCCTCTCAGTCCCACTGCTGGGCATAACACTCAATGGTAACACTTACTTCACACCACCAATTGGATACCGCACCTCCTCCATGGCCTGTGCCGGAACCACAAATTCGGTCGTCTACCTCCTCCGCCAAAAAGGGCACTTTGTACTTTGGTATCTGGAAGTCTTTGTTGGCATCGCGGCCACGGAGGAGGCAGCCGTGAAGGCATACCTCGACGCACTCAAACTCGCAGTCGACCTTGGCCTGGCCCTGTCCCCGGCGAAGTGTGTTCCCCGAACACAGAGCCTCGAATGGCTCAGATTCAGTATGGGGACCCACAACATGACCATAAGCATTCCACCCTACAAGCTGTCCGAAGTGGTCCACGAGTGCGCCAAATGGATCCCCGTGTCAAGAGCATCCAAAAAAGAGGCTGGTGGATCATCTCCAATACATCGCCAAGTGTGTGAGGCCAGCCAGATGATTCATGAGCAGGATACTCGATCTCCTCAGGAAGGCTCCACACACGGGCAAGCACCCAGTCACGGACGACATGCTCCAGGATATAGGTTGGTTCCTTGCCTATGCCGAAGCTTCCAACGGCATAGTCCTCCTCAGGCCACCACCCAAGCACGAATGGGTGATAGAGTGTGACTCCTCCCTATTCACTCGAGGAGCCTACTCCCCCACCGGCTACATCACGGAGCCCTACCACCAATACTTCATCGCTTTAGGCCACCACATCAACCAGCTTGAGGCAATAAACCTGGTAGTCACACTCTATGCCCTCACACCACCTAACCCTCAGGTCTACGCCATTATCATCAATACGGACAATCTGGCATCTGTAGCCATGCTTGAGTCCAGGGCCGACAGGGACAACACCCTCTGCGCATGCGCGAGGCAATATGGAGGACCATTGCCCTCAACTCTTGTGAGGTACAAGTCCGTCACAAGCTCGGAGCAGATATAATATTTCCAGACGCCCTCAGCAGGGCCTCATTCGACAATGCAGCTCGCCAGAGGGCAGTCACCTTCGTCGACGTCCTAGAGCTGGACCGTATCCGGGTCCAGCACAACATGTCCCTCATCAATGACAGTATGTAGCCTGGGGAGATCGTAACTTTGCCCCTCTCTCCCCAGGACTACTGGCTTGCGACCAGGACGTTTGGGACCGCTTCGACGCCGGTGTGGCGTTTTCAGCCGTGTACCATGTTCAGCCGTGTGCATAGACTCAAACTCAAGGCATTGTCAATGGTCGTGAGTCACTAACCTTATAAATTTAATATAATGTTTTTGGTAAAGATGTTTTCTATATGTGTACCAAGCGATTTGTTTCTAGGTGGTGTGGTTTTAGAGATATTTCAATTTTCCTGGATTTTCTTATTAGATTGCTCACCACCATTGACAATTCCTGAGTTTGACGGTACGTGCAGTGCAAAACATTAGTTTTAATCAAAATTAATAGAAATCAAGAACCCTAACCTTATAAATTTAATATAATCTTTTTGGTGAAGATGTTTTCTATATGTGTACCAAGCGATTTGTTAATAGGTGGTGTGGTTTTTGAGATATTTCACTTATTCTGTATTTTCTCTATGAAGATTGCTCATGACCATTGACAATGCCTTGAGTTTGAGTCTAATCACACGGCTGAACACGGTACACGGCTGAAAACGCCACACCGGACTGGCCAAAGGGACTTGGCGGAACAAACAAACCAGACAAAACGTTACCTTTGTCACGCCGCCAGCACGGGGTACGCCCCTAAGACACCCTCCCAGCTCGACATCGCCTCATACCTAGCACACCTCTCCAACACATTGAGATCTCCGGTGTGGCGTGCTCAGCCGTGTACCGTGCTCAGTCGTGTCCATCGCTTCTGCGCATGCGTCAGAATCTAACAGCATCGTCTGCGCATGCGTCAAAATCCATCCAGATTCAAGCTGTCAGCTAAGACACTTCACTAAGACTTATTTGGATATTCACTACAACCATGGCCTAAGTAGGCTAATTCTAGACCCATCCCCCCAGCCAAGAAAAGATAAATAAAAGTGTGGTGCCCTTGCTCGGCAAGGGCACCCTGCTGGGCCCCTTGTATCTCTATTTCCTGCAGTAGGAAATAGAGATACAAAAAGAATAATAAATCCGCGCATGCGCAGAAGCGATGGACACGGCTGAGCACGGGACACGGCTGAGCACGCCACACCGGGCATGGTCATGAATTACCTCAGTGCGGCCCGAACCTGGATCAGATTCCATGATGGAAATATCCCTGGTCTCCATAATCAAAAGGGTATATTATTATACCAGACACAATGAGTATTTCAAAACTGACTGTTTAATCGCTTTTCCTCTGTCACACACTTAACTGTTTTAGATTGTTGATATTGGAATGCTGTGCTGTCAGTCTCCTGCCGTGTCTTCTAGGTTTGTACATCCACATCCTGGCCCTGTTGCCGTGCTACGCCCTACACTTGAACATCGAGACAATCCTAGTCGCCACAGGACAGGACCCAGCTGTTGCTGAGTAACTAGATTAATTTACCCTTTTATCTAACGAATGCAATTGACCCTACACTCAGAAATGAATAAACGTACAGCTACAGTGGCTATATACTTGAACATTACCATAACATAGATCACAATGATGATAGATTCAGAATTTGTCTCAAGCAATGGATATTAGGAATGGTCCATAAATATAGATTTTCTATGCTAATCCTAACATTGTTTGAAATGTTCCTTAAAAATTAGGCCCATTAGAGGTCACCTGCTTTGAATATGTATTCCTTATCTCAATATTCTCTATATTGTAGCCCAATATTTAAATTCTATGAATATTCACTGCATTAATTTTAAAACTATTAAGAATAGCAATTAGTTACTCGGTCTAATGCTCTTGAACAGATGTATCTCCACATAAATGGTTGTTGTTCAAATATTCCATTCTGTGACATCATGTAGGGAAAGCAGAGCTGGGATTACATATAATATAAGGTATAGTCAAAGGGCTTCAAATTCACTAATTAGTCAACATCGGTTGTGTAATACTTTCCTCGTGGAACTCTATTGCAGTGAACTGTGTCTTTATATTATAATAGCTCTTTCGTAGAATGGGCTCATAATTTCGAATTGTGGGTGATCCGGCAGAGGAAGCCCGAGACGCTCACACCACTAAGCACCCCCCTCCCCCCATCTTCCCACGCAAACCGCTTGACCTGCATTTGGGCTACAACCTCCAACGCGGATTTTTTCTTCTTTGCCCACTTCCACCCAAGCAACATACCCACGTCACAAAGCCGCAAATACAGTGGAAAAAATACACCCACATCAAAAAGCAAGATGCAGCGAACCCGCCGCGCCAAAATCCGAGAGGCCGACTGGCAAAATGCGCCACCAAGAAGGTGGCAGCATCGCCGCAGCCCGACCCGAGTGAGTCGTTCAGTTCTCAAGATGGCGGCCCCTCACCCGGCCCGCAGTCTCTGCTGCCCAGGCACTCGGCCCGACCGAAGAAACCGTCGGCCAGGGCAAAGCAAGCCGACGGCATGGTGAAGATGCAAGCATCAATCGACGCCATCGAGAGGTGGTGGTGCGCCCTGGAGGCGCATGCCGCTCGACAGAGGGAAGAAATGGCGGCCCATAGCAAAGTGCTCGCGGAAGCCACCGCCGCGTTAATGGCCGCCACAGCGAACGTGCGCTGCCCAGAAACCATCCGATTGCCAACCGCGCCGCGCAGCCCCCCGCCCCCCACCCCGGCCACGCCATGGATCATCGGACCGATGCATCCGCAGCCTCGCCAGGACACTGTTGCCGGCAGATACGTGGACCGCGACGGCCGACACGGCTCCCCGATAAGCATATGGTCGAGGAGGGAGCGACGGCGAGGCGCATCAGGCCCTGCGCCGGGCTGGCCCCCAAGCGACCGACAGCCGACAACAAGATGATGACGCGTACGGCAGGGGCGCTCACTCTATAGCCGAGGAGGCGGTTCGCCTCATAGTCGCGGCGGCGGACGGAAAATCCCACAGCCGTAAAAAAGGTATACCATCCAAGTATCTGTTCCCTTACGATCTGGTAGAGCGGGGGGATGAGGGAAAGGCTATAAAAAAGGGGGAGGCGACTCGGGAGGAGTACACTTTAGGCCTGAAACGTCTTGAATACCAGCGCGCATTCCCCGCAAGTGCTCTGGAGGCCCTGTCGCGACACCAGGAGATGGTGGCTCAGGATAATTGTTCCCTCACCTGGCACATGGTGAGGCGATATTCTGAGGAGATATTTACCAGGATAGCAGACGGCAGGCTCCCCCATGGACGGAAGGATATGGCAGCCGTGAACGCCGTCCCCATAGAGGTTATTGCGATGGCGGGACACGCCCCCACTGCTACGGCACCTACGGCCGAGCTCCACCAAACCGAGAAGCAGCAGCAGCAGCAGAAAGGGGGGTGGTGATCCGCGCAGCCAGTACGACAAGGCGGCGATAGGAGCCCCCTGCCCGACCTGGAACAAAGACCCTGCGTTATGCGACAAGGTGCAAAAGGGCGAATCACATGGCACTGGCGCCCAAAAACTCGCCCACATCTGTGGCTATTGCGCCAACATCCATAGGATCGTGACAAACCACACGGAGATGAGCTGCTATTCAAAGAAATCACGGGACAGACTGGGTAAGAAATCTCATGTGGAATTTTAGATCAGCGGTGGGCACATACATCCTCCCAACCCCGCCGTACGATTGACATTGACCCCCGATACCCTGTACGGCTGAACCAGACCCCCGTCACCATCCCCCGATGCCCGGTACTGCAGCAGCCAGGCCCGCTGTCGCTCCATCTGTTGTTGACATTCTCCCAAAGCCCTGTGGCTTCCCCCCCCTGGGCATTCCCGCATGGGATTCCCTGGGAAACCCCCCGAATGATGTCACGCACGCAGCCGGTTCCCAGCAACACAGCCCGCCCCATAGGCACACAACCGGACCGCCGGTACAAGCGAAGGCGCCCGGGCCGCGAGCCGCACAGGATTCCCCGGGAAACCCCCCGAATGACATCACGGCCGCAGCCGGTATGCGGCGGCTCAGCCCTCCGAATAGGCATGCGGCCGGGCAGCCCGGACAAGCGAACACCTCCCAGCCCCATGACATCACGCCTGCTGGTAACCGCCCCACCCGGATTGTAAACAACAACCGTGGTGGCGGGGGCCCCGGCCTCGTGCCACACTCACCATCTTACTACAGCTTCACGGAGCATGCCCACCCCAGCACCAATACTTCCACGCCGGTGCCCCTTGCTGGCCCGGGCACCTGTGTGCTGTGTGACGTGACCGCGGCGGCCCCGCAACACGGCTCCAATGACTGCGAGCCGGTCGAGCAGGTGGTTGATATTACCATGCAGCTCGAATACAGATCTTACCTCCCCTCTCGAATACAGAGCCACCCTCAACGATTTCTGGCTGGTCTTGTCGGGGGAGGGCTGGGCGGACTACCCCAACTACACGGCGGCCTATACGGCAGCCTGGAACTCGGCTCTCCCAAACATTTTGGCTGCCCGAGTCCCGGTCGCATCCGAACTCATCATCCCCGCATGGCGCGAAATGCTTCGCGGCCACCACGATGACCTGCTGGCGGCCCACCTGGAGTTCGTGGCAAATTACACTGGCAAATTACACTGCAAATTACACTGCGCCGGGCCCCCCCACTCCGATGTTCTGCAACCATCGAGAAGATCCGCAATTCGCCCACCACATAACGGCTTACACGAAGGAGGAGCTCGGCAAGGGCACCCTGCTGGGCCCCTTCGAGGTCCCATCATTCACCCCTTGGGCACAGTGCAGCCCCATTATGATGCGCCCCAAGTCCACCCCGGGGAAGCGCCGGATCATAGTGGACCTGTCCTTCCCCCCGGGCTGCAGTATGAACTCGGGCATCCGCCGGCGGGAGTACCTGGCTCGTCGCATCGCTTTGATCAAGGTCCGCCACAAGCCTGGGTCGAGCTGGTCCTGGCGGACGCCCTCAGCCCGGCGCACTCCTCCCGAGTCGCCCTGGACATAGTCCGAGAGCAATGTTGCTTAAGGGGGTTGGGGTGCATAAGGGCTACGCACTCCCTGAATATGTTCACTCATGACCTATGATCTCTTCCGCAGACTATGACAGGCGAGCCAACGAGTACCTGATGACCCTCCACCGTGCCTCCCTCGCGCCAGGCACCTGGCGCAACTGCGATTGCCACACTAGGAGGTACCTTGAATTTATGTTCGACCGGGGCATAGACCACCTCACCCCGGCCGCCTACGACATCGGGCACTTCATCGCCGACCTGCACCACAAGCTGCCCTTCCCCGCCTTGGTCGCAAACGCCCTCCCGGAGCACGCTCCTGGGTCTGGGAGGTGGGGGGGACGTCGCCCCCTTCGATGCCCCCTTTGCAGAGCGAGTCAAGCATGGCGGCAAGAGGCTCTTCGCCACCCCGGTCAGGAGGGCCCCCACCATGACACCCCAGATGATTCCATCAATCCACACACACATGTGCACTCTTGGGTACCTCGGGTCGCCCCGTGGGCCGCAGTCGTCATCTGCTTCTTCAGGTTCATCCGGCAATCCAACCTGCTCTCGCAGCCCCATGCCCCTTGGGGTGGCACGCACACGATCCGCTGCGATGATGTCCAGCATGCCCCGGGCAGCCTCCGCCTGTGCATCTCATCATCCAAGACAATCCGCTCCCCGGCACAGGCGGTCTCCCTCTTCGTGCCAGTTCTTCCCGGGTCACCCTTGTGTCCCGTCCGAGCGTGGGACAGGGCGATCACCCTCGTGCCAGCACCGGGTGATGCCCCGGCTTTCCTCGCGCATGCGGGCACGCCTCTCACCCCACGCAACGTCACATCTCTCCTCCAGGTGGCCTTTGAGGCCGCAGGGGTGCCCGAGGCCACCAGGTACACCCTCCAGAGGAGCAGCCCAGGCGTGCTCTTACCGGGGATCGACCTCTCAGCCATCATGGCCCAGGGAACCTGGGAGTCAGAGGTACTGCACGCCTATGTTCCAAAGATCGTCCCCGCAGATGCCCCGAGAGCCTTGGCATTGTGCTTTGTGTCGCCTCCTGGGCCTACCTCCGCGGGCTCCCAGGTCCTGCAACTACCCTCTGCTAATATTGTCCAGGTGGACTGACCATTGATATTACGTAGCATGGAATAAACCCTATTTTCTCCCACACATGTCTCGAGCTTCCTCTGTCCGAATCGGCTCATAATTTCGAATTGTGGGTGATCCGGAAGAGGAAGCCCGAGATGCTCACATCACTAAGCACCCCCCCACCACCCCCTCATCTTCCCACGCAAACCGCTTGACCTGCATTCGGGCTACAACCTCCAACGTGGATTGTTTTCCCACACCCATCCATCCTCTATGTCAGTACCAAGGGGGTCGGCTCCCGGGCCTACCTCCGCGGGCTCCCAAGTCCTCCCAACTACCCTCCGCTAATATCGACCAGGTGGACTGACCATTGACATTGATACCATCAAAACACATGTACCTTGATATTACGTAGCATGGAATAAACCCTATTTTCTCCCACACATATCTCGAGCTTCCTCTGTCCGAATCAGTGATCTATGGATCTAAATAGGTTTCAGTTCGATTTCATAGAGAAATCCTAACCAACTTTGTCAGTGTTCCCTGCCCTAGGTCACTCGCTCGCAGCTGAGAAGGGTTACTGGGGTTGATTCACTCTTGATGACAGATTTACCACACAGACTCTCAGTGTTGATTCAACCCTAAAGGCCCAGTCACACCTCACCGGATTTAGGAACTGGACAGAAACCTGACATTGTCCGGTGAAATACACCAATGTATGGTTTATATACGGTAGGCATCCGACATGTCCATTCTCTGTCCGGTGGTGTACGGTGTCAAGTTTTGAACATGCACAAAACTTGTACCAGACACGTGTACAGTTGGTGTCTGGTTTAAGTCCATTTAGTCCATTTTGTCCGTTTTGTCCGTTTCATGTCCGGTACCCATCCGTTACATCTCTGGTTTGCTTCCTGCAGAGTCCGTTGATGGTGGTGCGGGAATTCGGACAGTATATGTTTTTGGCGCGTCCGTGATCAGTCCGTTACGTGTCCGGTTGATGTTCAGTCCGTCCGCTTGACATTCGGTTGTCATCTGGTTATCATCCGGTGGCTATCCATTCATGTCCGTTTCATGTCCATTTCATGTCCATTCATCCAGCATCCATTGACGCGATAGCGCAACATTTCGACACATTTCGATACATTTTGATACCGAACACCACTGGACTAGACAATTCTTTGTCCGGTTTATGTTCGTTGCTTAATCTGGTAAGGTGTGACAGGCGCTTAAGGAATATGTTGTTTCAACTTATATAAACTATGACGAGTCATATTCGCTCATGATAATTGTGAATAAGTAGTTTTATTATTCACGTTACTACCCATTTAAGTACAAATAATTATTAATCAATCATCAATTAGCATATTGTAATTACTGTTTTTCAGACTTACTGGAAAATATCTGCTATACTTCATGCCAGGGATGATGGTATGGCCACATCTATTATATGGGTCCGGTTGTAAATACAGTAAATGCTTTCTTTTGATGCATAGAATTTGGGTGGAAAGGGGTTGGAGTCATTTACAACACAATGGAATATTGTCTCCATCCATGACCATTTATAATAATTTACTCAAACCTAAAGTATAACTTTATTTTAAATGTTCATTTGGAGATATTTGAAGGAAGACATGCGACATTAATTTTGGTGTGCACACCGAAATGCTGGTGACCCCAGGCTTCAGTAGTGACAGGTTCGGTTAAATTGACTATGTATTCATTCTATGCAGAAATACACATTTGACGAGTGCACCTGTAGCTGAATTGAATATATACGATCAAATCTTGCTAACCATCTTGGTTTCGAAAATGTGGTGCTTTGATCGGACTATGAAGGTTTACTGTTGTAGCACGGACTGACTGTTGCAGTGTCTGTGCATCACGACCGTCCTACGACGCTATACACAGTGTCAGAGCAAGGTGATCCCCCACATCTACATCATGGCGGCAGCCCACGCGCTCCACGCAGGCCTCCAGTACCTCTTCCTGTACCACCTCCAGATGGGAATATTGTAAGCCTTCACACAATCTCTGCCTCCTTTTCATCTCCTCGGCTTTTGTTTTTTGTCAGGGGAGTTCTGCTACTTTAGCGTAAAGTTGATTAATCCTGGGAACAGATAATGTTTGTGAGTGAAAAAATATCCTTCATTGGAACAAGGCAAAAAAAAATTCCCACCACTGTAATATATAATTATTTGTGATGATTGGGAAATTGGTATAATTAGTTTAATGAGAAAGTTTAGTTTCAAGCAGCCAAAGGGATTTCAAGGCATAACACCCCCCCCCCCCACCCCCCACCCCCAAATAAATCCCACCAAAAACAATATTAAAGGCAAATGAAATCTCCATAAACTAGCTGAAATGGAACTTCTGTGAGGCATTGTAAAGAAAGGAAAAGAAACCATATGTGTGTACATAGGTGGATAGTTGTCACTTGAAATTCAAGTCAAGTATCATGGTGAGGAAAAATGTAGATACGACAAACTAGAGTGGATGTATACTTGTGTGAGTATTTTGACTGGTTGAGTACTTTGGCAGTGGCACCATCCTGTATGACTTTTGTAACAACGCGGTGGCTGTGGGTCTGTAATCCTTTTTTGTTTTTGGTCCATTAGTTTTTGGTCCATTAGTTGTTTAAGCAGGGGAAATTTCAGTCATAGACGACGGGTCTTCCTCATTCCACTGCTGGTCGATAGAAAGCCCGAGCCTACACGTTTACCGACCCAAGGGATTTTTAACCGCCCACACCACATAGACATGGTATGAGAGCAACCGGCCTTTGATGACGCTGTAAGTTATACACAGCGGTGGAAATGCAAATTGGCAGAGCTGGAGGCATGGGGAATCGAACCGCCGACCCTCAGATTAGGAGTCTGACCTAGAAAAAAAGTCAGACACTCTAACCACTCCGCCACAGAGAAGGCCACATTTGAACTCTAGCCTTCTCCCTCCCTCTGCTCAGGGGCTCTGCAGTGGCTCAGGACATCACGTTTCTCTTCATTCTCATCGGCACATGTGTCTACACGCAGTGCTCTGAAGTGCACAGTTCCAGCTGGGGTGGTAAGCCATCATTTACACACAAATCTATACATCGCTAATAATCCGATGAAATCATAACATCTGTGTAACCAAATCACTGGATTTAACGCTACTTATCCAACACTAAGCATAGTAGGAAAATTAAGTTAAAGCAATAGGACCTGTCACTACTGTAAGTTGTGCAAGCCTGTGATGTCCAGCATTTTGGCGTTCATGCCATATTTATTTTGCATCATTTCACTTCAAATATCTCCAAAGTTAGCCATAACCAGATAATAAAAATTACTTAACACTAAGGTAATTTAGGTTATCATGGTCGAATGACCTAATATAAATATTTAGAAAACACGACAGAAATCCAAAACCATTGAGTTATGCAACTTTAATAAAAGCAAAACAAAAATGGAAGACTTTGTGATTTGTGATCTAGCAAAGCAGCAATCTATCAAACACACACACAGATCATCTTAGAGAAAATAACAAGTACATTAGCTACATGTACATGTGGCTGTGTGAATTGAATATTCCTCTTTTTGTTTCAAATTTAGTCTATATGCATGTAAATATATAATATCACACAAACTCTCTCCTCTCTCTTTTCATCTCTTCCCCTCTCGCTCTCTCCCTCCCTCCCTCCCTCCCACTCTCCCACACTCCCTCCCTCTTTCGCTCTCTCCCTCCGTCTCTCTCCATCCCTCCCCCTCCCCCTCCCTCTCTCTCCCTCCCCTCTCTCTCTCTCGCTCACCTTCTCTCTCACCCCTCTCACTCTCTCTCGCCCTCCCTCTCTCTCTCGCTATCTCCGTCCCCTCTCTTCCCCCTCTCTTCCCCCTCCGTCCCCGTATCTCCCCCTCTCTCTCGCTCACGTTCTCTCTCATTCTCTCGCTCACTGTCTCATTCTCTCTCTCTCTCTCTCTCGCCCCCCCCCCCCCCCCCCCCCTCTCTCCTCACGTCGGCAGGCTGGGACCGGCGGGGCCTGATGGACTGGGGCCCGCTTGCCCGACTGGCCCTGTATGGAATGCTCATGGTGGGATTTGAGTGGTGGGCTTTCGAAATATCCATCATACTGTCAGGTTAGTCTTGGGAGATCGTCTATTTTTTTGTTTTTTTTGTTTGTTGGTCCATTAGTTGTTTAAGCAGGGGAAATTTCAGTCATAAAAGACTGGTCTTCCTCATTCCACTGCTGGTCGATAGAAAGCCCGAGCCTACACATTTACTGACCCAAGGGATTTTTAACCTCCCACACCACATAGACATGGTATGAGAGCAACCGGCCTTTGATGACGCTGTAAGTTATACGGCCGACCCTCAGATTAGGAGTCTGACCTAGAAAAAAGTCAGACACTCTAACCACTCTACCACAGAGAACGCACATTTGAAGGAAGAAAGATATATTTATATCATGAATCCGCGATAACCATGTTAATTGATGCACTGTAGGCTAATTGTGTTGGTAATGTGGTTCTGGCAAGTGGTAAATTTGAACGGAGCAGCTGGGAGTGGTGAGTGGTGCCCTCTGGTTGTGTGGTTGAACCAACGGAAGCGCCAGTATGCATAGCGAGCGCTCATGGAACTAAGTGCACGGGCAACCTCTGCTTTATTAGTATTATAAAATGCATCACTTCATCTATTCATTGTGTATTTTCTATTCACTCTCAAAATTAGCTAAATGTTTCCACGTGACACTTCCACTTCATTAATAAATGTGCGATTAGAAGAGTTTGCCACCAACCCACATGCTTCACATGATGCCCTCCCTCGAAGCGTTATATTTTACTCCCCACCTCCACTCCAGATCCACGCGATTTTCATTTGTTGCGTTAACTTGTATATTTAAAAAAAGTCCTTTATTGTTATTAGCTTCCTTACATTTACCAGTTCTAATTCTGCCATTCAATTGCTGTTTTGACTATGAGTAGTATTACTCGCTTGTTGTATTGGTTGAATCAAATACATGTTCTAAGTTCCCCTCCCTTCAATTCAATATAAGCAGTGATTGAGGATACTTTGTCTATTTTGGACAGCTGATATCGATGTCTGTCATACCTTAAATGTTGCCTTCCAACAATATAGCAATTGCTTCTGTATGTGTAACCTTTTATTTCCTTGGCAATTCTCCAACAAAAACAAACCCCAGGCTTCATTGGTACAAACGAGCTGGCCGCACAGTGCATAGCATTCAATCTGGACAGCCTCTACTACGGTGTAAGTATCAAGCATCGGTAAAGCGCAGGCCTCGCGTTCGGAAGGTCGGGAGTGCGGTTCCCGGTCGCGTCAAACCAATGACTTTAAAGTTGATACTTGTCACTTCCTAGCCTGGCCCTCGGCATTAATAGGATAGGGCAAGGACTGGTTAGCTCAGTGTTAGGATAATGTGACTGAGTGGGATATCGGGTCATGGTGCTGCGGCCTGACTTCCCAGTGGGGTAGTGCTATAAAGTCGCCATGAGTGTGCACTGTCACAAGTCAGTCTCCACCATGATATGAACTTAGATGTTGCCAGGATGTAGAACTCCAACAATCAACCAACTGCAAGCAGTTACTGCCCGATATAGGGGTAGGGCCCCGAGCAGCCCTGACCTTGACCGCGAGGTTTTAGCCGAGATTGATGCACACACCTGAAGTCCAACAGACTGAGACCCCCCCCCCCCCCCTATATTAAGAAGATAAATTGCTTATTATATGAATTACTCTTAGCTTTGAAACATTAAACCGTCTAGATCAGTGAAAGTTGGAATTGCAATGCATTCTGCCAAAGAACCAACCATAGTAAACTACTTCCAAAAATGATCTCAGACTGGACAGTTTGATATGTGTTTTATCAGCCTGTGCACGATGCTGGCACTTCAATTGATATCACCGCAGCTATGGACACTAAGTGGAATAATAGATGCATTTTATGGCACTACACGGCAGATATTCGTGGTTAGAAAGCTGTATGAATGCAGAGTGGCAGTAAGTTATTTAGGTAATACTTGGTATATTTCCACTTAGGATTATGAATGCATTTATTGACCATTTGTTTCCAGATTGCAGATTAATTGAATTAACATAATTTCTCTTAAAGGTCTCGTGAAATTACCTTAACATGTATTCACCATATGAATATTGGCTCTATTTTAAAGCTGCACAGTCCGATGAAAGCGTCAGCCTTTCAAGACCTAAACATGTTTCTAGCTTTGATTCTACATATCTAGCTTAGATATTGCTGCCCTTATTAAGTATTTGCTGCTGTAGAGAAGGGAATACTGAGTTCAGTTAATCGAACCTGTTACTGCTAAAGCCTACGGTATCTGAATTTAGACATGCTGGCCAAAATTTATTTGGTACATCTATTTTCACTTCAAATAGCTCCAAAGTTGACCATTAAAAAGAAAGGTTACTTCAAGCAAAAGTAAAATCGATTATAACAATCAACCTAATGTATCTATCCCATAAAATTCCAGAAACTCAAAGCCATTGGGCTAGAACAAAATATTCATATTCTGGGAATATCAAGTGCATTGCACTGAGAACTACAAAGAATATCGATGGAATACTCACCCCGTGTAATGGTGCTAGGAAGAGTGTCCCTCCCTACTGGGTCGGAGCTCAAATAACCATTTTCTGTGACTTCATGCAGGGAGGAGTTAATTTGATAGGGATTTATGACATTTATATCTATAGAAATCTAAGGTCATACCAGAACGGGTACCGACGTGTGACAGTGCGCATTCATGGCCACTTAATAGTGCTGCCTCACTGGGAGACCGGGCGTCTGAACCAGAACCCAATATCTCACTACCTTACGTTATTCTGATACAGAGTAAACTAGTCATTGCCTTATTGAACAGCGACTCATTTGGGGCGTAATCGATTAATCAACTCGGGTCACCCGAGCCACTTTTTGGCGCATGCGCACATACTACAGACTCGGGTTGAATAAACGAATATGCTTCTCCACGCTCGGGTTGAAAAAAATGGTGACTTAATCTACAATTTTGTTGTTGTAATAACCAATACAAGTGGAGCAAAATAGGATTTAAAGTAGTTTATGATTGTATAAGCTGACAATCTGGGTTATTAAAAAAAGCAGCATTAAAACAACATGTAGGATTTGTACTGGTAGCTGTTATCCTACAGGTACCAGCACAGATGTGATTTCATCGCTCCTAGCAAACCCCAGCCAAGAGGTGGGTTACTGGGGTCGGGTTGTTTTGCACACGGCACATGTATTTGTTGACTCTACTCGCGGTGTTCGATTTGAAATTCTGATGACTCGGGTGACGGGAGTCGCCCGGGTCGTGTTAATCGATTACGGCCTTGGGGTTCAAACCCACGACCTCCTGCACAGGAAGCTAGCCAGCGCTCTTACGATTCTGCGTCCCCCTACTCCCGTGCAGTGGCAGGGAAGGGATATATATAATTAAATAGGTTAGAAGGCATATTCAAATGGCTTCAAATTCAATAATAGTCAAAATAAGGTCTGGCTACTGAAAATATATTACTTAATAATTAATTAGATAAACGAATTCTACACCCTTATTTTTTAACCCCCCCCCGCCTTTTTTTATCCGCATAATATATTATAGTTTTATACGCCATATTCTATAATGATAATTATGAATAAGTGAGGTTGTTGTTTGTCATGTTCGTTCACCTTTTAAGTTACACCAGTAAATCATTTCAGTAACGTCTCTCCGCTCCTGTAGTTCATCTACGGCATCGGGATAGCAACAGGAATCCGGGTCGGACAGTCGCTAGGTGCCGGCGAGCCGCTGCATGCCTGCACCTCGGCACGCGTTGGCATGACAATCACAGGTACCGCAGGCCGCACTCCATGACCACCACCACTAAGTGTGGGGTGGGGGTGGGGGTGGGGGTGGGGGCAGCCGACGTTTTCAACATTCTTTGACGGTCATAGAAATTGTACAATGTGGGTGGGGGCAGGGAGTGCTAGTCATGTACGTTTGTTTGTTGTTCTTTTACGTCCTAGCAACCACAACACACCAAAATACAGAGAAGTAATAGTCTCTGTGCCAGGAGCGACTATTGCCAGGATAACAAGTGATGTGTGCAGGAAGTACACAAACAACACTCCACCAGGACAAATATACCTCATGGCTGGAATCTGTGACCTAACAAAAAAAGTGGGCCACAGAGATCTAAGACCAGGACTTAAGACAAAGAAGACACTCATGGAGCACATGGAACAGGAATACAAACAAGCTCATGACACACTCAGCACACTAACAAAGATGCCAGTAATCTGCAAACTTGTGGGCATGGACATCGAAATGTACTGTGGCCACAAAAGAAACCAGGAATACCAGAGACTGGTAGATGAATGCATACCGGAAATTAATGCCTACATCCACCACCTAAATGCCAACAAGATAGAGGGTGTGGACATCCCTAGATATGCAAACTACATCCACAAGACAGGGCACGGTATGGCATTGGCATGACTGACGGAATCCACTACAATGAGGATTGTGCAGGATATGTCACTGCCAGGCTGTCCAAGAGCACCGAAGAGAACTGGGAAAGGAACCAAGGCTCCAAACCATGAGTATCACAAACTTACTACAAACCTACTATCTCACTAACACGCTTTACTAAAAATATGCTATCCTCTGTGCAAAACAGGTAATAAGCACAGTGACTTACACAACTACCCACCAGAGGGAGATGCGTGTGCTGCATGCACCAGCACACACACACACCCCCCTCCACACACACACAAACAATCAATCTAACTAAAACTAAAAAGTAAAATTCGCGAAATCAAGCAACCACTCACCGAAAAACACAAATAAATATGGTAGAAGCAATTGAATGCAAGTTTGGGAGGGGCACACACTTTGCCCACCTAAACTGCCAGAGTGCATCCAACAAAATCGACACAATAAAAATACACCTAAAAAGAGAAAATCTCGACATACTGACACTGTCAGAAACATGGTTCACTGACAACCACAAAAACAACACCCTTAACATAGATGGATATAGTCTTGTACATAATGATAGGCAGCAAAATAACACACTAAACCCCCAAAAAAGGGTGGAGGTGTTGCCCTGTACTGCAAAGACACCAAAAACCTAGATCCTGCAACACTAATAACAGCTAACTTATCAAATGAACACATAGAACTACTATGGTGCCTAATAAAAAATGAAAAGCAAGCAAATATAGCCATAGCAAGCCTCTACAGACCTCCATCAAGGGAAATTGAACTCTTCATTGAAGCCCTAGAGAAGAGCATAAACACCATAAAAAACTGACAGAGGCAGAAATCTTCATACTAGGAGACTTTAATGTAAATTACAACAGCAATGATAAAAACAAACTAATGCTGTAAACCACAATCAAAATCTTAGGCCTACAACAGCTCATCACTGAAAAAACAAGGCTAAGTAAAAATAGCACAATAATTGACCTAATACTAACCAAACTCAAACCACGCCACTAAATGGGGCACCAGGAGCTGGGGTATAAGTGATCATGAGCTAATATATGTAACAAGGAAAAAACTAAAAAGCACAAATCACTATGAATATAAGATGGGCAGGTCCCTAAAAAA
Organism: Branchipolynoe longqiensis; assembly: GCA_030323885.1. Lineage (NCBI taxonomy): Eukaryota > Metazoa > Annelida > Polychaeta > Phyllodocida > Polynoidae > Branchipolynoe > Branchipolynoe longqiensis. Next base: position 51,382,509 of record CM059191.1, on the reverse strand, counting down.
CTACTCAGAAGATGCATTAAAAAATCATCTGCATGAAAACATAAACATCACACAAAACAGAGATGATGTTAATATTGTAGTGGTCTGCACTGACCTCTCAGGCAAGTAACCACATAGACAGGTAGGCGTGGGGAGTGTATTGATATCAGGGAGCCTAGGTGGTGTAATGGTTAGCACACTGGCCCGGAATGCAAAGAGATGTGGGTTCGAGTCCCGCTCTAGGCGCAGTATTTCCCATTTTCATCACCCCCATGACACTGGTTGCCGTGATCAGGATCCTGTACAAGCTTTGCGCTGTATGGTTGTTGAACCTACCCTGTGTATGTATGTGTTAGTGCATTGCCTGTATGTATGTAATTGTAAGCATTACAAGACTTACAATTCCAGGGGGACGAGTGTAGTGGTCTGCACTGACCTCTCAGGCAAGTAACCACATAGACAGGTAGGCGTGGGGAGTGTATTGATATCAGGGAGCCTAGGTGGTGTAATGGTTAGCACACTGGCCCGGAATGCAAAGAGATGTGGGTTCGAGTCCCGCTCTAGGCGCAATATTTCCCATTTTCATCACCCCCATGACAATATCTATTGGGCCAACATCATCACAGAAATAAGAAAATCAGCTGATGAGATGTGCCCCATTAAGAAAATAAAAATACAAAAAAAACAGGACCCCTGGGTAGACAATGACCTGCTAACGCTCATCATAGCCAAAAGTAAACTGGGTAATAAAGCAAAGCTCACAGAAACTATAGAAGACGAACTGGCCTACCATATCACCAGAAACAACTCTCTCAAAGCTGTGAGAATGGCAAAAAAGGAATACATAATAAAGCAGGACAAAGACTGGGGAAGCAACACAAACAGATTCTGGAAAAATGTAAACCTATTATTCCGAAAAAATAACAAAGAAGAGCACACAACCTTCCAAGATAACGAAGGGACAATGCTCACAGACAAAGATGCAGCAAACAAAGTGAACACACATTTTGCCACAATAGGACAAAAGCTGTCAGAAAAATTCTAAAAAAGGTGGGAAAATAGATCAGGAACTGTGCAGAATGAAATCCACACCTGCAACATAGATATAATAGAAGTAAACCAATTAATAAATGACATAGAATCAAATAAACCAAGTGGATAGATGAACTACCAACCAAAATACTGTAAGAGGCATTCCAAGCCATCCCGGCCACTATAGTAGACCTATTCAACATTTCCTTTGAACAGGGGCGTTTTATCTCAGCCTGGAAAATGGCAACCATTACCACTATTCACAAAAGTGGAGACAAACAAAACATGGGAAACTACAGGCCAATATCAATTCTTCAAACCCCAGGCAAGGTGATTGAAAAAGTGTTACATAGACACATAAATGAACACCTGGAAAAAACCAATATACTAAACGAAAGACAGGGGGGTTTCAGGAAACTGCACTCCACATCTAAAACAATAGCTAACCTAACAAATGACATATTGCCGTCAATGAACAAAAAACAATTAGTTGGAGCAGCCTTCATTAACATCAGCAAACCATTCGATACAGGAGACCATAACATACTACTGGAAAAACTAGAATCCATGGGCATGAAATCCAACACTATGGACTGGATAAAATGCTACCTGAGCAACAGGCAACAGAAAACAAAAATAAACAATACACTATCAGACAACCAACCTGTCACATGTGGTGTACCCCAAGGGTCAGTGTTAGGGCCACTGCTCTTTATAATCTACATAAATGATCTTGAAAAATGGTTGCAAACCGAATGCCTCCAACTATATGCAGATGACACAGTCATATATGCAAATGGCACTACAGAAGAGGAGGTAATAACTAAACTAAACAAGCTCCTACTAAAACTGGATGAGTTGTGTGAGTCCAACAAAATAACCATCAACACAAGCAAGTCAAAAACAGTTCTCTTCTCGCATAAACACATTCCAGAAAGAAAATTACACTGTAAGCTAGGAAACCAAACACTAGAAAATATAGACCATTACAAATACCTAGGCCTTGAGTTGGACAGCCAACTAAACTACAATCTATGTATAAACAAAATTGTCCAAAAAGTAAACCACAAACTGTGGCTATTTGCAAAGCTAAGAGGCTACATGACGCAAGAAATGTCAATAAAAGTCTTCAAGGGCATGGTGCTCCCCTATTTTGACTATGGAGATGTAAACTACATGGGTGCGAAAAAAGAACTTCTAAAAAAACTGCAAACACTACAGAACAGAGCCCTGAAAATGTGCCTCAGAGTAACACTGGTCAGCTGCTACCATAATGCCAGCTCTCAGCCCAACACTGATCAGCTGCTACCCCAATGCCAGCTCTCAGCCCAACACTGATCAGCTGCTACCCCAATGCCAGCTCTCAGCCCAACACTGGTCAGCTGCTACCCCAATGCCAGCTCAGCCCAACACTGATCAGCTGCTACCCCAATGCCAGCTCAGCCTAACACTGATCAGCTGCTACCCCAATGCTAGCTCTCAGCCCAACACTGGTCAGCTGCTACCCCAATGCCAGCTCTCAGCCCAACACTGATCAGCTGCTATCCCAATGCCAGCTCTCAGCCCAACACTGATCAGCTGCTACCCCAATGCCAGCTCTCAGCCCAACAATGGTCAGCTGCTACCCCAATGCCAGCTCTCAGCCCAACACTGATCAGCTGCTACCCTAATGCCAGCTCTCAGCCCAACACTGATCAGCTGCTACCCCAATGCCAGCTCTCAGCCCAACACTGGTCAGCTGCTACCCCAATGCCAGCTCAGCCCAACACTGATCAGCTGCTACCCCAATGCCAGCTCAGCCCAACACTGATCAGCTGCTACCCCAATGCTAGCTCTCAGCCCAACACTGGTCAGCTGCTACCCCAATGCCAGCTCTCAGCCCAAAACTGGTCAGCTGCTATCCCAATGCCAGCTCTCAGCCCAACACTGGTCAGCTGCTACCCCAATGCCAGCTCTCAGCCCAACACTGGTCAGCTGCTACCCCAATGCCAGCTCTCAGCCCAACACTGGTCAGCTGCTACCCCAATGCCAGCTCTCAACCCAACACTGATCAGCTGCTATCCCAATGCCAGCTCTCAGCCCAGCACTGATCATCTGCTACCCCAATGCCAGCTCTCAGCCCAACACTGGTCAGCTGCTACCCCAATGCCAGCTCTCAGCCCAACACTGGTCAGCTGCTACCCTAATGCCAGCTCTCAGCCCAACACTGGTCAACTGCTACCCCAATGCTAGCTCTCAGCCCAACACTGGTCAGCTGCTACCCCAATGCCAGCTCTCAGCCCAAAACTGGTCAGCTGCTATCCCAATGCCAGCTCTCAGCCCAACACTGGTCAGCTGCTACCATAATGCCAGCTCTCAGCCCAACACTGGTCAGCTGCTACCCCAATGCCAGCTCTCAGCCCAACACTGGTCAGCTGCTACCCCAATGCCAGCTCTCAGCCCAACACTGGTCAGCTGCTACCCTAATGCCAGCTCTCAGCCCAACACTGGTCAGCTTCTACCCCAATGCCAGCCCAACACTGGTCAGCTGCTACCCCAATGCCAGCCCAACACTGGTCAGCTGCTGACCCGATGGTCAGTGATCGTCTAGGGCAGGGCTATATGTTTCAAATGTTCCTGGCGTGTTGTGGTATTTAACTAATAGCTGGAAAAAAGACATGAAATATTTGTTAATGTCGAATCTTTAAACAAAAATCACGGAATTCCGCGAAATAACGGAGATCTTTCAACCCTGTATATTTATGTAAACAACTTATAGTAATATGCTTCGCAAATATTCGTTTCTTTCTAGTGCATGATACTTAATTCCCACTCTGAATATATGGCCTTTGTTGCCAATGGGGTCTAAACTCACCAATATCACTCACTCACTCTCATTCACTCGTTCGTTCACTTACCCATTCACTCTCTCATTCACTCTGTAGGTGGAAATAATCCACAATTACTTGGGATACGAACGAATCTTGATACGGATCTATATTTCTTTAGTGACTATAACATAAACTTTAAACAGAATAAATGTTCACTGATTAACTTCCTTTTGAGCCGACGCTTATAATGTTGGCATTGATTTTCCAGGAGTTATGGGTCTCTTCTTCGGGATTATATACACATCGCTGCGTTATGAACTGCCCAAGTTATTCACCAATGAAAAGTAAGATTTTCTTATGAAGGATATTATAAACTAATAGGACTACCGGACGTCATGGCCGAATCGGTAGAGCGCATGCCTTCCGTGCGGAAGATCGGGAGTTCAATTACCGGTCAAGTAAAACGAATGACATACAAAATTGATACTGGTCGCTTCCTAGCCAGGCGCTCAGCATTATTAGGATAGGACATGGACTGGTTGGCTCAGTGTCAGGATAATGTGACTGAGTGGGATATCAGGTCATGGTGCTGGCGGCCTGGTCTCCCAGTAGGGCAGCATTATAAAGTTGCCGTGAGTGATATGACCTTAGATGTTGCCAGGATGCAAAACTCCAACCAACCAATTAATATAACTTGTACAATGAAAATAAGTCACCAGTCTCTGGAACGAAAATTTAGCTTTAAAATAGCCAAGATTTGAGAGAGTGGGGGTTCAGCCACTAAGGCCTTTGGTTCATTGGTCTAAATAGATTGGTCGATATGCATTGCAAAGGTTTTCAAAACTCCAGCAAGCGCCAGAAGTTGGGACATCCTTTCACTCGCATTGATATATATGTTTAGCTAAGGAATCTGTGGGATTTATTTATTTATTCACAATGCTTTAGAAGCACTGGACAGGCACACACGGTGACAGCACACACTGTGACAGGCACACGGTGACAGCACACACGGTGACAGCACACACAGTGACAGGCACACACGGTGACAGGCACACACGGTGACAGGCACACACGGTGACAGCACACACGGTGACAGCACAGTGGTCCCCCCCCCCCCAGTTTTAACAGGATAAGAGAAAAAAATCAATTCAAGATTTTATTCATCTATGCTGCAGGAATGGGCGGAGAATGTTTTATTAACAAGAATATACACGTTGACCAGTTAACTAAGTCACTGTCACGTGACTTGCATTTAGAAATAACCATGTCTGGCATATGGGTACTGTTTTGTATAGACATCAATACAGCAATACTTCAATTGAATTGTTAAATTTTCATCCTATTCAAACTGGGAAGAGAAAGCTGTCAATTGCCCTGAATTTCAGTTCATTGTGTTTTCATCAGTGTACTTGTCAAGTGCTTCCATATGAAACGCCACATACACAGGTATTCGTGGGAATGTAGATTTATTGCATCAGCGAGCCTGGCCAATTGAATGGTAAGGGTGTTCGTTCCACATCACCAACAACAGTTGCCTGCACTGCACTAACCAGCATATTCCAACCCCCCCACCCGCCCTACACCCCACCCCCGTCCTCCAGAGTGGGTTACTTAATGCCGCTGCAGTCCATCTGATGTGCATTAAGTGAATTATCTTCGTTGCAGGGAGGTGATCGCCATCGTGGCTAACATTATGCCAGTGTTGGCTGTGTACGCCATCGCCAGTGGAATCAATGTAAGGCTGTAATTAATCTGTTATTATTAGTGTAAGTCAGCCATGTGGAACCTGCCCGACTGTTTGAGCTATTAATAGTTTCCAGTGCAATGCCACAGTTATTATTTTGCCAAAAATAGAGCGAATATTCATGTAAAAAAGCAATGTTAAAATCAGGTGGCCAGATCTTTCAGGTGAAAGCTTCCAATGCCATACCCGGTGGCCTGCCTGATTTGATCAAGCCGATACAAAGCTGCGCAGTCCGATATCACTTTTTGAGATTTTGATTATTAGTTAAAGCTGCGTAGTCCGATAAAGCATCACGTTTTCAAAAACAAAGCTCTCATATAGATTTGATTCTACATATCTAACTTAGATACTGATACAATTATTAAGCATTTGTTGCCACATAGAAGAGATTACTGAATCAATGTAATAGAAATGTGTTACAGCAGAAGCATATGGTGTTTTAGCATGCTTCCCAAACTTAATTTGGCATTTTTGCACTTCAAAAATGTGAAAAGTTCGTCATTTAAAATAAAAGTTACTTCAAACTAAAATAAAGTAGATCGTAACAATCAATTTAATATATTCATCTCAGAAAAATGACAAAATCTCACAACCATCGGACTATGCAACTTTAAATTTCATTTACATTTCAGTTTCCATTACCCAATATGGCTAATTTTAATAATTAAAACAAAGCTAAAGCCATCTAATACACACTTTATCGCTCTAATATTGGCTTTATAATTAAGTCCTTTAAATACGTATCCACCTCGGTTATGCCTCTCGGGTTGTTCAGCCCTTAAACCCCCATACCGAGCAATGACTACAAGCAGGTCTCCTCTGGAGATACTGAGAATCCTTGAGGTTTTGCATTACAGGTATGGACCCCGAGTGACGGCAGCCGCGAGCTTGGTAGCGGGGGGGGGGGGGTGTCTGAGGCAGCCCCCCCCCCCCCCCCCACATTTTTGTTTTAAATGCCTTTAAAATGAGCTATTTGTGGACATTTCCAAGGGGTTATAGGCTCATATTTGAGCCTATGCATAACATGATATTTACTTGTATTTAATCAAAAGTACACTGTAGTACAAGATATGAATTAGAAAAAAAACTTAAATCGTGACGAAAACATTCTTTATTTCATCATAATAAATGCCTTTGCATGAAATTCGTGCGATTTTGGGGGTCGATTCGTGACGCATGAGGTGACTGATGAGGACCTTTCATTTCCGTGACTCTCACATGAATTTCGTGAGACAACACTGCCTACACGACACAGTAGGTGGGCCTGTTTGTTATGACTCATTCCGCCATGTCTGTGCTCGTGTACAGGTGATTGGCCGTGGTGTGTTCCGGGGCTTCGGATGGCAGAAAACTGGATCTATCCTCAGTTTCGTAGCTTTCTACGTGTTCGCCTGGCCCATAGCCATCCCGCTCACCTTCTACACCCCGCTCCGCCTTGTCGGTAAGGCATTGATCTATCCTCAGTTTCGTAGCTTTCTACGTGTTCGCCTGGCCCATAGCCATCCCGCTCACCTTCTACACCCCGCTGCGCCTTGTCGGTAAGGCATTGATCTATCCTCAGTTTCGTAACTTTCTACGTGTTCGCCTGGCCCATAGCCATCCCGCTCACCTTCTACACCCCGCTCCGCCTTGTCGGTAAGGCATTGATCTATCCTCAGTTTCGTAGCTTTCTACGTGTTCGCCTGGCCCATAGCCATCCCACTCACCTTCTACACCCCGCTCCGCCTTGTCGGTAAGGAATTCAAATCTACCACAATACACAGATAGACCTTTTCCACGAATCTGCCACCCACATTTATTCTCGTCACTGCCATCAGAGAGCAGGCAGGGGCGTAGCTAGACCTTTAACGATGTGTACTCCTAATTTCGGCAGGGGGTTTAGAGGGGCCGCTTACGGCGTCACACCCTTCCGAATATGAAATCATATCTAAGTAACCCCCCCCCCTCTCTCTCTCTCTCTTTATTATTTTTTAATTACATTTTTTTTTTTACAAAACGATGTGGACGTTTTGATATACGCGCGTAAGCCTAGCTACGCCCCTGGCAGGAGACCGAACGCGGTGGCCGAATCGGTAGAGCGCAGGCTTCCCGTGCGGAAAGGTCGGGAGTTCGAATCCCGTTAATACATTCAGATATTGCTAGAACGGAAACGGCTGCAACCAATCACTGAATCGCTAGACCAGGTAATTAAAAGCACAATGGGATGATGCCGTCCTGTGTTTGATTTCGGACAAAGCTTTAGAAATGAACTTACTGTGTAATACCATTACACAGATGGGCTCGTATGCAGGAGTCAGTGTTAGCGGGTTTGGTGTTACAGCCTGTTACCGTTTAGCTATCACCGACCTCGGGAACTGTGTCAAGTCGTATGCAGGAGCGCGTAACACTTTCATTATAGCTAAACGTGAATTTATTTATAGATTTGGGAAATCCCTCTGCATCTGTAGCCATATATTAGCCTTAAATATTTTAAATGCTATCATATTTAACAGAATTACATACACAATAACTGAAATTTCATGAAATTAACCCTAAATTCGAAGCAATATTAATGCTGCCGCCGCAACGGCGGCGATATTAATATTTTCGAACCGATGAATGCAAGCAACCACCGCTGCCGCCAGTATGGAAAGCGATGTCGATTTGTTTACTTTACATTCGTCGATTCGAAAATATAAATATTAATATCGCCGCCGTTGCGGCGGCAGCGTTAATCTCGCTTCGATTTTAGGGTTAATTTAATAAAATTTCACTATTTGACTATGTAACTTTGTTAAATATGACACGATTGAATAGACCGTACAGCGCTATACCTCCACTTTTTCAGAGGTACTGTAACACCGTTTAAGCTTTTGGTGTTAGGCCTATCACCAACTCGTGCATACCACTTTTCGCCGCTACCCGGGGGATTCCCGCCTACCACCGTTTTGGCTCGCTACCACCGACTCCTGCATACAGGCCCAGATGTACATGTGCTGACCCCTTGCCCAACTTACTCTTGTAGGCCTGTGGTTGGGTTTTATGATTGCGCTTTTCCTCAGTGGCGGGTTCTACATCGTCGTCGTTCTCTTCAAAATAAACTGGCAGCAACTCTCCGAAGCGGTAGGGAGTCAACTATTTAATGTTACACCAATCAGTCAACTATCATAGTTGCTACAACTAGATACAACAACACAGTTACTATGTTGTTGTATCTAATATCAAGGACCTCCTCATGGCCGCTATGGGCAAATCACAAAGCATACAAGGTCAACGCACGTCCCTATAATTAATTAGCCATACCTTCTATATAGCAGTGAATATACATGCATGCTCTTAGGAGTTCACTGAAACAATGGCTAATATTAAGATCATATTGTAATGTAGATAAAAGATTCACCCGGTACTTGTAATACACTGGTGAATGACAACGTAGTCTAAATACGGGCAAAAATAGCTTTAGTATGGAACATGACCTAGAAACTGTGGCTCCAGTATCAAATGGCTACCCATATATAGGCACAGAGTTGGTCAAATGGGAGAGAATGCAAAAAGACAAGATGGCGGCCGCAGAACGCCGTCGATTTCACTTTTAAATTGCATTAAACTGGATATTATATTATATTTTTCACCTCAAAGGTAGGGGCTATCAATAAGACATATGTAAAGAATAAATGTTGCTTCTTAGATTGTGAAATTAGGCTCTCAATTCATTGACCCATTTTTTCGACAGCTTTTACATAGCATTGGTTTGCACCCCTACTGCAGCAGTACGGGGTGAATCTTGTATCTAATTGTAATGTAGATTACTTAAATATATATATATATATTTTACCTCGGTAAACAGCCTCAGGCTAGCCTCAGGCTAGGGAGAGGTAAGCACGTCCGGTACCAGCAATTAGCATATACAACTCACGACTGGATAACGTGTCGTTGGGTTGCTCCGGCAAAATTAGTCTACATACAAGCAAATACGCAGTAAGTATAATAAAAACTGTGGTTAGCTTAATTATGATGCATTAGAGCATCAATATGGAAAGTTTAGACTTTCGTTGGTCCAATTTGGACGAGTTATTTGGTTATAAACAACCAAGGATAGAACACTCGAGTGGGTTTCTCGAAGGAACCAAACCGGTCATTAGCGGTTATGTCAACACCCGGGTCACCGTGTGACTATGGGTAGAGATGTGGGTTTCGCCCTATCTCATGTGGAAATTCTCTCGTACTCTAATAGAGAGTAATGTTGGAGATGCTCCTGGGTTTCTTTTATAGACTCCCCTAGACAAAACTTTTTCAGGCGTTTCTCCGAGTTTCGTAGCATTTTCTCCAACTTGTTGACGTAGTAGTCACAGGTGGGAGAAGTGTGCGGAACAGAGGGATGGGCGGGCCGATACACTGGTCCCGACCCCGCGTAAGGTTTGGGCTTGACCCACAACCCACGCACAAATTTAGCTTATTACGCCTGTGTTATAACGGTATAAACACGTTCTTTAACACCAATAGATGTCCAAATGAGTTTGAAACAACCATATTGTGACATATATATATACCGGGACTGATCAAAAATGTTTGTTTCAGTTCCCGATGGCCACGAAGCGGAGTAAGCGCGGTGCAGCAGCAGCCGAGGGGCGTGTTCCGAGTGGAGTGGACGAGGAGTACGACTCCTCACCCGTGTTGTCGGCAGGGCCGTCGACACAGCCCCGGGCGCATATCCTCTCCGACCCGGACGAGGACGCAGTGCCTGATGTGCCTGCGCCTCCAGATTGGGAGGCTCGCTTTGCAAGATTGGAAAGCCACATCTTGACTGCCAAATCGCCTGTGTCTCGGAAGCGGCGTAGGCCGAGTGTCCAAGAGGATTCATTTGAGGATTTCTTGGACACAGACTCGGCGGTGGAGCTTAAGGCTCCTCCTCCTCCTTCTCCTAAACGGAGGAAGAAGAAGAAACAGGTGATTTCTTCGGGTGATGAATTCACCAAGGAGCGGGCAGAGACTGGTTTGCGCAAAAAGCGGAAGACTAAGTCCAAAAAGAAGAAGAGGAAGAGGGAATATTCTTCTTCTGAGTCGTCCACTGAGTCTACTTCTACGGAATCAGACTCAGACACCATATATGAAGGGGTCTATGCGGACATTGGCACTAAAGTGGCTAAGAAGGTGGAGAAGCCAAAGGCTAAGCGGGTTAAAACCACTACGCTTATGCGCGAGACCGTGAATGGTCATTTTCGCACGTTCAAACCGGCGGAGGTTATCTCCAAGTTAGGAGATGAGTTAACAGGCATAAAGGGTGTTTCCAACTCCATCATTAAAGAAATGGATCGGGATGTCAATATGACGGATGACCGTAAGAAGTTTGAGGATGTGTTGCACACAGTGCATAAGGCAGTGTTGGCTACCCTAACAGCTATTGTTCCTGTGGCTAATAGGATGCAGATTGAAAATAAGTTCTCGTCTTTGGCTAAGACAATGGACAAAGGCATTGCAGTGTTAGCGCTGTCGTTTCGAAGATATGAAAATGTCTTCAAGTCAGTTTGCACAGATGCTGGCAAGGAAGTGGCTCGCTCTAAGAAGGTTACCGATAATGAGGGGGAAGGAGTTTACGCTTTATCTTGCTCCAGAGCCGATTAAAGGGAAACCCTTAGATAACACCAAGATGTTTGGCGGTCAACTACAATACCTCTATAAAGAGGTAGAGACTGCAGCCAAGAGTGGCAAAAACATGGATGGCAAGAAGAAACAGGAAGTTCCTCGTTTCAAAAAGTCACGAGGGGATTTTCGTCCACGACGGTTCACCAGAGGAACCAGACCGAGTTCAAGCTTCGGTCAAGGGTTTCGGGGCCGGGGCGCTCGCCCAGCTGGACCGACAACACCGCACGGCCAATAGGTCGAGGGTTCAACTCGTCGAGACCTTTCCCCAGGGGCGGGTCCAAGTAGAGGTCCAAACACAAACTTTACAAGTCCCTGCAGCCTCTAAAAACACACAAACTGTAAGCAACTTTGTGGCTGGTAATATTAGTAATCATATTTCTGAGTGGCACAAAATTACTAGTGACCAAGAAATTATAGAAATAGTTAGGGGTGTTCAAATTCCCTTTACACAAATTCCTGTACAAAGTATAATACCTTTTCCATATAACATTCAACCAGTTGAACGAGACGCACTAACTAAACAGGTACATAAATTCTTTGAGAAAGGAATTATACAAAAAGTGACACACTGTTCAGGACAGTTTATTTCAAACATTTTCTCGAGACCGAAGCCTAATGGTGATGTTCGAATGATCCTGGATTTAACAATCCTTAATAAAAGGGTGGAATATCGACATTTTAAAATGTTCTCTCTAGATACGGCACGAGATCTGATTACACCAGATGCGTGGATGGCTAGTGTTGATTTACAGGATGCATATTATACGCTTCCCATAATGGAACAATACCGAAAATTTCTTCGATTTATTTGGGATAACCAACTCTATGAGTTTACCTGCATGCCGAATGGCTTAGCTTGTGCGCCACGTTTATTTACTAAATTGCTTAAACCTGTTTTCTCGGTAATGGCGAGGAAGGGTCACATAATGTTTCCATACATAGATGATTCTTTTATTATAGCTTCAACACAAATTGGTTGTGTGAATGCAGTTTTGGATTTATGTGCATTACTCACTAAATTGGGGTTTTATGTACATCAACAAAAGTCAGTGTTTAAACCAACAAAACAACTCAAATGTTTAGGGTTTATTCTGGATACACAGTCCCTTACAGTGTCGATAACAGAACAAAAACTAATTAAGTTTATGACTACAGCGACTCAGCTTATTAAGTTATCAAAGCCAAAAATTAGACAGGTTGCTGTTCTTATTGGCATAATGACCTCATATGCACCTGCTGTGTTATATGGGAAGGCCCATATTAAGTCGCTAGAAATAGATAAAAATTTAGCGTTAACACGAACTAAAGGCAATTTTGAGCGAAAGATGTTTATTTCGCAAGAAGGGTTACAGGATATTGGATGGTGGATGCAACATATAGCAAGTTCACCAAATCCAATCCGCATGGCGGAACCTAATACAGTAATTACTACTGATGCTTCGTTAGAAGGTTGGGGAGCTCATCGAGATGGGGTCACAACAGGAGGTAGATGGCTTGATGATGAAAAATCAGACTATATTAATGCACTAGAATTGCGTGCTATTTATCTGGGCTTACGTAGTTTAGTAAAGATAAATAAATCACAGGTTAGAATACTAACTGATAATACTACTGCCATGGCATATATTCGTAACATGGGTGGAACCAAATCAAAGTCTTGCAATCAGTTATCTAAACTGATTTGGAACTGGGCACAGGCTCAACAAGTCTGGCTGACTGTAGCGCATATTCCAGGGTCACAAAATACACTTGCAGATTATAAAAGTAGAAATTTCCATGACCATTTAGAGTGGTCTCTCTCTACACATTTGTTTAACTTCGTTTGTGAAAAATGGGGTACACCTGAAGTTGACTTATTTGCATCACGAAATAATAACAAGTTACCCTGTTATGTTTCTTGGCATCCTGAACCGGATGCTTGGAAAGTAGATGCGTTTGCTATTACCTGGGAAAATAATTATTTTTATATTTTCCCACCATTTAGCATTATCAGCCGAGTAGTGAGAAAAATCGGCTTGGAAGGGACACATGCGATACTGGTGGTGCCCGATTGGGACACGCAACCTTGGCTGCCAGCAGTTTCACAACTGGCAAAAGATCGTATACGATTCCCAAGAAAACTCGGGAATCTGACGCACCACGGACCGCTAGTGGTTCACGGCGACGTGTCAACGACGCCCCTATTGGCATTCCTTTTCTAAGGAAGCAGCTACAGCAATTTGGATTGGACAGAATTACTGAGGATAGGATAGTATCGGATGCCTGGAGGCCAGGAACTGTCAAAATGTATACAACCTATTTAAAGAAATGGGGTGTACATTGTTTGTTAATGAAAGTTAAGCCAACAAATCCAAAGATTTCACAAGTAGCTCGGTTTCTTCATTCTCTAGAGGATGAAGGACTTTCCTTTGGATCGATTAATGCGGCGAGGTGTGCGTTATCAATTATATTACCTAGAATTGATGGCGAAACAGTTGGAAAACATTATGTTATTTGTTATTTACTTCGTTCAATTTATCAAAGGAATCCTCCAAAACCAAAGTATAGTCGGTTTTGGGATGTTTCTATAGTATTTAAGTTGTTTCAGGCTTGGCCTCACAACTCGTGGTTAGATATAAAACAGTTAGGTTTTAAGGTCGCGGTCCTGTTATTGTTAGTAACCGGACACAGAGGACAGACGATTGTTGCTTTATCCTTAACTGGATTAGAAATAGACAAGCAACAAGCTACGTTTGATTTAGAAAAATTGCTTAAATCGAACACGTTAGGTGACCCTTTATCAACGGTTCACTTAGACTGTTTTCCGAATGATCGGAAATTATGTGTTGTGTCGGCCATACGGGCTTATATATACAAGACAAAGGATTTACGTGCATCACAACAACTATTAGTGAGCTTTATAAAGCCACATAAGGCGATTTCAA